>CM062807.1:931306888-931713130 GCA_031772625.1 Pinus tabuliformis
AGGGATAGACAAGAGACACCTCCCTTATCTCCAACCGAAACTCCTAGTCCTAGAATTCCTGGAATTCAAGAGCCAAGAGTTGACTCTCCTACACCTTCTATTGAGTTTGAACCAGGAAGAGACTCTTCTCTTTCTCCTACAGGAAGACCAATTGTAATTGAGGAAGTAGAATCACCTGAAGAAGAAGGAGAAATCTCTTCTCATTCACCCTTTGTAGAGGAACCAGAAGATTTTGAAATCCCTAGGAGAATCATCATGGCAGAGGAAGAAGGAGGCGGTAGAGGTAGAGGTAGAGGAGGAGGAGGAAATAACAATAATAATGGAAGAGGTAGAGGTCCCATTGGAGGAGGAAATAGAGATGGGGATAATTCATTTGGGTTTCCCATTGTTAATGAGGATTCCCGAGCCACCATGAAAAACATATCACCATCTGTCCTCCCTAACTTCCATGGGTTAAGGACTGAGGACCCTGAAACATTCTTATTTGAGTTTGAAGTTGTGTGTCGAACTTATGACTATTTGGATGATACTCAGAAACTCAAATTGTTCCCCTCAACATTAAAAGATCAAGCTTTGAAATGGTTCATGGGGTTACTCACTCAATCCATTAGGACTTGGGATGAAATGAAACAAACCTTTTTGGATAGGTATTTGGACTACTGTATGCCTACTAATCACAAGGACGAGGTATTTAAAATGATGCAAAGAGAAGATGAGAGCTTAGAAGATTTACTTGAAAGATTTCAATATAACTTGAAAAGAGCAAAAATGAGTAGCTTGGATGAAGAGACCTTAAAAGCCCTCTTATTAAAAGCCATTAGGGATGAATGGATAGATATCTTAAACATGATGGGGAAAGGGGATATTTCTCAACTTTCACTCAATGATATAGCAGAACTCTGTATCCATCTCTCAAGGGGCAAATCAAAAACTCAAAAAGGGCCTAGAGATCCTTCTCTCCTTAGAGCAAATAAATCTGCAACAGGATCAGTGAGTAGGGCTGAAATCGGCAGTATGCTTGATGAATTTAAAACTGACATCTTAGGGAGTCTTAGTGAACAACTTGATACCCTTAAGATTCACAATAAACAAAAAGCAGAAGCTGAGGCTTTGGCTATCTTTTGCCCGAAGTGTAGAAAGAAACATGCTTTAAGGGAATGTCCCTTAGATGCACACATTGTAGAAACATGTGTAATTTGCTCAGAAACTCATGAGACCAAGGATTGTCCTTCAATTCCTGGCCTCAAAACAGTCTTTCAAGAGGATCCAGATACACTTGAATCTCTCTGTTTTATTGCAAGGAGACCTTGGCAAGGACAACAGAATCAAGGGTTTAACAACTCTATGAATTCTCAATCCCAACCAAATTGGAATCCTTGGCAACAACCTTGGCCTCAACCTCAAAATGCTTTTCAAGCATGGATGCAAAGCATGCAAAATCCTTATGCGAGACTTGCTCAATTCTATCAATATCCTCCATCATTTCAGAATCAGCAAGCCCCACAACTTCCAAATCAAGGTCAACAACTATCATTGCCATACCCTCAACAACAACAACCTCCTCCAGAAAATCAAAATTCTCAACTCTCCCAGCAGAAATCAAATCAACTTCCCTCTCAGCCATTACCAAATCCAAATAATAGGAACCCTCAAAATGCTTACATGATGGAAGGTCAACCATTCCCTACCTATATGGTTGTTCCTCTCAATGAAGTACAACTCAGATCAGGTAGAATCCTAGACCAACCTGCTATAAGTGTTCAACAACCAAGCATTTCTGAGGAAGAATCTCTCAAAGTCAATAAAGGTTCTGAAGTATCACTTCAAAACCAAAATATCCAAAAAGAAAAAGAAAAAGAATCAACCTCTACAACTCCCATAGTTGAGCAACCTACATCTTTAGCTACACCTCCTTTTCCTGAAAGATTGCAAATTGACAAAGGGGTGGAAAAGCAAATTTGGTTGCATGACTATAGCTTTCTAGATGAATTGAAGAATGTCTGTATCAAGATCCCCTTGTTACAAGCCATTAAGGAAATTCCCATTCTAGCAAAGACAATAAAGGAGTTGAGTTTGAAGAAAACAGTAAAAAGAACCAGAGATACCAAAAGGATACATCTAGTTGGAAAAATTGCAGACATTATGATGGGTAAAATTACCATGCAAAAGTATGTGGATCCCGGTAGTCCTATTGTCAAAACTCATATTAATGGGGTTGAAATCCCAAATACTTTGATTGACTTAGGAGCCGCTATCAACATCATGAGTAGACAGACCATGGATCAGTTAAAGCTTCCTAACCTTCTCTTTACACCTACTTTGCTGCAACTTGCAGATAGATCAATCATTAAACTTGATGGTGTATTGGAAGATATTCCAGTCTCTCTAGATTCTTGGGAATATCCAGTTGATTTTATGATTTTAACTCCCAAGAACAATCTAGGAGGACATCCTCTTATTTTAGGAAGACCTTGGCTAGCAACAGCTGATGCCTTCATCAGTTGTAGGTTTGGGGACATGTATATATCAGATGGTAATTCCACCAAGAAATTCAACTTGTATCCCCCAGCAAAAGCTATAACAGAAATAGGAGAAAATGAGTGGGTTGATGATGAGGATACTATTCAACCTGTTCTAACCATCTCTGAGATTAGTGAGGATAGTCAAATTCTAAATACATTAGAAAATTTTGAAGTATCTTTAGAATATGACTCTGCACATTTTCAGATAGATGCAGACATTGAATATCTCTCCTCTAGACAGATGTCTCTCTTCTCAATGGAAGAGTTTGGTAGTTCTGCAGTTGAAATCCTTCCAGGAAAAACATTGAACATTAACAAAAACTTGGAAAGACCACAACAAGAAGAATTAACTAAACTGTTGCAAAAACATTCCACTGCCTTTGCATGGGAATACACTGACATGAAAGGAATCGATCCTAAGACTTGTATTCATCACATCTATATTGAAGAAAACAGCAGAACTATTAGGCAACCACAAAGAAGGATGAATCCAAACCTTAGGGAAATCGTGAAAGAAGAACTTCAGAAATTGCTCAAGGTAAACTTCATTTACCCCATTTCAGATAGCCAATGGGTTTCTCCCTTGGTTATAGTGCCCAAAAAGAATGGTAAATGGAGAGTTTGCATTGATTATCGAGAATTGAACAAGGCAACCTTAAAGGATCATTTTCCTCTACCTTTTATTGATCAAGTAGTAGATACTTTAGCGGGTAAAAAGTATTTCTCATTCTTGGATGGTTTTAGTGGGTATAATCAAATTCAGGTAGCACCTGAAGATCAAGACAAAACCACATTTACTTGTCCTTGGGGAACTTTTGCCTACCGAGTACTTCCTTTTGGATTGTGCAATGCACCCGCTACATTTCAAAGGGCTGTACTAGGAATCTTTTCAGATCTGATTCATGATTGTGTAGAGGTATACATGGACGATTTCACAGTTTATGGTAATACATTTGAAGAAGCTTTGGAAAATTTGGAAAAATTACTGGTAAGATGTAAGGAAACAAATCTTTCTTTAAGTCATGAAAAGTTTTTTATGATGTTTACTGAAGGGATTGTTTTAGGACATCATATTTCAGGAGATGGGATTAAGGTTGATAGATCCAAAGTTGAAGTCATCTCTAAGTTACCTGTTCCAAATTGCCAGAAGGATGTTAGAAGTTTTCTTGGGTTTACTGGGTATTACAGAATATTTATTGAAAAATTCACTAAGATAGCATCTCCTCTTTTCAAATTGCTTACTAAGGACTGTGAGTTCAAATGGGATCCTGAGTGTCAATCTGCTTTTGAAGCTTTAAAAACTAGAATATGTGAAGCACCCATCTTAAGGGGGCCAAATTGGAAACTCCCTTTCCACATTTCTACTGATGCTTCAGATACAGCGCTAGGAGCTGTTTTGGGACAAAAGGATTTGATCCCTTATGACATTTATTACACAAGTAAAAATTTGACTCCCACTGAGTTAAATTATACTGTTACAGAAAAAGAGTTCTTAGTTGTGGTACATGCAATCAACAAGTTTAGACACTACATAACCGGCTATGAAACCTTTGTCCATACTGATCACTCTGCCATAAGATATTTAATGAACAAACCTGTCACTAATGGTAGAGTTACAAGATGGCTTTTACTTTTACAAGAATTCAACATTACTGTGTTAGACAGACCTGGAAAGCAAAACACAGTAGCTGATTTCTTGTCTAGAATCCAAAACACTAATGAAGATTCTCCAGTAGAAGATAAGTTTCCAGATGAATACTTGTTTGCAGTGACTACCAAGACTCCTTGGTATGCAGACATGTCTAATTATCTTGTTATAGGAAAGCTTCCTCTACACTTATTTCCTAATGAGAAAAGGAAAATCATTCAGGAGAGTGCACATTATTCTTGGATTTCTAATGAATTGTTCAAAACAGGGCCATATTGTATAATCAGAAGGTGTGTTCGGGAAGATGAAATGCCTGACATCCTTAAGGCATGTCATGATGAACCATGCGGCGGGCACTTTGCTGACAAGAGGACAGCCTATAAAATCCTTTCTCTAGGATATTATTGGCCTTCTCTCTTTAAAGATGCAAAGCAGTATGTTAGAAGGTGTGACAGCTGCCAAAGAGTTGGGAAACCAACTCCTTCAAATGAAATGCCTCTACAACCTCAGGTATGCATCGAACCCTTTGAGAAATGGGCTCTAGATTTCATTAGACCAATTAATCCACCATCAAAGCAAAAGAAGTATATACTGGTTTGTACTGACTATGTTGGGTAGAAGCGAAAGCATTACCTTCTGCCACTGAAAATTCAGTTGTTCAATTTCTTTTTGAGGATATTTTCACTGGTTTTGGTGTCCGAAGGGAAATTGTGACAGATCAGGGCAGCCAGTTTACATCTAAATTGATGGAGAAGCTGATGGAGGAATATAAGATCAAGCACAGAACATCTACTCCATACCATCCACAATCAAATGGCCAAGTGGAATCTACCAATAAAGTTCTTGAAGGCATTATCACCAAGACTGTTCATCTTCATAGAAGAGATTGGGCGGAAAGGCTTCCTGAAGCCTTATGGGCCTATAGAACTACATGGAAGAACACAACAGGACATTCTCCCTATGAACTTGTTTATGGGAAGGAAGTCCTTCTTACTATTGAGTTCCAAATCAAGACCTTCAAGATGGCAGTCCAATTGGGAATGAGTCTCTCAGAAGCCCAAAAACACAGAATGGACCAACTGAATGAGCTAGATGAAATGAGACAAGATGCAATTCTAAGGACCGATCTAGTTCAGCACCAAAGATCTAAATGGCATGATCGTCATATCAAAGAAAGAAAGTTTCAGAAAGGAGATTGGGCTCTATTGTTTGATTCAAAGTTCAAAGACTTCAAAGGAAAGTTTCAAACTCATTGGCTTGGGCCATATGAGATTGATGAAGTCTTTAGCAATGGAGCAGTTCGAGTGAAAACTATTGATGAATTGCATACTCCTCTTATTGTGAATGGCCATCGCTTGAAGATCTACCAAAAGCCATTCTCAAAAGAAGAGTTTGTCAAGTTGTTTAAAGAAGATTCTGCAATCAGGTTGGTGGAGAAGGATTCTTCTCCTCCATCAACCTAAGCTTTGGTTTTTGAAAAAAAAAAAAAAATGAGAAAAAAAGAAAAAAGAAAAAAAAGAATAAATGTATGAGCCTGAAAACCAATCTCTGATTGGCAGTCTCATGCAGAAAACCTGAGGTGAAAATCAGGGTCACCTGACACCTCATGTTTTCTAAAAAAAAAATTCTCTCTTTCTTCCCTTATTCCATCTCATTTTCATCATTGCCACCATTTCATCCACCATTTCATTCATTTTCACTCCACTTCATTTTTTTCATCCATCCATCCATTCACTACATTCCATTCCATCAATAAAGTCATTTTTTTAGATAGCTAAAGTTGTTTTTGTGCAGCCGGAGGTTACCACTGCAGTTTCCGCAGCTGTTTGGCAATTCTGCAGCCATTCAGCCATTCCGCAGCCCTCTGCACCTGCATAAGAAAAACACAGTCTGTTTGAAATTTTTTTTTTACAGTTCAGAAGTCATCAACAATAAATGGGAAAGAGTCATGCAACAGCAATAAATCAATGAAGGGTTAGTGGCAAATCATCAAAAGCAAATCCAAGCACGGATCTGAGGTATGATTTAAAATCCTAAACTTACGGTTATCTCATTTTGCAAAGTTTTCTGGGTTATGTTTATTTGCCACTTAATGTAATGATTACCAGTTTCTCCCATCATGCGACCATACATCCACGTATCTCCCAAATCTATCAGTCCTTAGGTATCACGATTTTGAAATTCAATTGCGGCTGTTCTTCCATTAAGGCTTTCGTACCTAAGTGACGTAGCCTACTGTACTACGTCTCTCTATGACATAATCCCGCAGCCAAGTGTAAATCTACGCCCGAAACCTAAGGACCTAATCGTTTCTACTCATCATTTCATAACCCTTCTACCCTCCTACGCTCATATCATTCCATTCACGCTGTTTCATTTCCACGCTGTGCTCACTACGCTGCCACCATTAACCATACTCTGTTTTATTCCTCTCTGCTAATTCTGATTACCAGTGAAAGTCTGTTACGGCTGTATCAAAAGGCCGTAATCCTCTGTGTTAAGGCCGTAAATCCACTGTGTCAAGGCCGTAAATTTACTGTGTTAAGGCTATTGCTGAAGCCGTGTAACCTCCTTTTCCACAAAGTTCTAGAACAGAGCCGTGAATTTACTGTGTTAAGGCCACTATTGAAGCCGTGTTTTAGAACAGAGCCGTAGAGCCAATGGGGAAACTCTTAAGGGCAGAACCAGAGGGTTCAAAATTTCTGGAGGGATATCCTCAGGTTAAAGAAGCGTTGCAAAAAGCAAACTGGCTACAATGCATCCAGAAGTTCAGAGGTTACCACAAAGAGGTTACGAAGGCCTTTGCACGGTCCTTCAGAGATAAAGATAATCAAGTGGAGATAGGGGATTTAAAGTTCACAGTCACTGAGAGCAGCATAGCACAAGCTACCTCACTCCCACAGACTGGAGAAAGATGGTTTAAGAACCGGTCAGTTCAAGATCAACAGTGGAAGCAAATCTTAAAGAACCCAGGTATGGATACCAGCATCTTTACAAAAGGGATTCCTGTTTCTTATGTTAAGGAAGAATGGACAACTTTACTCTTATTAGTGCAAAAATTCTTCACTTGTGAGGGAAGATTTGGAGTCTTATATGTTTACCATGCAAAGGTCATGATGCATTTCCTAGGAGATGATATTAACCTTCCATATTTTCTACTCTCAAGTCTTAAGAAAATGTGTTCAATTGCCCAAAGGAATCCAAGAAATATTGAATCACGTCTATGTCATCATGGTCTTGTTAAAATGCTAGTTGAGGAACAGTTAAAATCAAAAAGAGAAACCTGGGAGAGATTTCTTGTGAGAAACCATTTTGAAGAAGTAGGAGAAACCTCTGTGCCTAGAAAGAGTAGAAGAAAAGGAAAAGAGGCTACCCCTGAAACTGTTGTCCAAGAGGAAACTGTCCAAGAACAGATTGAAGAAGAAACTGATGTACATCATTCTGAATATGAAGTTGACCCTGAACCTGCTGTAGACATTAATCAAACAGCCCAAGGAATCATCACAGAAACCCTTGCAGAACTTGTCCAGGAAGTTGCTCAAAAGAGAATAGAGAGAAGGAAGAAACAAAAGAAAGATAAAGGCAAAGCTGTAGTCCAAGAAACCTACCTCACTCCTGAGAATTCTAGTGAGGAAGACACTCAGCCCTTAGCTCAAAGAATGGCCAAACTCCATGAAACTGCCCTTTCCAAAAAGGTGGAAAAACAGAAGCAAAAGGTACAAAAAGAAAAACAGAGCACTACCACCGTGAGAAGGAGTAGAAGGATACAAGATAAAGTAGGGGCCACAAAAGGTAAAAAGTCACTCATTATTGACTTGAGCACACCTGAAAAGGTTGCTACAAGTCCTCCACACGCTGAGTATGTTGAGACTAGTCCTCCACGTGAGGAGAGTCCTTTTGAGCATGAACCTGAGCATGAACATGGATCTGAATTTGAGCATGAACCGAGTCCAAAGAAGTCACCTGAGGTTGACCCGGATCAGCAGAAAGTTTATAATTATCTGGAGATGTTGGAGCAAGCAGCTGCTGGCCCAAGCAATGTTCAACCTTTGGAGCAACAAGTTCACTCATTAAAACAGGAAATTTTTGAGATTGAGGTTCTAAATCGCCATATCATGCAAGAAAATGAAAAATTGAAAGAGCAAGCTAAATTGGATAAGATGATCCAAGATAACACCATGCTTCATATGGGCCTGTGGCAAAAGGAAAACAAAAAGCTCAAGAAGAGATGCAGGAAATTAAACAGAGCTTTGATCAATTTAAAATTTAGATGTCTGATGAAAAGACCAAGAGTCAATGTGGCCACACAGAGGAAGAAGAGGAGATTAGATGTCTTGGCAGAGGCATCACAGCAGGTTGATTAAGCAGTGTTTTTGCATGAGGACATGCAATGCCCTCGTAGTGGGGGTATGTAGAGCCTCTAACTTACACCTCATCATCCACTATTACCTATTGTTTTTCATCACTTACCTCTCTCTTTTGCCTCATTTTCATTGTAAAACCACCCAGATCATTACATTAGATGTCATTAAGCATGATCAAGTGAGCTTTGCTAATGTGTGACTGTTTTGTTTAGATTTTGACATATTTACAGGCATTCCGCAGCCATCTGCTGATTCCGCAGCCATCTGCTGATTCCGCAGCCATCTAATGATCCCGCAGCCTTTTTGTTAATCTCAAGGTTCCACGTGTCATTTTGCCAAATGAGCCACATGGGCACTTAGGAATCAAGGTGCTCGAGGTTCCTGTGCTATTTGTTCAGCCATCCACGTCATCTGTACCTCCGGTCAACAAGGGTCAAGTTACGGTCAACAAAGGCAGCTTAACGGTGATGCGTAAGCTGTTGGGTCACGTCAGTTCAAACGGTGACTTGTCCGTGTTATGCGGGTTGTGGGGGACATAATCCAACTCTGGATTCAATGCCCATAACGACCAGAACCTCCAGCTCATCCACGCAGACTTATGACGTGTTATTGAACCTTAATTACGCATGACAGTTAGTTTATTTTTCAGTTTTAGCTGTACGCATTAGGCCATCTTTCAGATGCCTATAAAAACTTGCGTCTGCGTACGCTTATGTTACTTTTTAGTTGCTGTGTTTTATGAACTTGTTATAATTTTAGTGCATTCCAAGACTCTGTTTTGATAGTGCTGTTCTAGCACTCTTGACTGTAATTTTCTGCACATGGAGTAATAGAAGCAGTGCTGTTCTGAAGTTTTCAATACCTTGAGTCTTCTTTGGGTTATATGAATGGAGGGCCCCTGTTCATGTTAGCCTTGTATAGTATTTTATGCTCAGCATTTCCTTATTTTTATTCAGCATTTCCTTTTCTTGACACATGTACAGCGTAATTTACTTTCATGTTATTTCATTTACAGCCTTTATTTTAAGCTGATCAGCATTGTTCTTTTGCACGTTTTTAACCCGGGATTGCTTGTGTGTTGTGTATTTGCTTTATATCTAGTGGTAGTTTCAGTTGACAGATTCTAAGTTGCTGCCTTTACTTTATTTTCATAGCTGATTTTTAGCTTTATTTCTCAAGGTTGTCTGCTAACATATGAATGGTCTCTTTATTATAAATTGTCTATCTTTTAGAGATCAGAATACTAATAACTTGCAGCTGGCTTTGGGTACTTTTTAGACTAATCTTTAACTACTTTCTAATCGTGCTTTACACAGTACTATGTGTTAGAGGCAGAGAGTTAAAAAGAGAAAAACATTACAACTAGTCTTTAAAGTAGATTTTTCTCATTTTTTTATCATTTCTTAGACTTATCTTTAGCTACTTCCTAATTGTGTCTTACACAGTACTATGTGTTAGAGGCAGAGAGTTAGGAAGAGATAAACATTATCATTGGTCTTTTAAGTGATTTTCTTACCTTTTATTTGCAGCAGCATGAATGGTGTCTAATGCCATTAGAAAGTGGTTCTTTGCTTTCAGTTCATTTTAATTTATTTATTTCCTTCAAGCTTTTCCTTTTCAGCAAGTAGTTAGAAACCACTAATCACACACCCTCACTCATCTAGAATTCACCTTACACACACTTTCACTCATCTGTTTATAATCATCACTCTATCTTAGGAAGATAAAATTAACCACAAACAACACCCCAAACGACAAAAAGCTCTAAGAGGTTGCTTAAGTACATATAGTACACCTTCACTTCATCAGCTTACGAGCCCCGGGTTGACAATTAATGACATCAATTTAGAAACACTAAATTGACTAAACAGAAGGTTTATCCCAAACTTAGCAGAATTGATCAGATTACTAAACAACATGTTGAAGAAGGATTCAAAAGTGAAATGGACAGTAGAAGCAAATCAAGCCTTTGAAGGTATAAAATTGGCCCTTACCCAAACCCCAGTCTTAACAAATCCCCAATTTGATAGAGAATTTATCATTTTTTCTTTTGCCTCCCAGCATACCATTGCTGCTGTTCTATTACAGAAAGATGACCAAGGAAATGAGAAACCCATTGCTTTCTTTAGTAGAGCTCTTAGAGATGCACCTCTGAAATATCAGATCATGGAAAAACAAGCTTATGCTTTGGTCAAGGCCATTAAAGACTTCAGGATTTACATCCTTTATTCCCATGTTATAGCTTATGTGCCAAGTCCCATTGTGAAAGACATACTCACTCAAGAAAACTTAGAGGGCAGAAGAGGAAAATGGATCGCCAACATTTTGGAATTTGATATTGAAATAAAACCTACAAAACTAATAAAAGGGCAAGGTTTGGCCAAACTAATGACAGAAGCAAACTTCCAAGCCTTAGACATAAACCAGCTGGACAATGAACTGGAGCTGGCAACTCTAAAGATCAATGTAACCTTTGAACAATCCCCTTGGTATTCTGATATCTGTTATGTGTTACAAAACCTGTGTGCTCCCCCAGGATTGTCCAGAACTAAATGTAGGTTCCTAAAAATGAAAGCTTCAAGATTTTGTGTTATGGATGGCAATTTGCTTTGGAAAAACCATGAGGGTATACTGTTAAACTGCTTGATTGAGAATGAGACTAACAATGTCACCAAATAATTTCATGCAGGTGACTGTGGTGGACACTTGTATTGGAAGTCCACTGTGGATAAGATACTGAGGGCTAGTTACTATTGACCCACTGTTTTCTCTGATGTCAAGAAATTCACCACCTCATGTCATAAATGTCAAGTGTTTGAGGGAAAGAGAAAGTTACTGCCACTTCCTTTGAGCCCTATTGCAACAGAGAGACCTTTTCAACAATGGGGCTTGGATTTCATTGGAGAAATTCATCCCTCATCTTCAGGCCAACATAGATGGATTCTAACAGCTACAGACTACTTTACTAAATGGATTGAAGTTGTTCCATGCAGACAAGCAAATGATTCCACTATCATTCAGTTCCTTGAGACCAATATTCTTTCTAGATTTGGTTGTCCTGATAAGATAATAACAGACAATGCTGCTGCCTTCAGATCTAAGAAGATGGTGAATTTCTGCCACAAATTTCACATTACCCTGGGCCATTCTACTGCATACTATCCCCAAGGAAATGGCCTAGCAGAATCATCAAATAAAAGCCTTGTAAACATCATAAAGAAAGTGTTGGAAGAAAATAAGAAGAATTGGCATAAGAAGTTGGTCAATGCCTTATGGGCAGATAGACTAACAACCAAGAGATCAATTGGGATCAGCCCATATGAGTTAGTCTATGGACTAGAAGCCAAATTTCCTTCATCACTAGGGGTTCCTGTCATGAAACTTCTTCAAGAAAATCAAGCTGAGCCCAATGATATGCAAAGAAGGATCAATCAAATAATATGTTTGCAGCAAACTAGAGATCAAGTTTATAGCAGAGTTCAAGTTTTACAAGAAAAATTAAAGAAAGCTTTTGATAGAAGGACTAAGGCAGAAGATTTCAACATTGGTGACAAAGTCCTCAAATGGGATTCAAGAAGGGAAGATAAGGGAAAACATGGAAAATTTGATTCCCTTTGGAGAGGACCATTTGCTGTTCAAGCAGTACAAGGAAACAATACTTATTTCCTTAAAAGTCTTGATGAAGCTGATTTGGATGAAGGTCCTGTAAATGGCAGGATGTTGAAGCACTATTTTGACTACTATCCATAACTGCAGCCTAAGTTTCCCTTGTACATATTCAGGTGTATATATTACTTTCTGTTAACATGTAAAAATGCAGTTTCTCAAGTTTTATTAGTTATCAGCAAAAGGCAAATAAGTTCAGAGATTTACCAAGATGGGAAGAGCACAATTTTGGGATTTCAAAGAGGAATACTCCAAGTTTTGATACAAGAAGTCAAGGGCCAAGGCATTCTGACCTGCTGTTCTTGGTCTTTCAAATGGAAAAACCATCCCCATGTGGAGCCACTGTTAGCTACCTATACCAATAGGTTTCATATTTCATGATTGGCAAAGAAAGTTCCAAATATGCTCTGCTTTGGTGATGCAAAGATCCCATATTTTCAAGGAAAGGCAACATGTGTATATAGCTTGATGTTGTCTCAATTTTGATGGATGGTCCAACAGCCTAATCTGGATCATGCCATGTTTCAATTTTTTGTTGTAGAATGGAGAAAGAAGTCTGTCCAAACTGTTTAATCTTGGCAGACTAGTAGCTAGGTAGAGAGGTAAGGTTCCCAACTGCTTAATCTGGGACTTTGGAAGCAATAAGGGTAGCCTGAGGTAGAGAATCAAAAGAAAAAGCCAAAAGAAAAGAAAAGGCACATAAGGGTCTGCAAGTCTAAGTGCACCCTCCATGAAGAAACAAAAAATGCTAGGCAAGTAGATGGGTAGGCAGATGGGGTTGCAGAAATGTTATTACTTTCAAATGAGTTCTGCTGGTCTAGCATAAAGGAACATCAGTGGATAGAGAAGCTCCTCTTCTCCATCATGTTGCAGCAAAGCAAAGGAGCATGACTAACTCCTTTTTCTCCCCTTTCACATTCATTACTAACATCCCTTCATCAGTTGTGTTCATGAAAGAATTTAAGGTTTTTTGTTGGTTCTTATTCCTTTAAAAGCCACATTTCTTGTCTAAAATTCTTTTCATTTTGATCTACTCCCTAAGCTAAGTTGTTTTTATATAAACTTAGTGATATCACTCCTCATTCACCTCTTCCATTCATATTAACCCCTAACTTCTTATTATCTAAATCCCCTGTGTTACCCTTTCCCTATTATTATAAAAACTATGGTGTATAAACCCCAAACATTCTATAAATATCCCTTCCCCCTTAGCATTATAGCCATATGTTCACAGTCAGGGATTAAATTGACATCTGGTCAGTTTAAGAACCCAAACCCTACCCCTCTTCCCCCTTCAGAAGTTATCTAAATCATTAACCCCTTCATTTGCTAAAGAACCTTGTAAAAAAACCCCATTTTCACCCCTAACCCGCTTCATTTGCAAAATATACATAAAAAACCCACTTTTCCCATTTTACCCAAAGTACTGGCGCAATGCGCGTTTTGATAAAATACATTGAAAAGTCATACAAATTCGCCAAAGTCCACAGTCCCGCTGGGCGCGCTTTTCAAACAAATATATTATTTTAATCCCCGCCCACGTCCGTATCAACCTGGCACCTTAATGATCCGTCGACCGTCGGATCTGGCCCTTTTCATCTGACGGCTCTCATGCATTTCGGACCGGGCCCGACGTCCGTAAGTTACCTTCCGAAATTTGTCAGAGGGTGACGTCAGGCCTCTGCCACGCGTCACCCCCAAATCGTATCGGAGCGCCCTCTGACAATTCCGCTTCCATATAGAGAGCGGTGCGATATTATACCGCTTACTGTTTCCAGTTTTTGTGAACCTGCCTTGCTAACGTCACTACCACGTCATTATCGCGTCACTGCTACATCACCGCCGCATCAGCGCCCCTGTCCTCCACTGCTCTGACCTGCTCGCCACCTCATCATCCCCGTGGACCACTCTCAAGCCGCCACGTCACTCGATGACGTCATGCTGACGTCATCCGACCTTGACCCCACCTGATGACGTCATGCTGACGTCATCCAAAAAAAGCGCCAAATAACCCAAAAATCCATATTTTGGCCGAAAAATCGTGTTTTTCATTACTTTTGCAAAAAACGACTGTGGCACCTCTGCATGTATTTTACGACCAAACAAGCGTCAACCTGCTGAATTCGACCCGAGGACCGTTGGTGCGCCAAATCCACCTGCATTTGTGACTATTGCCGACAGTTTACCAGGTATTTATCCCAGTCATTCCCTCTGCGCCTAGTTTTATCCTGCATTTTCCAACAATTGCTTAAAGAGTAAGAAAACACTGTGTTTACCGCTAAATCCCCTGTGGCTAGCCTCCATTTTCAGTTGTAAAGTCAAAATTCGCCTGCAGAGCGTTGTTTACCCGAGTTTTCACAAAACATACAGTTAGTTCGTGCATTCGTGAACTGAGAACCCAAGCTGCACTAATTCACCGTAAAGAGAATTTTTAAGGCCAAGCATTTGCCCTATCAGTGCTTTGTGCAGTATTTCAATTGCTGCCATTGCCATTTTATCCTTTGTTCCTCAGTAAATCACCTCTCTTTCCAAGAAATACTCCTTTGTGTTGCTCTGCACAGTAACACCAGTTCATACCAACATAATCCTAAAGTAACCATGGATGCACCAGTAGCTCCTGTAGCCTTGAATATTGCTCCATTAAATGCCCCTCAGAGAGAATTAGAATGGAAACCATTAGCAGACCTGGATTATCAAATATCAGAAGAAATGCTAATGCACAACAAGTACCACATCCACTTGTTAAACGAATTGAAGATTAAACATGAGACTGGAACAGATGTATTGGGCATTTGGGATTCTTTCCTCCCTATCTTCAAGCTCCCTCAGGTCAACCAGTTCCCTGACCTAATCCACCTATGCACTGACTGCTACAACGCCACTCAGAGGGCTATGATTGACCCTTCAGGCTCAGTTGTTTTCTATGTCACCCCTGAAGCCATCAGAGAGATGTTGCACTTCAAAACTGAGAAGAAATTAGTTCCTTTATCACTGATTGATCTGATAAAGCAAGGAGATAAATTGACAGATGCTCAGGTCACCAAACTAAATCAACTGTACATTGACTCTGACACCATGAAGTACCCTCCCATTTCTCATGTTTACCTCAACCAATTGGGCAGGGACCTTGTAGACATGATCAGTCCCATTCTGGGCTATAATTCAATTGAGTTTGTTGATGAAACTGTGCCGGTGATGATGCTCATGCTTTCCCCTGGCAAGTCTCCAATCTGCTATGACTATGCCACCTACATATCTGACAAAATACATGAGCAATTAATGAACTTGGCAAGAGAAAGGGTGTTCAGATACACCTCCTACATCTACCACTTAATTTTGTATTATCAACATGAGAAATTTCACTTTGTTGTGAAGAGAGTGGATGCACAAGGAAATCCAAGGTCAGTGGTTTATTGGTCCTCTGCCTTCCACTGCAGATCTTGTTCTCCATACACTTATTGTGAGTTTATAGACCTCTTCATCCACCCAGCCATGTCTTTGCTTATGAGCTCACCTCCTCCAAGACTAATTGATGAGATGATGATCGAAGGAGAAGTCAGCTCCTTAAGGAGGAGAAGTCAGCTCCTCAAGCCAGCAAAGAGGAGGTGAACTGGGCATCAAGCAATAATTCATTGATATAAAGAAGAGGAATGAGCCCATAAGAATACAGCTATATAATCATTTGTTGAAAATGGCTCCCACTAACCAGCAAAGACTAATGTCTGCATATGATGTCGAGGAGGGCAAAATGATCATGAGCCATTTTACACCAGCAGTGTTGCAGCCGCAGTCAGCTGCAGATTACATAAGGACCAACCTTGAGGTCCTTGCCAAGGACATCCACCCAATGGATCAAATCGAATTACATAAGCAAACGGGTGAGATGGTGTATGCCTCGGAGGCAGATAAGACATTGGTGAACTACAGGCTAGAAAAGAGCCTAAATAATACAGCTGCCCAACTTGAGTTGGAGAGAGCATCCTCTCAAGCAAAGGACAACAGAATCAAAGCCTTAGAGGAGATAATCATAGAACTTGGGCATGATCCCAAGGACATCAAGGCTGTACAAGCATTATTGAAGTTAAGAGATGCAGATATGGCAGCACTAAGGAAAATGGTAAAAGTCCCAGCAACCATTCACCCACAAACTGGAGAAGTTGCCCAGCTGAGACATGACCAAGATGCAGCAGCTATGCTGGTGTCATTATACAAACAGTTGATCCAGACACAGGAGAAATTGGGAGAATCAGAGGCTGCACAGGCTGCACTACAGGCAGCATTACAACAAAAAGAAGGAGGAAAAACATCTCAGCCTCCTCCAGAGATAATCAACCTTGAGGAGCCTCCTCAAACTACTGCTCCTCCCACTGAATGGACAGAACAGGCAGCGCCTTCCACATCAGCACCAGCGCCAACAACAGAGCAGGCTCCAAGCCTGGACATGCAGAAACTGAGAAATGAAATCCAAGCCCTGGAAGCCCAAATGGCAGAATTAAATGAGGCCAGGGAAAATTTGGTCAAGTTGAATGAAAGATATGATAAATCAAAACAAAGTGTTGCTGAGAAAGGAAGAGAGATAAAGGCTCTCAAAGAGAAGATAAAGGAGCTGGAGAAGGAGCTCACACTTGATAAAGTAGTGGCTGAACTCAAGACAGTCCTATGGGCCAACATTGGCCAATCCATAACTGATCAATGGCAATACATTGAGACCATTCATGAGAAAATAGAGCTCATAGGGAAAGCACATAGAGAAATCCAAAGAGCAAGGGCATCTCTAGGCAATATGCCTGAGGTTGCCAACAGAATGATTAATGTGCTTAATAACAGAACAAGTGCTCAGCTGGCAACAATGGGAATTTCCAACAGGACTGAGACCATTTTGCTAATAAAAAGAGTCCTAACACTAAGAAGCCTGGTGCAAACACTAGAAAGAAGAAGCCAGGATATGCAGACAGAGGTTAATAAGTTCATGGACAAATTTGTGGCATTGCAAAACAGAGGTCTTCCTAGCTTACTGAACAGCGCAGGAAGACTACTTTCCCATGAAAATTATGCCAAAAGGGTCAACACATTTGCTACAAATCAGATTACAGAAAGGCCCAGTACTTCAGAAGAATCAGGGCCAGCATCAGGGCAGAGTCTCTACAACAGGGTTGAGAACCTATTTTTCATCATGGATGAGATCAAACATTTGTTTGAAGTGCCTCCAAATTTCTATAAATACACGGAGGCAGATGAGACTTTAGAGGCAATTCTAAGACATCAATTGCCCACACAGGAAGTCTGGACCAAAATGATACAATTAATATTGTAAAACCAGAGCCTGTAATCAAGTTTTCTCATTGAAATATATAAGTTATCATGCACAGGAAAATTTTGATAAAATCAGCATGTATGGAGAAGAATGGGCTGAGCCAACTCAGCAAAACTATTCGGCCACTAAAGTAGCACTGACAGTCACAGGTGACAGGGCCGAAAAGCTACAGGAGGACAGTGCTACAAAGACACGTCATTCATCATTTATAACAGAACATTCAACCGACTTAGTGGCCTCCAAAGGTCAAAAAGTCTTCTGACAGAATTATAGAGCATTTATTTTGTATTCAAAGCTGTAATAACTTCTTATCTACTGTTCTGTACAAGTTGGTGAACATATTTATTTCTCAGATGACTCAACGCTTCAGATATTTTGTATCACCGTTTTTATATATTCCCCCCTCGCATAAGCTTGCAGGGGTTGTTGTTGATTTCTCTTCTAGAGTTTCTTATGCTGTAAATTTTCAGAGTATTAATACAAAGGCTGATGGAATTTTCAAAGATCTGCGTTATTTGAGTCATTGTGGTGTTTTGTTGAATGTTACAGGATTCCTGCGTACTTCATGGCACAATAAGTTTTCCTTAAAAACTCTTCGTTATGTGTTTTTTTTTGTTATCCTTTCATAGCTCATTCATGTTTCTGTGTTTCATAGTTAATGGCAGAGAAAAAGAATAGTTCCAAGATTTATTCACAGAGTACCCTAAACTCAATCTATGCTGTTATAAATGTCTTTCTTCAGTTATAGTCATAAGGTGTAATTCTTAACTGCTGCACCTCCAAACTATATCTTTCACAGTGATTGTTGTTTCAGGAATTCAAGTTTGCTCCTGTGCAATATATCTCTTTCTTACACCCCCAGCTTAGTGGAGAATTCTTAATTGCTTTTCACTGGTTAAACACACCTCATAATTACAATTTCAATTTTGTTTCATGATGTATTTAAATGGCCTTGCAGTTTCAGCAACTCAACTCAATCCCTCAGACAACCTGTAGCCACAGACTCCATTGCCCAATGGGCTAGAATTATCTGAAGATTTCCACCTTAGGTACAGAAGACATCCCTCAACCGAAACACAAAACCAAACCTTGAATTCATAACTAGCCTAAAATCTTCACAAAACAGAGACAAACCTTAAAGAGAGAGCCCTCTCTGATTACAGTTTGGCTAGAAGCTGTAATCCAAAGATTGGTTAGTGGTTACCCCGGCCGTATTCCCTTGGGAGTCAAAGGGAACAACCTGGGTGTTAACATGTGCGATGCGCGATGTGGGAAGCACAGTGTCAATATTCCCCGATCCCTGATTTAATATTTCTTTAATGATGCGATCGCTCTATCTCATAGTACAACTTCTCATCGCATATTTTCATATCGGCGATTCGCCATTGCAACCTTTGATGCAAGAACTTCCAATGCATGCCTCTAAGCCATTAACATTTAATCAATATATGGCATAGCAATAAAATTGAAGTCTTGCAAATTAAACTTAAAGCATGATGAAGAAACATGTTGTGTGGATCATCCGATGAGGCGATGTGTTAAAGCGAGCTTGGGTAACCACTATGGTAAAAAGGCAATTGATGACAAATTTGCAGCATACAAAAATCATTTCAATTTCTCATACATTTTAGTTTTAAATATATAATTCCATAATTAAAAATGGAATTCAAGACCTCTATCTTTATATTTAAATTTCATTATCTTGGATTTGGTCTTGATTCTGGACAATTTATCAAATCATGGAGTTTATATTAAACTTATAATATTTTGAGGAATAGTCATTACTGCAAATTCTCATTCTCATCTCTGATGCATTTCTTTTATTTCAATTCCCCTGAGCACTAAGCATTCTATTTTTACATTTTACTGCTTGCTTTAGTTTAAATAAAATAAATAATGATTTTGGGTTATATGATTTTGGTTAGTGGGATTTCTTCATGTTTTTAATGATAATTAAAATAAGGAGTCAGCTAGTTTGGGGAAATTGATACCTTTCAGGTAAGATCAAAAGAAATTATCCAATGGTAAGATTCATGTGCCCATTTTCATTAATTCCCATTTCATCATTCTAGTTTCATTTTTGTTTTTAAATTATGCTGATATAAAACTCTGTTTTGCAGCTCTCCATTTAAAACTTTCAATCCTTTGCCAGATCATATTTTCGAAGTCCATAATCTTTTCCTGGCTTAATTTCATGAAGCAGCGATAATCTTCCATGAAACAACTACACCAGGAAGTTTCTGAACCTTTAGTTTGTTTCTTTAGCATTCCTTTCATTGGAAAACAATTAAGATGATGCTTTGAAACAAGAAAATTAATATCAAACATAAAGTTTTCATGGTGGCTAAATTTTATCGTCACTGCTATCCAAAAAAGCCTAAAACACTTACAACTCTGCAAGGTATGTTTCTAGATCTCAACATAAGAAGGAATGATTACATGCTTATTTTCTTTTTCTTCATATTGTTGGAGACATTGGTATAAACATTCTTGTTTGAGTTTATCATGCGAAACTTGGATTTTCCTTCCCATTTTTAGAGATTTCTTTGTTTTTATTTTTATTGTTGATTTCTTTTCTCACTTTAGCATAAGACTTCTTTTCTTTTGGTTTTTAGTTTTGATTTTGGTGACTTTGCCGTGATTTATATGGAAAATCTTTTTGTTACCTAACAATGGTCAGCATACATGGAAAAAATTGTTAATAGTAACCTATTAGCTTTTTCTTAAATCTCTTAGTGAAGTTTGATTTTCTTATTATAAAGGTAGACATACTTAAGGAAGAGATTACCAATCAAGAGAAGTTGGCAAAGTATCATAAAATCTGAAAATTTCTTTTTCATCAAATTGTAATCATTTTGAGATTTCAAAATTTTATTAAGATCTTTCAAAAGTTTTATTATCAGTCAAGAAAAGTTATTTTTAACCAAGTAAAGACACTTTATAGCAAAGCACCTTTAACTCTGAAATTGTCATTCTTAACTCTTAAGGAGTCAATGATTCTCCCTGTCCCAAAGAGTCTTATTTTTCTAGAGTATAATCCTGAAATATATTTAAACTTAGAAGATAAGAGGTCTCATCGTGAGCCTGCTTACCATGATCATAGGGGAAAAATAGGCTGACATTACCAACACTGCTAAACAAACCAGGGTAATGACTTATGATTGCAAACAATTATAAGACAAGGGGTCTCATCACGAGCCAGCTTGTTCAGTCCGATTATAGCCAGTGAGTGGCATTGTCAACTATCTGGTCACCAAACCAGGACAATGGCTTTTAAGATTTATAACAAAAATTTAAAAAAAATAAAAAAATAAATAAAAATATATAAAAGGATTTATCTCTAAATCAATAATTCTTAAACAAATGGGATTCTGAATCATTTATGATTAAAAGGTAACCCTGTCGAAACTATAGATGTTTGTTGGCAGCAGCGGCTCTACCTATGACAAAGGAGTATATTTTAAAAGCTAAGTTGTAAAGTGACACTTGCTTTATCTCTACAACTAATTAAGGATTGATATAGAGTTTTGAAATATTTTAATTCATGAGAAATTTTGAGAAAAATTACACTTAGATGATTCCTGTTTTTATTCATATTAATAAACTTAGTGAAGCATTTCAAGCATAATTTTCTCTTCTTTAATTATTTTTGCTTTAATATTAGGAAAATCTCATTCATAACAGAGATAACTGGTTCTTCTCCCGCGTGTCACCATTGTTGTGGTAAAAACTCAACCCCCCCATTATTGATGTGTTCACTTCAAATAATGGGGACCCTTTCTATAAAATTTTGGCTAAACACCTTTTTGGATTTTTATTTTAGTTGATTACCCTACGCTTTTGTTAATTTTTAGTTTTCTTTGGATTCTTGTTTTGATTATTTTTTTAGAATCGATTTTTTACGAGCTTCCCATTGACGCTTGTTTCGCCTCATTTGGTCAATTGGTTTGAAAATGACACTCCTTTGAAGTCTCATCATTTATCTAGCCTGGGTTAAAAATGCATAAAATGTACAATATTGCATTTTGTAAATATTAGTTCAATAAGGCATTCATTTTAAATATTAACCTGTAGCGAGTTTTTAATAACATTTTTCATTTTTAGTTATGCGGCCAAATCATTAATTATCGAGATTTAAGAAATTTACTCCAATTTCCAAATCAAATCCTAATCTCAAAAAGCTAAACATTCAAGTGGCTGCAGTTTATTTTTCATTTATTTTCCAAGTGGCTGTAGTTTAGAAACTTATGTTCATAAAAATAAAACAAAAATAAAAATTTAAGTTTAAAATTAAATTTTAAATTAATTAAATTAATAAAATTAATTATATAATTAATTTAATTAAATTAAAATTTAAAACAAAAAAAAATATATATATATATATAATAAAAATTGTTCCGATCGCATCGATGCTTTTAATCGCATCGAAAGTTTTGGTTCGCAACATATTTTAAAAACCCCATAAGCCACCCCCGATGCGATATCGGGTCGCAAGTTTTATTCGCAACATATTTTATAGACCCCGATATCCCGTCCATCCTCCGATTCACCGATGCGATGGAGCATGACGCATTAACTCAAGTCGCATTAAAACTTTGGTATTTGATTTCAAGTTTTCGAATCACTCATACGTATGAGTGAAGTGAGGAAAGGTAAGTAATATAAGGTAGGTATATTAGTTTAAAGATATAATATAATATATTAAATTAATTTTTTAATATTTTAAATTAGTTAATATATATTAATTAATTAATGAATTTTAATGTAATCAGATTAATTAATTTATGATATTTAATTAATTTGATTAATTTAGATTTAAATATCATTTAGAATTAGTTTTTAATTAGATTAAATTTGTTTATAAATAGTTAATTAGATATTAGTTAGTTAGATTAATGATTAACAATTAAATTAAAAACTAATTTAGGATTAGATTTTTAATTCAAATTCTGATTTTAGCCCAGCAACAGAATTTCCAGATTCATGCCAAATTTGACTCATCAACTTTGGAAGCCCATAGAATGAGTTTTACTTGGCCAAATGAGGCTCAGGATGGCTCATTGGAAAGAGAAAATCAAGGAGAATATTGTGGAGGAGGTTTCACTAACCGATTTAATCATTTATTGGGTCAAAAATCAGGCAGAAGATCAAGCTCCGAATTTTGAAAACAAAATCATTTTTCTGAGTTTTATTTTCATTGGTCCAGGCCTCTTCTAATTGCAGATTCACTCGTCAATAATATTCTTGGCCAATTAAATCATCCTAGGCATCAATAGAGAATTTATATTTTATAGAATTTGATTGGATTTGATTTAAATGCCAGCAATGCCATGTTGATTTTATTGTTGCATTTTAATTTATTTTGATTTCTTTTTGCAGGAAAACAATGGAAGAAATATGGAGAAAAGGATCTCAATCAATGAGAATGCTCCAGCAATTGGATTTGGCAGATTTCTCTTCACCAAACTTTCCTCTCAAGAATTCCTTCACAGATAGTATAAGTAATAGATTGCAGAATGTAATAAGGGCTTCTCTCCTCTGCAATGCTAGACTTCTAAAAGCACTACTGTAATATGAATTTAGAGTTGTAGGAGAGAGGAGAGAAAATCTCATATCTGGGGATTATTGAGGATTTTCCCTTTGTATTTTGAATTATGCATGAAGGGCAAAGTTTGCACTATTGTGGCTTTAGCTTTGAAAGTAGAAGTTCAAGCAATGTAAAGAGCTGTTGGAGACCAAGGACAGAGAAATGGATGCAATAAATTGGTATTTCTAATACTACTATTTCAAATATCAGTTTTAATTTTATGGTGATAGGAATGTGTCATTTTATTCATGTTTGTGCACTATTGTCAATATGGGTAGTTTGTCTCAATGTTGTTATCATGTATCTCTGTTCTTATGGATTAATTTTTGATTTCTGAGTAACTATTTACTCAGAAATCTGCCTTATTAAAACTGATTTATTGAGTGGTAATATGTTGTGAACTATTTCCACATATTATTGTTTAGTTATTGGATTTGCTTGTTTGATAATCAATATCATTTATGTGAAATACGTCCTGAGTGTTGTTGGTTTATTATTTCAGTTAAAAGGTTTCAATAGGATGTGTTTTGATATCCATAATATCAGTTAATTGAACTACTTCATTAACTTGATATTCATTATAAACAAGACATATCTCAATCCCAATACTTTAATTATCTTGCTCTTAGTTGGGTTAGATCTATATCTGCCTAATTAAGATAGGATTTAGATTAGTTTCTTTTGCTTTCATCATAGAATAAGCTTGTATTTAGAGTAAATTCTACATTCTTTTAAGTCCTCTCCTTAAAGAGGCAAAACTTTAGTTGTGGCTCGGCTGAACCCAAATCAGCTTAAGGGTCATTCTCTTGCCTGATCAGCAAGGAGAAGTGATCTGATATCCCTGTCTATTGGTATGTAAAGATATATCATAAACCAATAGCAATAGGGAGAAGGTAACTGGACCTAGTTGAACAGTTGGAGCCACCACACCAAACGGAAAAGGAGCTGCTTTAAGGTCCGGACCGGGTGGTTATCCCCCAATGTTGTTGCAGCGATTTTCGAGGCATCAACATGTAGCTATGTTATGTAGCTCCAAGAGGACCATGGTAGCCTATTCAGCTTGATATGATGCAAGAGCCTAATTCAAAATTTCAAGCTTATGCACATCCACCTCAAAGTAATTAGAACACACTCTTTCCTTGGCAACATTGGCCATGTCAACCCCAAAACCAATCTTGGCAACAAGGTTGGCAAGGAACTTATGGGAGCCATCCAAAATATCCTCAATATCCTCCATACCCAACTCCATGTTATCCCTACCATTCACCTCCACCATAACCACAACGCCATCCACATCCATATCAAATATACGCTCCCACTCAACTACCTGTACCACCATTTCCAAACCCACACATTGAAGTAGCTCAACCCACTTACAATGCTGAGGTACAAAACTTCCAAACATCTCCTCTTGAACTCAATGGTACTCACCATAGCTCAGGAAGAGTATTGAAAAAAAGATATTATCTTGATATTACTGAAGGACCACATCCAGAAGAAGAAGATTCAAACAAGAAGACCACGGAACCATGGGCTGCAATTGATGAAGAGCATACATTAAAATCAGAGATCAAGAGAAATCCCTCATGGTTACCATCAAATCCTCCATGTATTCAAGAGAAAAATCAACAAAAGGAGGAAGATTTGAAGGTCATGGTAGAAGAAAACATGAAGAATAATCCAGATCAGCAAAAGGACCAAGGACATCAAAACTATATTGAAATAAGGTTCCAGACAGTCACTAAGTTTTAGTATCACTCTCTTACTCAACTATGCTTGATCCTTTCAAAGTCAAGTCATTTGGTCTCTGAAATCCAAGTACATGTCAAAGCATACATTTCAAGCATCCACATCATTTTGTCTGTCATCTTGATGTGTACATGACTCCATTGGAAATATTCTTATACTTGAAAGTGATTTTGTTTTTCAATTAGGGTAGGGTAGAAAAAAATAAAATAAAATATAAATCTAAGGTGAAAACCTCCTAAATTGGCTCATTGATTGAAAACCTCCATGAGGTGGTCAATGGGTTGGAAAAAAAGAAAAAAAAATGAGAAAAAAGAAGAAAATCCTAGGTGAAAACCTCGTTTGAGGCGCCTAGGTAGACCTACTAGTTGAAAACCTCATTGAGGCGGCTAGTAGGCCTTAAAAAAAAAGAAAAAAATGCTTGCTCCATGCATGCATGTACTGTCCAACATCTGAAGCAACAAGAACAAGTTGGTATCGAAAGGAAAATTGGTCAAGCCTAGTCAAAAGAAGTCAAAGTTTGACTTTCTCCTACTTCGCTTAAATTCTCCAACAACTCCAAGGACATGCCAATCAATCACCCTCATCTATTTTCACCATCCACACATAATTCTCAAGCTTCTACCAATCATTTTCCTTGATGTTCTAAAAAGCTACAGGGTGCTTTGTTTTACTACAGGATACAAAATACATAGAGCATAAATTTGTTTTTGGCATAACTTGAAAACTATACATCCATTTGGAATGTTGCTTCAGGAGGAGATGCATATGGATGATGGTAACATGCTCAAGGAATTTCAACAAATTCTAGTGCACGGTTTCCAAGAAATCGACCTCCATCACCTTTAGCCATTTTTTCATTTTCTCGATATCCGTGCATCCATTTAAAAGGCCATTTCATGGGGAGATGCATATAGATGATGGTAACATGCCCAAGAAATTTCAAAAAATTCTAGTGCACTGTTTCCAATAAATCGACCTCCATCACCTTCAGCCATTTTTAGTTTTTTCTTGAGACTCGTGCATCCATTGACCAAAATGTTTCTATGGGGAGGTTCATAATGATGATGGCAACATGCTCAAAAATTTTTAGCTCAATCCAATCTATTGTTTGGGAGATATGGGCAAAACAAGTCGTTGTTCTGTAAACCTACAAGATACAGAACATCACCTACAGGATTGGTAGTGAGCAGTTTTAAAGGAGATCCAGAGGTCAAAGAAGCTCCTCCAGAGCTTAGTAGTAGCATCAGGATCATCAACATCACCATCCAACACCTGCACATCAACATCAACTCAGCAACAACATGCATGTCTCTCCAACAACCATCAGGTAGGTATAGGTATGCAATATTCTTGACCTCTTCTCTTGAGCATATTATAGTTAGAAATTTGTTGTCAATGAATGAGAGATAAGATTTTATAAGCTAAGGATGGGTCAGCAATCTCAGCCACCTTCAACTAGTTGATTTCCGCTCACTCCTTCACTCATGCAATGTTGAAAATTCAAATTATGAAGGGTGATGATTTCAAGGAATGAAGACAACAGTCAAATGATTTTTTTTTTGCAAAGGCCAAGGTCACTGTAGCACTCCAAGCCTCATCCACTTGATATTCACTATCTATTCGTCATTCATCCATCCGATTTCATTCTTGAAAAAAAAACAGAGCATCCTCTCCATTTTCATGAAATTTCCATTTGCAGGTCAGCAAGAAGGATGGTCAAATAGCAAAGGAGGATCACAAAGAGACCCCTGTCACTCACATTTTTATTTTACCACTCATTACCATTCATTCCTCCACCATTTCTATCATTTTTTCCACTCCTTTACTTTAGTTTACAAAGGGACTGTGTTTTCTATAGGATGATCCTTTAGGAATTACAGTGACCCAGAAATCATATAGGAAGGTAGAATGTTGCTACAAGAAGGAATAAATGAACAAATTATGCTAAACCCCAATATGGAAAAGATTTTTCATAGAACTCCAAGGCGATTAGGTAGTCACCCAGACCACAAAAGAGAAGAAGAAGGCAAAAAAAGGAAGTGGGGAATTCGTCATGAAAATAGAACTCAAACTGTACTGATAAAAAGAGGGTTTCCAAGAGGTCTCTAATTTCGTTCTAGATTTTGTCCAAGGCCTAAAAGATGTTATAAAAATGGGAGAAAGGCATGGAAGTCAAGTAAGGGCCTTCCCTAACCTCAGACTATCATTTATGCTCAAAACTGGTATCATGTAGCTTTAACAGGGTTTCCTGTAGTTTTGACAGGAATTACTACATGATGTCCTAGTTCTCATCTAAATACATTTTGAAGGTGTTAGAGGTGTCTAAATGGCAGAACAAGGTATCATATGTTTTATAACGGTGTGGAAGACCTTGCCAAACTAAAAAAAAAAGATGTTCAAGAACTCATCTTGAATAAGGGCAAGAAAGCAAGTCAATGGTCTCAAGAAATAATGATTTTTCTTTGAACAAATATTTTTTTGGGCTTGTCCTTGCAGAGCTTATAGCAAAGATTCTTAATGTACAAGAGAGAGGCCACCAGGGCCATGGATGAGGCACAATGAGGTCACTAGAGGATGAGCAACAGTTTCAATAGGGGGTATGATGGGCCTCTAAATTAGACATAAATTAAGGCCCATGCCTCTAATTCAAAACATAAGTTAAGGCCTATGAACATCCTTCAGCACATTAAACCTCTCTTTTTGCATTAGATGATTTATTTTAAACTTTAATATATTCATTAGGAAGGTTTATGAATAATTAAATATTTGTGCCTAATATTATTTATTTTTTGTGGAATATTATGAGAATATTGGGCAAATTATGAAGAGTTGGAGGAGGAGATAATTTAGGGACTTGTTCCCTGCTACTAGAGGATCAATAATAAGTAATAAGTCAATAAAATATTATGGAATTATGGCACAAATTGTGGAACTCCAATGATTGAGAAAATCTAGGAATGTGTTCCACTAATCAAGGGATTTCAGTGGGGAAAGCTTCCTCCATTCACGGGGAATGCTTATTAATAATTTTTTATAAGTGCCAAGTCGAATTTTCCTCTAGGGAATGTTTGAGAAAATCTATGAATGTGTTCCCTGCCATTTAATGCAAATTCCTAGTATTTGGGACTAGATCCACTGATCAAGGGATTTTGGTAGGGAAAGCTTCCTCCATTCATGGGGAATGATTCCTAATCATTTTGTATAAGTACAAACTCGAATTTTCCTCTAGGGGGGGATTTTCATTAGTGTTATTGTGGAGAGGGCTTGTATTCTTGCAGCTCCATTGTATTTTCTTGCAGGGATGTAATTTTATTGATGAAAATAATGAAGATTGGTGTGAAGTTTAACATCTAAATCTTGTTCTACACCATAGGTCTTTGATTTTCCTTAGGCTTGGCCATCCCAAGAACCTCAGATCCCTTTTGTATCATTTTCTTTCCTTCTTTTCATTGCTTATTCACATGCATCTCTAGTTTTTATTCCTTTCTATTTTTACATTTAGGATTAATAATTTCTTGTTGTAGGATTGAGTTAAATGGTTTATGTAAGTTATTTTGTAGGATCAAAAGCATTATTTTATCCTTGTAAAAGCTTTGGAAGTTCATAGTAATCATTGAGTTTCTTGGATTAGTCTTCTTATTCCCAAATCTAGATTGTTGGGCTTCCTTTTTAGCAAAGAACAATAATTTTCTGCTATATTTTAGAGCATGCTAAAAAGCTTCAATCGAGTTGGTTCCACTTGCATTATATCACAACAAAATTCTAGTTCATAAAAAAACTACCCCATTGCATTTGCACTTGATTTGGTTAGGCATTCTTTAGATTTACTAGCTCACTAGTTCTCAAATTTCTAGATTTTTCGACTAGTAATGTTTTTTCTATCTTTTTTGCATGGGTTAACAGAGGTCTTTTTGAGTGATTCCACTTGGAGAGGGGACCTAAGACATCCCAATTAATAAAAAAAAATCCCATCCAATTTGGATTCTATTTTCTTGGTCATTTGATGAATTATAGTGAATCTATACATCCTGTAGGAAACCTCTCCAAGCTTTTTGAGCAAATCCATCCATCTCCCAACTTTGGTTTTGAGTTTTGAGTGATCCTAGGCATTTTATCACTCCATTACACCCATATAACACCTTCCCTAAGCCTTCCATCACCTCCAACACCTTCCATTTTTCTCTCGGCTGTATCCTGTAGGTTTTCCTAAAATGGCCTGTTTTGAGGCCGAATTGAGGAAAAACCTCTAGGAAGTCACCAAAATCCTCCTAAGGGTCTCCCACGACATCTGACCATCTCCTAACCCTTCCATATGTTATCACCTAGATTGACCTCAGGCTTAAGGGAGGCAGTTCTAGGGTAACCACAAACCAAGCTTAGCCCAGTAGCTAGCCCTACTAGGCCGAGAGAGGGCTCTCTCCTTAGGAATCTCAGTCAAGATGACTAGATCAAGTAAAAGATTTTAGGCTAGGTATAGTAGCTTGAAAGGTTTTGATTGAATTTGTTGGTGTTTTGCTAGACCAAATGGAGCTGGGCAGTTTAGGTCTCAGAAATTAGGTCAGAAATGCAGGGTGTTCTATGGGGCAAGGTAGGCATAGGCTTTAGCACTCTAGGGCTTGATGGGTGAGGTGCTTAAGACTGAAAGGGTATGTGACAATCATGGATCTTTCTCAAATAGTAGAAAACATGAAATATTGAATGATATCCCAAGGCAGAGCATTGATACAATGGATTCTACCTATCAAACTTGATAACATTCAACTAGAAAGTATGAAATGAATGATGGCATACATAAAACATGTAAACAAATGATTAAAAAAGAAGAAAGTGTACTAAAACTCCATACCACAGGTATCCCATAAAAATAGCTACAAATATTATTAATCTCCTTGCCAAACTGCTTACAATGGTGTGCAATTATTCTTTGAGCATCCAAGTGTGTCCAACCCACATAATGACTGAGAAAATACATAATATAGAACTCCAAACAACTAATCCTAGCCTCAGGGGTCAAATTCCATGAGAGGAGGAGCAGTTGCACAAAAATTTGAGCTGACAACTGAAGACTAGGATGCTGAAACTAAAACATTCCTAGTATGAAGCAAATTGATTCATTCATCTCATTTAAGCTTTTCATCTAATGTATCTACCCTAGGTAACATAAATACACTTCAATTACATCATGATTTTACATTACATCAGTAAAAAGATCAAAATTCCATAGGTGAAAAGCAATTTCTAAAAGAAACAGTGAAATAATAGGCAGCCTGTCAAGTGCGCAGCGCCAGTGTCAAATGCGCAGTGCCTGAAGGAAGTTTGCAGTGCCAACTTCAAGATGATTTTTTGACTGCCTTCTTCATCTCCAAATTTGGCTCATGATAGCTCATTGGAAAGCTTATCTTGTCTAGTTTCCAAAATTTCCCTTAGTTTCCAATTTGAGCTTGATTTACCCTTCCAAAACTGCAATCTCCCAAGACTGCTCAAACGTTCAGTGCCAGAAACAAAAAATAGGTAGAAACATGAATTTTAGGTGGTTTTTTGGCCATTTCACCTAGTAAATTTGACTTTCACACCTGGAAAGATGGTTTTTCTAAATGTACGTGGCCTTATGAATCCAATGGTGGTGGCCATTTCTCAAAGAAGTGCCCCAAAAAAGTGTGCAATGCCCTAGGCGCTGCGTGTTTGACCAATGGACTAATAGAATAAATGCCTGAAAATGATAGGAACAACTAGAAAACAAAAACTGAGTAAAGGATCCTCAAAAATGGTCGTGATGGTTGATGTTGAAAGTGACTAAGCCTGTAGTAAAGCATCCACCAATAGGTCAAGCTTGTCCTTCTCTTCTTGATGTACTAAGGCTTTAATTCTCGCTTGAGCCCTCTTGAGCTTAGCTGTAGCAATCTTGTCCCTCATGGAATAATTTTTGGCCATTATCCTTTGCACCTCCACATCTCTAGTGGCTTTGGCTAGCAAGTCTTCAAGGTCACTGGTAACCCTCTCAAGCCAATATTTCCGATTCTCATTCACCATCTGGCCAAGTTGTTCATTCAAGGTGAGTTGATTGGTGATTTGAGCTTCTTTTTCCTTCTCAAGCTCCAAAGCTCACTTTAGGCCTCTGGTCTTAGGCCTCCTCCTAGGCATCTCTTCCTCCAGAGGCTCACCATAGTCACCATAGGCACCATAGGCTTCCTCCAGTTGCACTTTAACCTGTTTTGCTTCCCTTTTGGCCATGATGAGCTGAACTACCATAAGCTCATGCTTACTCTCCAATTTCCTATTTTCCTGTTTGTAATAAGAGATGATGTATTTCGCTCTTTGCAGGTTCACTTGTAACTCACCTATTACTGCCTATTTCTCTTTGATGAGCATTCTAGTGTTTATCTGTTCACCCTCCTCATCTAAGTCCACTAGGTTAAAGTCTTGCTCAGTTTCATGGATGTGTTATTGCTGTTGTTGCATCTTTGTTTTAGCCACCTTTTCCTTTCCTTTGTTTACCTATTTTGATGATGATGAGAGAAAGGCCCCTCCCACAATATGTGGGGCAAACACTTTCCTATGTCCTGTCTGATAAGTATGCACCATGTTACCTGAACTAGTCCTTCCAGACTTGCTACATTGACCCTGATTACCTTGATTTTCTTTGCCACTGTCCTGTTTCCCATCAGATGAAAGAATAGCTGCATGGGAAGGTGATAATGGAGGTGAGGGTAAATGTGATGATGATGGCATGTTTTGAACATTCTGAGTGGAAGTATGAGTGAAAATGGGGTTGGTCATAAATGTACTCCATGCAATGTTAAGTTCTTTAAGGTGATAAAGAACTATGATCTTAATGAGGGCATGATGGAATAGGCTTTTCATTTGATCTTTGTGTTCTCACTTTTGGGCAATATAAGCCATTTTCTCCACACTACTAAAAAGATAATAGGGTATATTAAGCATTTTAACCCTTGTGAAATTCATGAGTAACCTGATATGGTAGGATTAGACCCTAGAAAATAATCCCTCACATGAAAAACACTTCATTATAATCTTCATCATAGGTGCATATCTATTAAGGAGGTATGAGAAAGGAAAATAGCCCTTTCTTTCATGTCTGTATCTAGGTTTGATGTATGGTTCATAGAAATGTGCTTCTATTTCACCCAGCTTGAACCATTTTTCCCCAGCTTCTGGAATCCCTGTGGTAGCTGATATGGTGGCAGCAGACAATGTGAAGGTTATGCCTGCAAGAGTGACTTGATTATCTTGAATCGCAGTTATGAAAAGCCTAGTCAACTTAGGGTGGTACTGAACTTCTTGGACTTGTTCACAAAACTCAAAACACCCTAACCATTTGAAGGATGTCATTGTCATGGGAGAGGATAGAAGCTCTTTGAGATATGTGGGCCCAAATCTGTGAATATTCCCTCCTTTATGTGGTCTTCTATGTTCTATGTTTCCCTCTTTGTCTGATCCCCCTTCTTCAATGTGTGGTCTGTATTCCTCATTAGCCATGGTGTTTTTGAAATGAAACCCTAGGTAGATGGTATGGGAATGCAAGGGTGTAGGGAGCAAAAAGGAAGGGAAGGGTAGATGAGAGTAGATGAGGGTTTGATGGGGTAAGGATAGAAACTTCTGAGGGAGAATATAGGGTGTAGATTAGGTGTTTTGGGGGAAATGGGAAATTTTCTTGTGAAACTAGGGTTTAGGAGAAAGACTTAGGGTTTGGAGTGGGAGAATAACACCATGTGATTTTCATTCTTCAAGCATGAATAAAATAACCTTAATGAGAGGGAAATGGAAATACTTACTTGTTTTAGGGCCTAGGAGATATTGTGAAAGCTTGAAGAGTGAGGGAATGCTAAATTGGCCAAGTGCGCAACGCATGAAGGGAGTACGTAGCACCTAAAGGGAATGCGCAACGCCTAAGGAGTTTGCAGCACCTGTAGAATGCACAGCACCAAGAGGAAATGCGCAACACCTTCATTGTTTTCACTGATTTCGACTTCAAATCACCCAAAACGCTGCTCTAGTTTGCTCAATGCGTGGTAAGAGGCAAATGAAGAGATAAAGAGTGCAAGAAGATATTTTTAGGTCTTTGACTTTAATATTTAGCTCCTAAAACCCCTTTTTCTAATGTTTTTTTCCTTTGATCACTTTCACCTTTTAAACTCTGTTTTAATGCTTTTTCTTCTTTTTGTTTTTTGTAGGTGGACAAATGCTCAACTTAACTTGATTTTTGCAGTGTTGGTGTGTCTTGCAGGAAGGAGAGGTGCTTAGGTGCAGCTGGGATCCATTATTACATATAGAAACTTTAAAATTACATAAGAAATACAATAAATTCAAAATACTCTATTTTCACCTCAAAAACATGTTTTTGAGATGAAAATTACATTAAATTCAAAAAATAAAAAATTTAGTAGATGTGACTGATGAGCCCCAAAAATGGACAATTATTTGGGCTCATTCAACCTCCTAAGTTGACTTAATCCACCATTCTCATTGGTTTATTGCATGTTTTTGATTATTTTTATGTTAATAGAGTAAGTTTGGTTAGTCATTATCCCAACAAGTCTAATGGGTGCTTTGTGTAGCCTTTTTGGTCCACTTGGAGACAAAATTGAAGGTCTTAATGAGCACTTGGCAGCCAAATTCGTGGGAGAACAAGCTAGAGGATTTGTAGGAAGGTGTCCCCCTCATTTATGGGCCCTTACCTCGAATTCTCCACCATTATCTCAGAGTTCAAGGGCCACCGAATCAATCAGCACAAGGGCAGCCAAGCAAGTCAAGTAGGACTGCTGTTAACTCCAAGTTTTGGGCAGCCGAGTCCCTAAAGTTTAGGAGGACTGTTGGGTCCTCAATTTGTATAAATAAGAAGGCTTAGGGCCTCATTTTGGTTAGCCAGTTAGTCATTTTGTTAGCCAGTGGATGTTAGCTAGTTAGCCAGTAGATAGTAGCTTGTAGTTAGTCATTTCATAGCCTTGTTGTAGTCATTTTGTAATTCAATTTGTAGGCCATGGATTAGCTTTGCTTTCAGCTCATTCTCAAGCTCTCCTTGTGGACAGTTTTGATGTAACTCTTCATTCTTGATTAATAAAGATGAATTCAGCTTTGCACCAGCTCTAAATCTCTCTTGGGAGGCTGTAGCTCTTGGGGTTGGGCCCATCTCAAGCGCCCAGTACCTCCCCTGTTTATCTTTATGTGTGTTTGCTGCGTTCTTAAAATAAAATCTGCTCTTTAGATCTTGCTTTGTTATTTTGGTTGTTTTTGTTGGTTAAAGTAGCTTTTTATGTTTGGGAATTGATTGGTAGGAGTTTGTCATGCATTTAGATCTTTTGGAATGTTCTTGCTCACGTGATGTACATGGTTCTCTTTCCAAATGAGGCTGTTGTTTATTCATTTCATTGACAGTTAGATTAAGTTAGCTAGGACTTAGTTTGTTTGCAAGAATTCATTGATTCGGTTGAATGTGCATTGTGCAGGGCATCTCTATCACTCACTCACATGGTCAAGCTTCATCAGAGCCATCTGATTCATCCCATATCTAGGCTTCTCGCTTCACACCCATCCTCTTTCCCACGTAACCCTACCTTCTTCTCCATTGTTGTCTCAACTACCTTAAAGCCAAATCAGCCTTCCACATACCATCTCACCACCCCATCCATCAGTTCCTGGGTCACTTCAGACCCCCATCCTACCTCCATAACCATCCATGCATCTTCCATTAATCACCCATCCTCAAAAATCCCATTTCGAAACATCCTGTAGAAGAATTACAGAACATCCTGTAGAAACCCCTGCAGACTTCCTGTAGAAGTTCATAAACACGGTTGCATGGCATCCAGACTTTGTGAAACTCTCAGAAAGAATGTTAGGGATCCCTTAGACCCTCTCTGTACCATCCCAACCTTTCCCCAAGAATTTCATCCCTTGATCCATCCCTGCACAGTGGAAAACTAGTTAGAAGCACATGCATGATAATTTCAACAACTTAAGCAAAAATACAAAAAGATGTTTTCTTCAGATAGTGATAACTTAGACACATGCATTTTACCTTCCTAGAAGTAATGGCATCTCTTCTCGTAGTTTTCATTCTCATTTTTGCATCAGTAGGACTAGTTGGTAGAATTAGGGTTTGCTAGGGTTTGTATTTCTTTTTGGCTTTCAGTTTCTTTTCGCAAGTAGATTAGCTTCCTTCGAGTTAGCTTTCATCCATCAATTAAAAAGCTTCTTCTAAGGGCTCATAGAAGTTGGCTTAAGCTCCTAGTGGACTTGTGCCAGCTGACCAAGTGACAGCTGCGGCAAGAGCTAGTACTTGTGCATACAACACCGTCGCTTCCAAGTTTGTTACGAACTACCGGGTTGATAAAATTAAAGAAGGGAGTTCCAGGAGTTGTAGCATTATTGCTACAATACTGGAGCCCACCATCTTTTTGGCGTCATTGCCGGGGAAGCGTCAGAGTATTGGTGATTGTCGCTTTTCTTCTATTTTCCACTACAATCTTCTGCTAAGTAGTTTATTTCATTTCCATTATGCAATTTCGTTTATGCAAAAATAGATTAGCATTTCCCGCTTTCATAGATTAGCATTTCTCGCTTTCATAGATTAGCATTTCAATTCCGCAATTTCATTTCTGCAAGCGTAGATTAGCATTTCAATTCTGCAAGCGTAGCCTAGCATTTCATTCCTGCAATTTCATTTGAGCAAAATAGATTAGTCCTTTCTTGCTTTCATTTCAATTCCGCATTTTCATTTTAGCAAGATAGTTAGTTGTAGTTCAATCTATTTTAGTTTTGCATGTAGAAGTAGAAAAAAGAAAAAATCAACCAAAAAGATTTCATTTCATGTCTTGTAGGAGTAGAGATAAGTTAGAAAAATGATTGCACAACAGCCCCACTGCTTCACACAGCCAACGTTCTCTCTTCTTCGATGGCTGTGATTAAAGAACCCCTGGGTGGACATCAAGGCATATTTAAAGAACCTCTAGGGGAGAAGAAGAAGAAAACATTCCTCTGGAGCAAATGGCTACAAGTAGAAATGTTGGGAGCAACATCTTGTCCAAAGATGAATTTGAAAATCAGATCAAAGATTTCAAGAGTGATATGAGGCAGTTTCTTGCTATGCAACTGGATACCTTGCGGATCCAACAGAAGCAAGAGGAAGCCAAGAGGGCTTTGGTCATTTTTTTTCCTAGGTGCACTAGAAAGCATCCTAGGAACGAATGTCCATTGTACTCCATAGAAGTGTGTTTTGGCTGTGAAGAATACCATCCTCCAGATCAGTGCCCTTCCTTACCCAGATTCAAAGCTGCATACCAGAGAGCCAAAGGAGCCATTGAATCACTCTGTTATATGAACCAAAGGAGGCCACATGGACCCATACCCTACCAGCAAGGAATGCAAGGTACATCCCAGACCTATTATGACCCCTATCAAGCCACTTTCATGCCTTCTTGGGGTCCCCCTGCTCATCCTTCCTGGTTCACACCTCCTCCTTGTTCCTTCACAGATCCATATTATGCCCAACCAGCTGCTCATTCATTTCACTCTTATGCTCAGCCACAGCCTCAGTGGAATGCACCTCATCAGGAGTGGACGCCCCAAGACAACTCTCATACCGCTCATTTTCCTCCACCACCTGCTCATCCACAACCATCGCCTCCTCCTCCACCAAGGCAACCCCAAATGCCTACCCAACCACAATGCCATCCATCTCCATCTCAATTTCACACCTCCACTCAACTACCCGTACCATTTCCAAAGCCATACAATGGAGCAGCTCAACCCCATTGCAAATCTGAGGCACACCATATGCAAACAACTCCTCTTGAGCTCAATGATCTTCACCATAGCTCAGGAAAAGCATTGCAAAAAAGAGATCATCTTGAAAGCATTGAAGGATCACATCCAGCAAAAGAAGATTCAAAAGAGGAGATCAAAGAACCATGGGTTTTACTTGATGAAGAGAAGAGATCAGAATCAGAGATCGAGAAAACTTCCTCATGGTTACCATCAAATCTTCCATGTATTCAAGAGAAAGATCAGCAAAAAGAGGAAGATAAGAAAGTCATGTTAGAAGGTGACATGAAGAATGATCCAGATCAGCAAAAAGACCAAGGATATCAAAGCTATATTGAGATATGGTTTCAGAAGGTGACTAAGTTGCAGCAGTACTCTCTTCCTCAGCTATGGTTGATCCCTTCAGAGTCAGATCATTTGGTCTCTGAGATCTGGATACCTATCAAAGCATGCATTTCGAGCCTTCACATCATCTTGTCTCTAATCTCGATGTGCACATGGCTCCATTGGAAGTATTCTTATACTTGAAAATGATTTTGTTTTTCAAGTAGGGTAGGGTAGAAAAAAGAAAAAGAAAAAAGAGAAAAAAGAAAAAGAGAAAAAAATGAAAAAGAGGAAAATAGAAATCTAAGGTGAAAACCTCCTTGGAGGCGCCTTAGATTGGATCATTGATTGAAAACCTCCATGAGGCGGTCAATGGGTTGGAAAAAAGAGAAAAGAGGATAAGATCTCTAGGTGAAAACCTTCCTTGGAGGCGCCCAGGGCAGGCAATTAGGGTGAAAACCTCCATGAGGCGCCCTAGTTGTTTTTCAAAAAAAAAAAAAGAAAAAGAAAAAGAAAAATAAAACTAATTCCATTGGCTAATTGCAGGTTGTAAGAAGGACGTTTCATGACAGGAGGAGCACTCAAATCAAGGTTAAAGGAATTTTTCTTGTGCCTTCTACAGGAAGCTCTGTATTTCTACAGGAAACATCCTGTAGAACCTTTGGACGAACCAAATTCAAGTCTAAAATGGAATCTGATGGTGGGAATCTATTGATTAGGCCTACAAGCACTTGTGTGTCCATCCCTTGCCTTTATCCATCATTTTTTCCACCTCCTTGTGCTTCTCATTGTGCTTCTACAGGAACTTCCTGTAGAAATTGTGGGAAACTAGACATGGATTTCAAAAAGTGGTTTGGCGAACATGGTAGCTTCCTCAAGGGTTCAGAAGCCCTCATGCAATCTTCCAACTTCTCCTCCATCATCTCCATACCTGCATCACAGCCCAAGCTCAGTTTTCCCTTCCATGCAAACACATGCAAAGTGCCTTGAAGCAAAAACACATAGAACAAAATTTGTTTTTGCCATAACTTGAAAACCATGCATCCATTTGACAAACCGTTTTATGGGGAATTGTACAAGGATGATGGCAACATGTTTGAGCAGTTTCAGCCAATTTCGGTGCACGGTTTCCAAGAAATCTGCCTCCATCACCATCAGCCATTTTTGCATTTTCTCCATATCCGTGCATCCGTTTCAAAACCTGTTTCATGGGGATATGCACATGGGTGATAGTAGCCTACCCAAGCAGTTTCAGCTGATTCCGATGCACGGTTTCTGAGAAATCGATCTCTGAAATCTTCAGCCATTTTCCATTTTTCTCGAAATCCGTGCATCCATTGATTCTATGGGAGATGCATAATGATGATAGGAACATGCTCACCGAGTTTCAGATCAATCCGGTTTACCGTTTGAGAGCAATGGCGAAAACAAGTTCTGGTTTTGTGACCATGCAGCAGCAGCAGCTTGAAGGTGCAAATCTGAACGTGGAAACAATTGCATGCAGCTCAGATCCGGCCAGAGGACACCTGCAAAAGGAGAAGCAATCAAAAATCATCAGCCAAACCCTCATGCAATCAAAGGATCCAAGCATGCAGCAGCAGAATCAGAGCATGCAGCAGCAAAAAAGCTTCACAAGCAGCCGTTTGACTTCAGGTACGTGACTAAACCTTGTTCATCTATTACATGAATCTAGTCTAAGCATTGCATGAACGAATGAGATGGTGGGATTCAGCCAGGAAGCTAGCCATATTCGATTGCACTCATCCAGGCAAAAATCACACATCATGCATGGATCAGTCATTCACGTGGAAGTTGGAAAACACAATTAGTGGTAGATCTGTTGAACTCTAGTGCACAAAACGTCAAATAATTAACAGAGAGAAGAAGACATGTAGTTCATAACATCACTGCAGTTTGAAAAATATAGCGCACATGTTTTTGCCACCTCATCACCAATCACGCAGCAATTAAAGACTGCTTGGCTGAAACTCATGAACTGCTGTTCATCTGCACTTTCCACGTCCTCAACTGAAGTGTGCACAATCAATTAATTGGTTCTCTATCATCAACTCATTTGATGGTTTTTTTATTTCTCTCCGAAATTGTTGCAATGATCATGATGCGAACATTGAACCGTGGAAGTTTAATGACAACTATGCTACTATTATGGGTGTTTATGGGTTTCTTTGCAGGGTATGCATTGTCACGTCTATCTAAGATGTTCAAGGGCACAGAACAGAGGAGGAACACGCTGAAACCACATTCTTGTTTCCAGGCATTGCCTTTTTCATTTTCTTTATTCTCAATGCACAGCTATGGGAAAAAAATCAGCTGGTGTAGTTCCTTTCGAGACTATGTTTGCCTCAGTCCTTTTATGGTTTGGAATTTCTGTGCCAGCAGTTACTTTGGCTACAATGAACCTACAATTGAAGATCCAGTGAAGACCAATCAAATCCCCAGGCAGATTCTAGAGCAAGCTTGGTATATGCAGCCCATTTTTTTTCAATACCAATTGGAGGCATGCTGCCTTTTGGAGCTGTATTCATTGGACTGTTCTTCAGATTAACTTCAATATGGCTGCATCAGTTCTACTGTATATTTGGGTTCCTGTTCATTGTCTTTGTGATCCTCATTGTTACATATGTAGAGATCACCATTATCTTGTGCTACTTCGAATTGTGCAGTGAAGATTACAACTGGTGGTGGAGATCTTATTTGACTGCAGGCTCCTCAACATTTTACTTGTTTCTCTATGCCACATTCTATTTCTTCACCAAGCTGGAGATTGACATGGCAGACTAACATGGGAACTGCAGACCTAAAAGCAACCTTTGGTAAATCTAGGAAACATGAACTTAATGTTTCCACTTATCAGATGTGTATTCTAATGCTGTTTAATTCAGCAGATTGTCTGAGCTATAAAGAAATTGAACAGGCAACAGATATCCTAGCTGCAGACCTGAAATCTCTTGCTTGTGTAAAGGGAAAATGTATTGCGTAAAGAAACTATGGGCATGGATATAGGTGAAAAAGATACATTCCAGTTCAATGACAGTTTCACCAGCAAGTTTTACAAGGTGAAAATAGGAACAGTGGCTGCACAAAAAGAAAAGAACCACTCAGCACTAGAGGTAGAAATAAGACGTAGAGATGGAAGAATAGCTATTCATGTCATCATCGATAGTTGTGAATGCCCCAATGCACAACAGCTCTCCTCGCATCCAAGATCAAAGAGAAAGATGTAATATCGAAAGCTTGATCTAGACTAGAAAGTAGTCACACACTGGAAATAACTGGAATAAGTACTTCTCTGTGGCTTCATGTAAGTAGGTCATCTGCAAGATGGCCCACTCATACAAGGCCTGTTCATTCGCACAAATGCCACATTAGAACAGTACCATTGAATGAATCGATGTAGAATGTCAGGCCCCACTTGCATACAGCCTTATCCATTCTTTTGTTGTTTCCACAGCCTCAATTTCATTTGTCTTCCAGTGTTTTGCAATGTTTTCAGAAAGAGGGTCATCTGGATTTGGTGCACTTAACAGTGCTTGCATACTCAGTAAAACTGTTCGAATTTGCAATGCTGGACTCCACTTGATGGGGATCAAAGAGATGAAGTTGAAGGATCTGTCCTATGATCAAGGATCTCAGCGTACAATTTATATTGGCCTGCATACCTCAGTGTGAACTGTAATTTGATATCTCTCAATGGGTATTTGAAATAAAATTCCACGGTTGCAATCACAGTTTAGACACACATGGAGGTCTAACCTTCAGGTAGACTTCATGGATATGATAAAGAAGCAACAGTGAGGGTCTCAATGATGATGTAACAAACACAAGAAAGACCACCACAGAAGGAACAGGCAGAGGAATGAGGGAAATGGACAAGCTGTTGAGGCCAAAGCAGGGGGTGGTAAAATAACACAAATGCCAAGGGCACCATTTCTTCCATATGATTGCATATACTTGTGCACTCATAACAAGGCTGAGGATTCACTAAGAAAAGCAGCAGACAGTGAGGAAGAAGAGCAGAAGGGCGAGAAGACGAAGGCTGCCACAGCCAAGCTGAAAGGAAAAGCACCCTCAGCTAAGCAGTCTAAGACAGTGCCGACTGTTTCTACAGGAAGACAGAGAACTGTTAGCAGATTGTTTCTACAGGAAGACAGAGAACTATTAGCAGACTGTTTCTACAGGAAGACAGAGAACTGTTTCTACAGGAAGTTTGAAAAGAGGGAAGCCAAAGGAGAAAGCAGCCAAGATGTTAGCCAAAGAAGCCACCATGGCCATCAAAGACGAGGAGAGAGATTGGTTGCTCAGAGGATGAGCAACACTTTCAGTAGGGGGTGATGATGAGCCCCAAAAATGGACAATTATTTGGGCTCATTCAACCTCCTAAGTTGACTTAATCCACCATTCTCATTGGTTTATTGCATGTTTTTGATTATTTTTATGTTAATAGAGTGAATTTGGTTAGTCATTATGCCAACAAGTCTAATGGGTGCATTGTGTAGCCTTTTTGGTCCACCTGGAGACAAAATTGAAGGTCTTAATGAGCACTTGGCAGCCAAATTCGTGGGAGAACAAGCTAGAGGATTTGTAGGAAGGTGTCCCCCTCATTTATGGGCCCTTACCTCGAATTCTCCACCATCAGCTCGGAGTTCAAGGGCCACCGAATCAATCAGCACAAGGGCAGCCAAGCAAGTCAAGTAGGACTGCTGTTAACTCCAAGTTTTGGGCAGCCGAGTCCCTAAAGTTTAGGAGGACTGTTGGGTCCTCAATTTGTATAAATAAGAAGGCTTAGGGCCTCATTTTGGTTAGCCAGTTAGTCATTATGTTAGCCAGTGGATGTTAGCTAATTAGCCAGTAGATAGTAGCTTGTAGTTAGTCATTTCATAGCCTTGTTGTAGTCATTTTGTAATTCGATTTGTAGGCCATGGATTAGCTTTGCTTTCAGCTCATTCTCAAGCTCTCCTTGTGGACAGTTTTGATGTAACTCTTCATTCTTGATTAATAAAGATGAATTCAGCTTTGCACTAGCTCTAAATCTCTCTTGGGAGGCTGTAGCTCTTAGGGTTGGGCCCATCTCAAGCGCCCAGTACCTCCCCTGTTTATCTTTATGTGTGTTTGCTGTGTTCTTCAAATAAAATCTGCTCTTTAGATCTTGCTTTGTTATTTTGGTTGTTTTTGTTGGTTAAAGTAGCTTTTTATGTTTGGGAATTGATTGGTAGGAGTTTGTCATGCATTTAGATCTTTTGGAATGTTCTTGCTCACGTGATGTACATGGTTCTCTTTCCAAATGAGGCTGTTGTTTATTCATTTCATTGACAGTTAGATTAAGTTAGCTAGGACTTAGTTTGTTTGCAAGAATTCATTGATTCGGTTGAATGTGCATTGTGTAGGGCATCTCTATCACTCAGTCACATGGTCAAGCTTCATCAGAGCCATTTGATTCATCCCATATCTAGGCTTCTCGCTTCACACCCATCCTCTTGCCCACGTAACCCTACCTTCTTCTCCATTGTTGTCCCAACTACCTTAAAGCCAAATCAGCCTTCCACATACCATCTCACCACTCCATCCATCAGTTCCTGGGTCACTTCAGACCCCCATCCTACCTCCATAACCATCCATGCATCTTCCATCAATCACCCATCCTCAAAAATCCCATTTCGAAACATCCTGTAGAAGAATTACAGAACATCCTGTAGAAGTTCATAAACACGGTTGCATGGCATCCAGACTTTGTGAAACTCTCAGAAAGAATGTTAGTGATCCCTTAGACCCTCTCTGTACCATCCCAACCTTTCCCAAAGCATTTCATCCCTTGATCCATCCCTGCACAGTGGAAAACTAGTTAGAAGCACATGCATGATAATTTCAACAACTTAAGCAAAAATACAAAAAGATGTTTTCTTCAGATAGTGATAACTTAGACACATGCATTTTACCTTCCTAGAAGTAATGGCATATCTTCTCGTAGTTTTCATTCTCATTTTTTCATCAGTAGGACTAGTTGGTAGAATTAGGGTTTGCTAGGGTTTGCTAGGGTTTGTATTTCTTTTTGGCTTTCAGTTTCTTTCCACAAGTAGATTAGCTTCCTTCGAGTTAGCTTTCATCCATCAATTAAAAAGCTTCTTCTAAGAGCTCATAGAAGTTAGCTTAAGCTCCTAGTGGACTTGTGCCAGCTGACCAAGTGACAGCTGCGGCAAGAGCTAGTACTTGTGCATACATCACCGTTGCTTCCAAGTTTGTTACGAACTACCGGGTTGATAAAATTAAAGAAGGGAGTTCCAGGAGTTGTAGCATTATTGCTACAATACTGGAGCCCACCAGTGACCTTCAAGCCATCATGCTTGATTTATTTATCATCCTCATATTCTTGCTGACCATTATTTTCATTTCAGCATGAGACTTTTGACCTTGGTGAAACCCTAAACCTAATGAAATCAAACCCTAGGACCTAGTGAAATGGACTGCAGATTGATTAAGAAACATAACTGAAGATAATCTGAAAAAAGGATCAGCAAGTATAGTCCATGAGGGAATAGCTGAAGAGAAAACAACCATCATTGGATTGGTGTGTCATGACCTAATGGAATGATGCAAAAAAATTTTAGTATGGGACTCCTAAAATGCAAATGCAAAGAGTGAATTTTGATCCCTGATGGAAGTATGTAGATACTGACACTAACACCATCCAACCTCCAACATCCTTAATTCACCTGCCACATCACCAAAGGAAATTAGTTTTCATACTTGATTTTGCATGAAAAGACAAAAAGAAAAAAACATACTTATTTCAATCCCTTTACTTGCACATTAGTGATGTTTGATGCTTCTTACTTCCATGCTTAGATAGTAGCATTTGGTTCATGATAATTGAGCATTATTGCAAAGCATATTTTCTTGGCATTTAATTAGGAAATGGTGTGATTTAGCATTGAATTTTTCGTCTCTTTCCTTGTACTTTCTTTCTTGCAATAGGTTAAGGTTCCATTTTGAACATTTCATTTTCTACAATTAGTTCAGGATTTGACTTCAGTACATGCACTCCATTACATCATGACAACAAAGGAAGGACACATTGAATGTCGTACATATAGTTTCGACACCTCTTAAGTTTGTACGAACCCCGAGTTAGTAATTAAATTCGACAGCCTTAGGAGTTGCAACATTCTTGTTGCAATACCGAGGCTCATCAAAAGTGCTTCTCATCCTCCGAGCAACTTAGTGACCTCATTGTGCCTCATTCATGGTCCTAGGGGCCTCTCTCTTGTGCATTAAGAATCTTGGTTGTAAGTTCTGCAAGGACAAGCCCAAAAACATATATGTGCAAAGAAAAATACTTGTTTCTTGAGACCATTGTTTGTCTTCTTCCCCTTATTTAAGATGGTTCTTGAATATTTTTCAGTTTGGAAAGGTCTTCCACATCCTTATCAACCTTTTTCTACCTTGTTCCACCATTTGGGAACCTCTGAAACCTTCAAAAAGTGTTTAGATGAGAACTAGGACATCCTGTAGTAATTCATGTTAAAACTACAGGAAACCTACAGGAAACCCTATTAAAACTATAGGAAACCCTTTTTGAGCATAAATGATACTTTGAGCCTAGGACAAGCCCTCAACTTGACTCCCATGCCCTTTTCCCATTCTTATGCCTTGGACAAAAGCTAGAAAGAGATTGGAGTCCTCTTAGAAAACATCTTTTCATCACCGCAGTTTGAGTTTTGTTTTGATGGTGAATGCCTCATTTCCTTCTGTTGCCTTCTTCTTATCTCTTGTGTCCTAGATGACTACCTAATGGCCTTGCAGTTCTCTATTTTGATTAGGTCTCTCTTAAGCTCTGCCATCTTGGGGTTTAGCATAATTTGTTCATTTCTTCCTTCTTGTAGAAAATTTTTGCCTTCCTGTAGTAGTCATTCCTCCTCTTTCAGGGTCTTCTAACTGTATGGAAGGGATGAGAAATGATGTAGGTTTGTGAAAATGGAGAGGATGCTTTATTTGTTTTTTCAAGAAAATTTCATGGTGAGATAGGCCTTGTTCTTGAAATTATGAAATGGGATGGATGAATGATGGATAGATAGTGAATATGAAGTGGATGGAGGGCTTGGAGTGTTGTGGTGATTTGGCCTTTTCAAAACTTCTTCTTTTAACTGTTGTCCTCATTCCTCGAAATCATCACCCTTCATATTTTGACTGTTCAACATTGCATGAGTGAAGGAGTGAGATGCAATTAACTAGTTGAAGGCGTTTGAGATTATTGACCCATCCTTAGCTTATAAAACCTCATCTCTTATGCATTAATAACAAATTTCTAACTATAATATGCTCAAGACAAGAGGTCAAGAATATTGCATACCTGTACCTACCTGATGGTTGTTGCAGAGACATGCATGCTGGTACTAAGTTGATGTTGTTGTGCTTATCATGACTCAAGTACGTCTTCTTGACTACCTTTTTCCTTTTTTTGATCTTATTTTGCTGATGGGTTGTCTTCTTGTTGATGTGCAGGTGATGGCTTCCTCTGTTGCTACTGAGCTCTGGAGGAGTTTCATTGTGCCTGTAGTTATGCTTCTTCTCTTTCAATCATGGTGTTGAAGGTTAGGCCTGGAACGTGCTGTTACTTCCATATAAGTTGTTATAGCTGCCCATTTTTTTTTACTGTTTGTGTGCTTTCTCTGTTGGAGGGTAAATAGGTATAGGAATCAGTGGAAGGTGTGGCCATAGAGTGACATGGTCATGATGGGTGTTGGCTAAGATGTGGTGAAGTCAATGTCCTTTTTTTCTATCCCAAAACAGGCCTGCATCATAATTTTTTCATTGGACTACCTTTCCTATAGATTTTCAGAACTTCCTGTAGTACTACAGGAAACTCCTGTAGTAATTTAGGACAACCTCTTGTAGCATACTTGTTTTGTCCATATCTTCCAAACGGTAGAATGGATTGACCTAAAACTTTCTAAGCATATTTCCATCATCATTATGCACCTCCCCGTAAACAAAAAATTGGTCAATGGATGCACATATATCAAGAAAACATAAAAATGGCTGAAGGTTATGGAGGCCAATTTCTTGGAAACCATGCACTAAAATTTCTGAAATTGCTTGGGCATGTTACCATCATCCACATGCATCTCCCCATGAAATAAATTTTTAAATGGATGCATGGTTTTCAAGTTAGGGAAAAAATAATTTATTCTCTATGTATTTTTGTTTTGTGTAGTAAAACAGAGCCTTCCTGTAGTTTTTTTGGACAACAAGCAAACTGAATGGGAAAAGCTTGAGAATGATGGGTGGATGGTGAAAATAGATGAGGGTGATAGATTGGCATGGCCTTGGCCTTGTTGGAGCATTTGAGCAAAGGAGGAGAAAGTCAAAATTTGACTTCTTTTGACTAGGTTTGACCCTCTTTTTCTTTCTTTGGTGGCAACTTGCTTTTTTTCCTTGTAGATGTTGGAGAGCACCTACATTCATCAAAGAGATACATGGAACAAGGATTTTTTTTTTTTTTCTAGGCCTACTAGCTGCCTCAATGAGGTTTTCAACTAGTAGGTCTGCTTAGGTGCCTCAAAGGAGGTTTTCACCTAGGATCTTTTCTTTTTTCTCTTTTTTCTTTTTGACCAACCAATTGACCGCATCATGGAGGTTTTTAATCAATGAGCCAATTTGAGGCACCTCCAAGGAGGCTTTCACCTAAGACTTTTATTTTTTCTCTTGTTTTTCATTTTTTTTAACCCTACCCTACTTGGAAAACAAAATCTTTTTCAAGTATAAGAATACTTCCAATGGAAGCATGTGCACATCAATATGACATACAAAATGATGTGGAGGCTTAAATGTATGCTTTGACATGTACCTGGATTTGAGTGATCAAATGCTTTGACTTTGATGATATCAAGCACAATTGAAGAAGATAGTATTGCTGCAACTTAGTGACTGTCTGGAACCATATTTCAATATAGTTGTGATGCCTCTAGTTCACTTGCTGATTTGGATCATCTTGGATGTCTTCTTCTACGATGATTGTTCCTCTTTTTGTTGATTGATCTCTTGAATACCTAGAGTATTTGATAGTAACCATGAGAGAGATTTATCAATCTCTGATTTTGATGTCTACTCTTCATCAAGTGCAGCCCATGATTATTTGATTTTCTCTTTCGAATCTTCTTTTTTTGGATGTGGTCCTTCAATGATATCAAGATAATCTCTTTTTTGCAATACTCTTCCTGAGCTATGGTGAATACCATTGATCTCAAAAGGAGATGTTTGGAAGTGTTGTACCTCAGCATTGTAAGTGGGTTGAGCTACTTCAATGTGTGGGTTTGGAAATGGTGGTATAGGTAGTTGAGTGGGAGTGTATATTTGAGATGGATGTGTTTGGGGTTGTATTTTTGGTGGAGATGAATGGTAGGGATAACATGGAGTTGGGTATGGAGGATATATAGGAAAATATCGAGGATATTGTGGATGGATCCAATAATTTCCTTTCCAACCTTGTTGCCAAGATTGGTTTTTGGGTTGAGATGGCCAATGCTGCCAAGAAAAGGGTTTGTTCCAATTAATTTGAGGTGGATATGCATAACTTTGAAATTTTGAATTAGGCTCTTGCATCATACTAGGTTGACTAGGCTGCCATGGTCCTCTTGGAGCTACATAACATAGATGAATTATCAATTGACTTGCTCCATTGTCCTCTTGGTGAACTTCCTTCAACCTTGGTAATGAGGAGCAACATTTAACATCATGTGATTTTGCATGGACAACAAGAATATCAACATCTTCCTTTTTATTCATTTTGTATTCTTAACTTTTCTACTTGTTCACTTAGATTGCAAAGAATTTTTGTTTTAAAGTTATCAAGAAAATTTCCAAGTTTAGATTGACTTACGGATCTTGATGTTGATTTACCTACTCTTGCACTTCCTCTTGATATGTGTTTGCATGTTTCATAAATTTATTCAAATGATAATTGGTATACATCACCTCTACTCATAAGATCAAGGAGATTAATCCATTCATCCCTAATTGTTCTAAGTAAGAGGGTTTTTAGTGTGTCAGATCCTAAATGATGTAGTTTTGCCCTCTTAACATTATACATGAACCTTTATATTATATCCTCTAGACTCTCATCTTCTTCTTGATTCATTCTAAAGATTTCTTCTTTAGTATCATGATCTTTATATTTTTCTAGAAATATATTTTGCATATCATTCCATGATCTTATTGAATTAGTCCCTAAACTCATGAAACATTTAAGAGATCTATCCTTCAATGTTGCTAGAAACAATCTTAGTTTTTGAGTTTTTAATAAGTAACCATAAGATCTACAAAGGATTTCAAATTCAAAGAGACAGGTTTCTGGATCCTCTCACCTTAGACCATGAAATTTTGGAAGAAAATATGGAGGGATGTTCTTCATATGCACGCTGATATTAGTATCTTGAATGGGAAATCTGAGAGGATCTTCCTCATTGTCATCATCCTCATTCATTTCTTCTACATTATTTGGCATCTTCTTCATCTACCTACAAAAGTGAATGGCGATAGCTCTTATTGCACCACATGATCAAATGGGTGGGTGGGTTGGTGTTGGAGATTTTTTTGTTTTTATTTTTATGATTGAATGAAAACTATAATGCAATGCAATTTTCTACTTTTGAAATTAAATATACCTAATGCAAATATTTTTGTTTTTGCAAAAGTAAAAAGAAATTAATCAACTAGTGAAGAAAAGAATGCATACTTTGATACCTCCTTGGCAATGGCACCAAAAAGGGATGAGCCTTGGTATTGCAACAAGAATGCTGCAACTCCCGAGGCTACCGACTTTAATTATCAACTTGGGGTTCATACAAACTTAATAGGTATCAACACTATATGTGCAGAATAAAATGTGTCCTTCTTTTGCTGTCATGATGTAATGGAGTGCATGTACTGAAGTCAAATCCTAAACTAATTGCAGAAAATGAAATGTTTGAAATGGAACCTTAACTTGTTGCAAGAAATAAAGTACAAGGAAAGAAACCTATTCTTATTGCATAAAGATCATGAACTAAATGTAAAAGAAACCTAGCTTAACCCTATTTATCACATGTGATGATTTAAACTAACTGAGCATGAAATCTTATCTAGAGAGTACTAACTATTGTGTGAATGTGTAAATATAAAATAACTCATTTTTAAAATCTTTTTGCTTTATAAATGCAAATGCTAAAGTTTCGTTGATCTTTGGCAGGGGAGACATGTGTGGAGAAAGAGGGTTAAAATAATATTGATGGCATGGAGGTCAAGTAGAGGCCTAATCCCATCTTCAATGATGTTTTTTCTCAATTCAGGCTCAAAACAGGCTTTCCTATAGGATGCTACTGGATGCTACATGATTTCCTACATGATGCCCTGATTTACTATAGGATGTTGCAGATTTACTATATGAAATTATAATTCATCGAATTACCAAAAAAATCAAATAAAAATTGGATGGGACAAATTTTTTTATTGACTAGGATGTCTTAGGTCCCCATTCCAGGTGAAATCACTCAAAAAGACCTCTGTTAACCCATGCAAAAAAATAGCACAAAATTACTAGTCGAAAATCTAGAAATTCGAAAACTAGTGAGCTAGTAAATCTATAAAATGCCTAACGTAATCAAGTGCAAATGCAGTGGGGTAATTTTTATTATACACTAGAATGTTTTTATGATCTAATGCAAGTAGAACCAACTCGATTGAAGCTCATTAGCATTCTCTAAAAAGTAGCAGAAATTTATTGTTCTTTGCCAGAAAGGAGTTCCAGAAATCTAGATTTGGGAATAAGAAAGCTAATCCAAGTAGCTCAATGATTACTATGACCTTCCAAATATTTTCCAAGGATAAAATTATGCTTGTGATCCTACAAAAGAACTTACATAAACCAATTAACCCAATCCTACAACAAGAAATTATTAATACTAAATGCAGAAATAGAAAGAAATAAAAACAAGAGATGCATGTGAATAAGAAGTGAAAAGAAGGAAAGAAAATGATACAAAAGGAGGCTCCTGGGATGGCCAAGCCTAAGGAAACTCAGAGATCTATGGAGGAGAACAAGATCTTGAAGCTAAACATGACACCAATATTCATTATTTTCATCAATACAATTACATCATTACAAGAAAATACAATGGAGCTGCAAAAATATGAGTTCTCTCCACAAGAACACTAATAGAAATCTCTCCCTAGAGGAAAATTTGACTTGGTACTTATAAAAAATGATTAGGAATCATTCCCTATGAAAGTAGGAGGCTTTCCCAACTAAAATACCTTGATTAGTGGATCTGTTCCCCAATACTAGGAATCTGCATTAAATGGCAGGGAACACATTCCTAGATTTTCTCAATCATTGGAGTTGCACAATCTGTACGATAATTCCATAATATCTTGTTGATTTATTATTTAATAGTGATCCTTCTGTAGTAGGAAGAAAGTCCCTAAATTATATCCTCCTCCAAATCTTCATAATTTTCCCAATATTCTCATAATATTCCAAAAAAATAAATAATATTAGGCGCAAATATGCAATTGTTCATAGACTTTCCTAATGAATATATTAAAGTTAAAAATACATTATGTAATGAAAAAAGAGAAGTTTAATATGTTGAAGGATGGTGATAGGCCTTAATTTATTGTTAATTTAGAGGCATGAACCTTAATTTATGTCTAATTTAGACGCCCATCACACTGCTCCAGTTCTAACACAACCTCAATAGGAACCCACTCTTGTTGCGAAAGAATCTAGACAGGGGGTAAAAGACAAGAATAAGGAACCTAAGGACAAGGCTCCCCAAGCATCGCCAGATCCCAAAGCTCCAACGCCGACACCTCCATGCACTATGTGTCACATTATTGGGCATGCCACGAATAACTATCCTAAGCTTCATCGTCTCAAACCTTTGGTTCATGAAACATTCCCTGAGTAAAAATTCGCTGAGATCCAAATTACCTTATTGGGACTAGCCAAGAAACTCAAAACATTGCACACGAATCACCCTTGTGCCTTGGGTGATCATTATGGTTAATATTCCCATTGTTTCCCTCATCTTGACGAATTTTGTGATTGCCTTCAAGCGCTTTGTGATTATGAGGGCACTCATAGTGGATCATGTACTCCTCTACCTATGGATTTTACTACCACTAGTACACAAGAACAGGGGCACTTTTCCCCACCATCGCGATCCCTCCCCCCGATGTCGATATGATAGAATCTATGGTCCATATCCTTTACCTATCATCATCCTTGAGTTCCTCATAGGAAAACCTTTCTGAGGTTTCTGCACGCACTTCTATTGAATGTCCTTTGTTGAAAACCTAGGTCTCAACATTAGTAGATTTTCCATCTACTAGATCATCGTCTACCATTCCAGATGATGCGTATGTGAACCTTCTTTCTCAGGATGATGCAGAAGGTCCCATCACTGCATCATGTAGTCAGTCTTTCTCTCGTCTGCCCATATTCCATTCTGATGAGGATATATTGGAGGCTATGTCTACCCATTATTACCCTTGAACTTAGGCAAGGGGGGCATATCTTATCGAGGATTTTGAAAGCCAACCTCTTCCTAATCCTTGTAATTCAGTCTACCTTAAGAAATTTTACTCATAGCACATCCCATTGATTTGCATGCATTTATTTATGTCATGCATTTAGGTAGGTTTCATCATCTCATTTGTTGTCTTTTGCACCTTTCAGATGGATCCATCATCCACACTGTATATCGATTATGCCGATGGTGAAAGTCACTTCTTGAGGAATCTAGCCTCAATAGCCTGGGCCATTTTCACCCCCTTTCATATGTTAGTCCATTCAAATGGCATGTGCATTGGATCTGCCACCACTAACCAGGTTGAATATGATGCGGTGATAGGTTTGTTAGTCGATGCCCTTGATCATTGCATCCTCCATCTTCATGTTTGTTTAGATTCCTTGTTGGTTGTCATGCAATTGAATGGTGTGTATCATATGCATAACCAAGTCTTATTTATAAAATATCTACGAGTTAAGTTGTTGGTACGTGAATTTGAAACCATCACTTTTAGTCATGTTCCTAGAGCCCAAAATAATAGTATGCAGATACCATTGCAAATAACATTCTAGATTGGCATTTATCACATGTATACCATAGAAGACAACCATAAACACAACACATGGTGAACTATCATTGCCATATAAAAGATGCATAATCATATTATGTATCACATAAAAAAAATGTGTTTGGAGTCCATCACTCTAAATACATCTGGTACGCCCATAGCATATTGGGCACCACATAGTCCCCATGTTTGACTTACTGGGTGAGGATGATTCTAGACCTCCTATAGTAAGTTCATTCTTGTTTTCCTCTTCCCTTAATTCTTCACCATTAACCATTGTTCTAAGAAGCATTAAGACCATATTTAGACTAGTAAACCGACTTGCTTAAAAGTCATAGATCCCAATTTTGATGGTCAGTTTGTCTGCTATGATCTGCACAAGATTTAGGGCCTTCTCCTCCTCTCAAATTGGAAGGAAAATAACCTACAATTTTTATGTTGTATATTGCAAAGAAACCGTAGCTCAATTTGACGAACCATCAGCACCATTGGAAATATCTCAATGAGTGCTATAATGGGTCTTTCTTAGTTTTTGATGATTTAACACTTCACCTGGAAGCCATTTTTCCAAGAAGGATCACCTCGTTGCCTCTTAAAATCGAATTTCTTCATATGCAATGCTTGTACCTTGGGAACCACCTCCTCTTAATTCTTTTCATCTCACGTGTCAATTTTCTTCATGAGTAACCATCATTTTCTCATGTCTTCATGGTCCCCACCAGGCCTCTTCTCTATGGCAGTGTCATCGAGTCTCCCTTGTTCAGAGTATCTATAATGAGTCATCTTTGCATCCAAGGAGTTTGTTTCACATCCCATTGTATCATGTGATAGTATTCCATCCATATTTATATGTCATTCATCCGGTGTTTCCCCATTTGGCCTTTAGTCACAATGTCCCCCATCCCCTCCGGAGTCGAGTCAGCCGCTGCCAAGTCAACCATGCACTTTATGCTTTGACAAGGGAAGTTGTATGTTTTTCCCTCAGTCCCATCTTCCCCATTCTCCCTGGTGTCAGTCATCAGTCACATTACTATTTTCCCTCGTGCCTTAGTTGACGATCCCCATTGCCTCACCTATGGTAGGCCCTATTCTATCGACATCAACACATCTATTCCAGAAGAATGGCCTAGAGGACGATGTATCTTGGTTCTAGCTTTCACTCTTGCTTGGTGCCTCAGATCAAGAAAAGGGAATCATCATTTCCCTTTGACTTGTTTGTTTCATGATCGTGATTCATACACTTGATGGTCCAGTGATGCAACAGATTTTACTAGTGATTCACGAGTGTGTGTGAGATGTTTCAGACCTCATGAGGGGGTGACCCTTCAGGTTGCCCCCCACATGCCAGGATGCCTTCCTATTACGATACAACCTTAGATGTAGTTCCGTAGATTTTATGGATTTGGTTTCTGCCACTTGTAGCACTCATGACATGCATGCATCCTTCAGATGATCCATTCAGTTTGAAGAGCCCTTTCCTGTTCAGCAGGGCTTCTTTGGTTGTTCTACCCTGCCTCCCATCCATTTTTTGAGGGAAGGGCCATTATATCTCATGTACTTAGATGTTATTGTGTTCAGTCCTGACTCATTTTTTCCAGGCGCATTATGTATATGGGACATGTTGTATTATTTTTTGGCTCATTTATGTCAGGATGTTATGTAGCATTCAACATGTATGTTATTTCTCAACTTTGTTTTCCTAGGCGCATTATTATTTTTGTACTAAGTTATCTCCGTGGGTATAGGTATGCCTACCCCACCTCACTGAGATCTAGTACCACAACATAAAAGGAGACTTACATTGGTCTCACCCCCTCTGTCACTTCAGATACATTGGTCTCTCTCTCTCTCTCTGACTCCACTTCTCTGTCTAGTGATTTTGCCCTTAAAATGTACTTCGATCATACTTTTTTCTCCTAACGCTTGTACATTAGGGGGAAATTTGATATCACCAAAAATTGATCATGTAGCCATAATTTACTAGATGGATTGAAGTACACCATGTAGGGCCAATTTTACCATAGTAAAATTGCTTTCACTGTGAGAAATTACTTAATAAACCACATTTGTTAAGACATTTATAATTAAACCCATGAAGAATAATTAAATAAATAAATCAATATTGATTTAATTATCTTCTGGAATAATTAATTAAACCATTATTTAACTAATATTCCTGGTCATACTTGACCCAGAAATAAATAGATAAATCATTAATTATCTTATTTTTCTCTACGAATAATTAATTAATCACTAATTTAGTTATTATTCCTTGTCAAGTTTGACTAAATCCCGTAGGACTAATTAAATAAATCATTATTTGTTTATTATTCCTTAATCATATTTCACGAGATTATAAATAAATCATTTATTTATTTATTATTTCTAAATAAAAGTTTAAATACTTTTTCCCTCTAAACCGAATATAATAAAATATTCCAAATAGTTAATTCTAGAATGAGGTTAATAATATTTTATTATTGCTCATTATTCGAGGATAACCTAATATTTTGTTATGAATAGAAGGTTTTTCCATTCATTCTTCACTTTCAATTATTTTCATTGTTGCACTCACTGTTGTAGCTCTGATTATTATCATTGTCGCACACCATCCTCCTTTTTATTTGAGTTCTCATTGAGCTCAAACATTTTGTTTGTTGGGTTTTACACATTATATAGGAGAAAGACTCTACAAAAGTTGAAAGCAATTGAGGATAGCCAAGAACCCATCACATAAAGGGGGACTGGTAACATTATTTGTTACCTTCACAGGTGTTGTTTAATAAAATATATTCTTTATATATATGGTTTCCAATGGATTATTGGAGTTACTTGCGCTTATTTTACTATTCCATTTTGTTGTTTAACTATGATTGTGGCATAGACCATGGCTTTGGCAGGTTTTGTTTTTATTATTTGCTGTAGATCTACACTGTTCAACAACTATTTTTATTGTTAGAGTTGTTTGTCATCCACAACCTAAAGTAGTTTCTCTTCGTACACATTCAAGAAGAATTCTACATAACATAGATGACCAATAAAATTATTTCTAAATGACTAATTGACCATCTATTGACCTAAGACTAAGAAGGAGGGAGTCCACCACTTAAAAACATTATTGGTCAAGTGGCGAAGGTCAACCATAAAATTGATATTAAGAATAATCATTCGATGGATACTATCTATTGTACATATGTTATTATTCCATGTAGCAAATCATGAAGTGGCGATCACAGTTTTTGCCTATATACATAAGTCTCAGATTGGTAAAGTTGTTGAAGGAAGCACAATAGTACAAGTTATGATTCATTCATGATTAGAAGCGATAAATTTTTTTTTTTAAGTTTGTTGCATCCATATGATTGCGAATTTATATATATTTCAATGGTTGTCAATGCAATAGGCATGTCCAAGGCATAGTTTCATATCTCATTTGGTTGATTGCAATTATTGATTGGGGTTAGGATATGAAATATGATGGATGATTTTGATGATTATGATATTATAGCATTATATTTTCATAGTATGAATTAAATGGAGATACAAAGTTGAAATGATGCATTATTAATAATATTAATTTCAATGTATTAATGTTTCTATGTGGATAGTGGGCCTCCCTCCCTCTTATGTCTTATTCTCTCCTGGTTCATTTTGGTCAGTTTTTATTTTAGTAACTTTTCTTATACCCTCTCTTTCCTTCAATTTTGATAAATGAGTGGTTAAATAAACCAACATATAACCACCTAATAGTTATGAGGACCTGCTTAAAACAAAAAGGTACACGAAAAGTGAAATATCATCACTTTTGCATTTTGGTATGGTTTATTGATAAGCTCACTTTATTTTTGGGTTGATTTGAAGTTGCTTAAGAGTGCTAGAAGACTGATAAGCTTGTGTTGCAGGTCACCTTTTAAAAAGTAGCAACAACAGGGGTTAGTTAAGTTTATGTTCTGTTGGATTAGGTAATCATAGTTTGGACATTGATGAGTTTATTAAAACTACTCTTTATTTGCCAACACTGATGAGACTGGTATTTATGCAGTGTACCAATGTTTAAGAGTTTGAATCTATACCAGTTGCAGTAGTTTGAACTTGTGATAGATTGATGTTTACTTTCATTTTACTAAGTGGTTATAGAAACACTATCATTTGTAAAGGGTATTTATTACATAACTTTGATAGTCTGTCAAGATTATTTCCAACATTTATGAACATTTAAAAAAAAGACTCAATGAAAGATATTTTCATGATCTTGCCATCTTTCCTATTATTTTTGATATTTGCCTTTCTTACTCAGCTTCCTTTGTCTTCTATATAATGTTTATGTTGGTAATGAATTTTTATCATAAAGTTGTGTTGTAAATATTTTTTTTTTGAGGTATATGTTTTCCTTTTTTACCTGTTATGCCGTATAATTGTTTTATAAGACATATCTAGTGTCATCCATGGATTACAATTGTTCTTTTTTATGCTTTTAATTGTTTAAGTATTCAACTCCCCTACATTCTATTTGTTACGAATATAAATATTTGAGCCATGTTCTCATTTTTCCTAGACTAACTATTTAGGAATTTCTCAAGGTATTGGATAATTGAAGGTGCAATTTCTATTATCAACAAGTTCCATTTCCTTAACTGTACATGGGGAGTTGAATCACAACATAGTAACTCTTTGTCGCATGTTTATCCAAGTGGAATGGTTATCTTGGCTAAATGTGGGAGGAGGGTGCTACATTGTCACTGAAGTAGCTCATAGTATGCTCCAAGAGGACATGAGAGGTGTTGAGGGAGGTATAGATCTAGCCACACTCTGTGCTGGCAATGATGTCATAGCAGCGGAAAATGTAGATGCAATAGGTAAACGAGAATTGACCTCCTCCATAGGTAGTCAAGGAAAAGGACTATAGATTTAGGTAGATGTTGAACCATCTAGATTTAAGCACAACAACTTCGACCCTATTGGGTTGGTCAATGGTGGATTAACAAGAGAGGAAAACCCATCCAAATGTGTCATGATAGATATCAAGTCACTACCAGGAGGACTAGGAATATATTCCAAAATGAGAGGTTTGTATGGGTGTTGAGTACTGACAAGTACCCTATGAGAAGGAATCAAAAATATACCTTTCTCAAGAGGTAGACCTGGATTCTACATGAATAATGACAAATCGGTTCCACCAAGGTGCATAAATGTTTTTTAACCAAATTAATTTAGTAGAGACACCCTTAATGCCAAACTACTGACTTAGACCAAACATAACACACTAGATAATACCTAAACGGTAGTCACATGCAAACCAAACCTAGTAATATGTTTCAAATGGCCTTCCAAACAAATTCTTACTTGCGGGGTATCAAGTCCACAAGTAGAGCGGTTGAAGGGGGAGGTAGCGTAGAGGGATGGTTGCTACCCATAACCACCACCTATAACATGTTTATCCTAGGAGTGACTAGTAAGTTACCTCCATCCAACAAGGGTGAGTGAATCTTGGGCTTTTGGGTAATCAGTTGTCATCACGAGATTCCATACCAAGTGTCAGGTAACCTTGAGGAGAATCACTCACATCGTGACCTAAGTCTAATCCCCTCTTAAACAGGTTTCTACTCGACTCTAGTTTTAGCTATTGAAAGCTATAATATTTTAATCTCCCTACCACAAGTTGTTAAGTTGGTTTTGAGGGCTTGGAGCAATTTACTCGCACACCTAGCTCCAAAACCCTAGCCTAAGCTAATGTTGGTGCACTACAAGAAAAAGAAAAGGAAAAGTATAATGAATTTTATTAGCGTATTTATTTTAGTTTTTTTTGTTTACTTAATTGGTTAGTGAAATGAAACACATATTGTGTCATGGACTCTTATTAGTAAATACCCAAATGGAACTGTATGAAGAGGCACATTTTTTTTTCCTTTTCTCAAATTAAGTTAAAAATAAATAGAGAAGTGAAAGAGTCTTTTCATTTTTCAAAATAAAACAAATTCCTACCAAACACACCTCTCACTTATCCTAAAATGAAATCCCTAAATTTATAAAAATATAGACGTAAAAGACAATTCAAAGAAAAAAAATCCAAAAAAGAGGCCAAAAAGTCCCCAAGCTAGAATGCAAAGCACTCAAAAAGCATAAAAAATTGGAATGGATGCCAAATAAGCGCTCTTAAGAAATTAATAAGAGAGAAAAAAGGTGGGAAGAGGAAAGAAATGCAAACAAGCTAGGGTTGCAGCACAATGTTTCAATGAGAGACAATGTTCTACACGGACAAAACCAAACCCTAATAGTAGGAAAGACTAGAAGATATTGAATGTGAGGCAACAAAATGTGGATCTGAAATAAAGAACAAATAAAACACACCCAAAACAACTTTTCAAGTCACAATTCAGACAACCACAAACAATAAATATCACCTCTTGTAAACAAAGGCAAATAGATAAGAAATAATGCAACCACTTAATCAAAAGTGACAAAGGAAATTGAAGCCAAATAAGTTTTTAATACTAGAACCAAAAGTAGATCCTTAAACCTACTTAATCAAATAAACAAATCTAAAAAGTTGGGTCCAATAGCTACAACCAAAGCACACCAAATCTCTATGGAAAAACCTTAGAGTGGTATCAAAGGAAGAATCTAACACAAACCAACAAGAGTGAATTCATATCTCATATGTTTCATAGTTGAATGCAACAATAATAAATAGATCTAGAAATCCATGAATAGTTCAGAGAGAAGAGAGATGAAATTGAAACCAAGTCAACTAGCCATGAAACCCTAAGAAGACAAGAAAATAAATCTAACCCAAAAAGACAGAGATGAATTAGATCTAAAATATATCTAGACTAAGAAAAGAAGATAAATTACAGAGTTGATCAAAAGGAAAAATCCTTCTAGGAAGGAAATCCACATAATGCAATTTTGCAAAGGTACAATCTTAGGGAAGGAGAACCCCACCCAACAATTTTAGTAGGATTACTCTATATGCCCCTCAATGCCAATGCTTATGGAGGAAAATTTAGTTTTTTAAGAGATACACAAATAACATGATGAAATCAAAGTTGAACTGAAAGATCTATAACTCAAAATGAGTCCCAATTGCACGAAGAAATTTGGAAAGACCACAAAAAGCAGATTCGAACTAAAAGAGAATATATCTTAAGACAAACAGGCCAAAATCCCTAGTGGAGTCACAAATTCTATTATGGCTATGTTTTCACAACCAATAGAAGATATTTCTTTATAGTCTTGGCCCTGATAAGACTACTATATAGAGGACTTTATGCAGTGCGAGAAGAGGTATACAAATAAATAGATCCCCAAAACCATATAAGAAAATCAATTATCAATGCATACATTTCCCTATGTAGGATTTGACATTAATACCTGAGATCCACTAAGGTTGATGGAGAATGTTCAATCCAATACATATAATCCTTGCTCCAGCGGAGAGATTGTGTCCTCTATAATAGATATGAATCCTGCATGTAATCACGACCAAACAAAGCACACAAAGGGCCTTTTGTAGAGGACCCTAATCTCAAACAAATCAACATGAATAATAGATTATAAACAAAAATTTAATGGAAGGGAATCTTTATTTCTATTGATCTCAAAATGAAATAAATACAAAGAATGTTATACCATCACATATTTATATTCTCGTCCATATCCTGGAAGAGTCTCCCCTTCTCCAAGAAATATGACCATTACACCAAAATAGCTCACAATCTCTCACAGAATCATAATATAAAAATGATTGGCTAACTCTATAAAAACTAGCTTGAACCTGAAGGATGGATCAATATATAAAGACCTAGAGGGATTTCAAGGAGGATGATATAGATGCTTAGGGTCAAGAGATGTTAGGAATCTTCTCTAATAATACACCTAATCCAACTCGATGAGATAAGATACCATGTGGCTTCAAATTGATCCAATTTTCAAAGGAAGAATGGGCCAATGTGCCTTCTTCTTCCTATGAAAAAATATTGATAACCCTATGGAGAGATGATAAGAAAATTCTTGCATGACCATCTTGTCAGTGGCATACCTCAACAGAAGATGCAGGGACTTCTGACCTCCAAACACTTTGAGGAAAGTGTCATCTGGTGAGGCAAACCAATCCGCAAATTCTTACACTACTTCCATTGCCCCATGGGACATGCAAGGTGGCTCTTCTTGAAATATTAGCTTGTACAATGGAATAAGGAAGTGATTAGTTAGGTTTTCCATTACTCCTTTATAAGTGCACTTCGAAAGCAGCTTGTAGTAAATGTGTACAACAAGTTCTTTTGGTGACCAAGTCCAAATCATGCTAGGAAAAGAGATCTGAGCACATATTACATCCAAAAATTAGTAAAACATGTATAATCTGGTTTCCTTACCCTTGTGAGGCTTTCTAGAATTATCTACATGGGTCCTCAATTGTTGAGCTAGAAAATCCAACTCGTTGAATTGTTTTCCTTTATTCAAAACCTCGTTAAGCAAGAATTCCCAGCTTTATCGGAAGGTCTCAGTATTGCATTACCTATAGATATGACAACATAATATTATCAAGTATTGATAAGCCTTCATGAGGGATTTGGTCTTGTAAGTTTTGTTGGGTTTTTGGCAGAATTTGGAAGGCTCTTTCACCCAACTTTTGACGATATCCTTGTGGACTGCATAGAAGTGGGAATCCATGTAAGATTATGGCAGTGGAAAATGATACATAATTTGAAATTCATGTGCCATAAAAGATGTGATTCATTTTCCACTGGAATTTTTGAGAGTCATGGTCTTGTTATTTGAATGGGACAGTTTCTAGCTAACAATGTCTGCACATTGAAAAATCAGGTACTTTCATGCAATCTTTTGTAATCCTAACCTTTGCACATTGATGTAAAACTGTTGGTCTTCTAGATCTGCTTTGAAGCTTTTTGCTGAGAAAGCCAAGTTCGCCTTTTTCCATGCAATGTATGACTCTTTCTCTATGAACAAATGAGTATCTAAGAAAACTGGAAAATTCACTAGAGTAATCTCAATTACTTCCCCAATGCTGCTCTTTGTAGTGTCCTTTGAGACAAACCTATTGTGATCCATACTCATAGTAATTGATCAAGAAAAGTGCTCAAAAATTGTGGTACCTATAGGAGAAACATGCACTCATGGAAAACATAAGTTAGCTCAAGCGAAATGACTCACAAAGCATGATCAAGGAAGGAATCACAGGACTAAGAGAGAAAATCTCCCATTTCATGGGTTAAGGGAAGAGACCAGCTTCATGAAATTCACATTGCGCAATCTTAGCAGTCAAGGGAGAGTCTTGAGGCAATCTCAGCCTAGACATACTGAGGGGAATACTGCACATTGCGTAGTATCAGTGGCCAATGTTGAGGCTTGAGCCCTGGAACTACGCAATGTGCAGTTGAGTAAGCCAGGGACTACACATAGTGTAGGCTCAGAGGGCAAGAATAAGGCTTGAGCCTTGGAGTTGTGCACTAGCTAGTTGATCATGGAAACAGATGGCCAAGTAAAAGGGTAGATCTGCTCGGGAAGATGATGGGAAAGTGGAAGATCTAAGTGATGGTGCAAGTAAGAGTATAGATTTTACTAAGGAAAGATAGATCTATGAAGGTCAACATGTAAAAGAAAAAAAAAGCATGTATAGGGAGTCATTGAAACGACGACCATTAATGGGTAAAAACAAGAGGCTGATGTGACACTTGTACAACGCAAATGAGGGACTGACGCAAAACTTGTAGAATCTAATATAATATAAAACACCAATAATTATGAAGATAAACAAGCAAAACAATACTCACATAAGTGAAATGGAAAAAACACAAGAAAAAGCGAAAAAAGAAAAACTCTCCCAAAAGAGTGTTGCAAACTTAATGAGTGCAAGTATTGCAACAAGGATGCTGAAACTCCTAGGCTACTAGCTTTACTTATCAACCTGGGGTTTGTACAAACTTGGAGTTGATAGTGCTATAGAAGTGAAGGTCCTGCCTGTTGTCACTTGTTCATCTGGCGAGAGACCCTAGGGGTTCCAAGCCAGACTTCTATAGAGTCAGAAGAAGCTTGATTCTTTGATGGAAGAAGAGAAAATATATTCTAAGAGAGCTACTCTACTGCATTGATGAAGAAAACAACATGTAATGCTAAATCACACCATATCCTAATTAACCATTTAAAAAACTATGATAAGCAGAATTTCTAAATCAACACTAACCTAATGCTGCTATCCAAGTTATAGAAGTAAAGAGCATAAAACCAAACTAATGAGTAAGCAAGGAAACTAAACTAAATCTGTTTTCACATTCTTCATTTTTTTGATGATCGGATAGTGTTAGGGTCTGATTGAATAACCAAATCAAAGCTCAAAAGTGGCAGCGTTTAAATGATATGCAGAACAAAGTTCAGGAAGGAGTCAAGCGAAAAAGCAATCAAATATTGAAATTAGCGAAGGGAGGACATAATGAGGTAGAAATGCATAGGAACCGTTGGTTCGATCAGTGAACAGTAAAAATGGAAGATGAGTGGTGGAGATCTTATCACAAGAGATTACATGAATAGATAAATGAACATGACTAAAGGGAGATGAATGCTAGAGATCTTATCATGGGAGATTGAGTTAATAGAGGGATGAACCAGATTAACCGAAGATAAGCGGTGAAGATATTATCGTGGGGATTAAGTGAATAGATGGATGGATCGATTAATGAACAAGATTAACAAAAGATGAGTGGTGGAGATCTTATCGTGGGAGGTTAAGTCAATAGAAGGATGAACATGATTAATAGGAGATGAATGGCAGATATCTTATTGTAGCGATGAAGTGAATAGATGGATGGATCACATCAAGTCATGTGGCAACAAAAGGGTAAAAAAACGTGCGGAATGATGGAGTGGGTTTAGCAGGTGGTAAGCAGTTTCTCTCGCACCCTCAAAGTTGTAAGTTGTATTTCTAATTTTCATGCAATTAGCCTAAGTGAGTGACACGTAGCACGGGAAAACCACTTTTCTCATGTGCTCTGGGGCGAATATCGGCCATGCAGGAATTCACGTGAGATTGCGCGTTAGCCATTGGACCATGCAGGATTGATCAACGATGGAGATCGGCGAAGCTAGTTGGTGATTGGGTGATGCGATAGCCATTGGATTGAGGGCACGACAGATTGATGATGGAGATTTGGAGTGCATAAAGTAGGTGGAAGAATTCATGATAGTTGTTGGATCAAGCTAGACATATTGATGGTGGAGATATGGAGTGCATAAAGTCAAGCGTTGAAATGAATCGGATGGTGATTGGTCAGGTTTGTTGTGGATCAGACGGTAAGGAAATCTACGGGTATAATCTGACCAAGACATGTTTTATTAGCTTCCGCTTAAGCATTTTGTACTGAAGGAACTGAGCATATGAGAATAAAGTGATAGAAAAAGATGACAATGAAATGAACCTTGTATTGAATCAAGACAACAAACTTCATGTAAGAACTCCTGGTTAACTTGTTAATTGAAACAAGGCACAAATGGAAGCAAACTAAAACACAACTAATCTACGCTACACTACTGTAATGGAAATGCAACTACTTAAGCAAATGAACGATTAAACCATGAATCTATGCTAGCATACATGTACAATAAAGAGGAGCCTTGGATGCTAGGGTTGGGCCCTAACCCAAGAGCTTTAGCCCTCTGAGTTAACTCAGTGCTGGCTCGAAACAAAACTCATTCTTATTATCAAAACAATGGATTACATCAAAAACTGTCACAAGTCTTGCAGCTCAAAAATAAAGTAGATTTTTACAATCAAAAGTATGAATCCTACTGAGGTCCTAGGCCTCTCTACTTATATGTCTGAAGTCTCCAATGACTTCCTTAAAATCAGGGAGGCTCAGCTCCCAAACTCGAGATAAACTGTTTCTTTGACTTCCCCTTGCTCGGCTTCCTTCTAGTCCTCATGATTTGGATGTTTGTACTCCAAGTTGATGGAGGAATATTCAAATGGACGGGTAGTAAATGAGGAGGATTTACCTCCTATAATTCCTCTCCCTTGTCCCATTCGAGTTTTGACCAAGATCTTTGCTAAAATTCCTTTCTTTTATCCTTTAATCCTGTATTAAATACACATTAGATCACAAAGCAAAATATCTAACTTTGACTCATGTCATAAACAAAATATGATCAAAAGTATGCAATAAGTTGTGAGAATAGTTGGTTTGACTAAGCTAGGAGGTGAATTAAGTCCCATATAATTACCCAATGATGAGGCTCATCATCACCCCCTACTGAAAGTGTTGCCCATCTTCTGAGCAACTTGGTCAATGTCCATGTCCTTCATGGCTCTGGTAGCCTCTCTGACATTCCATGCCTCTGCTGTGGTCTCTTCTTCTTGTTCATAGAAGCCTACATTCCTTTCTACTTCTTCCCACTACCTCTTTTCCTCTTATTCTTTTCTCCCTTCTAGCATCCCTAGGAATAGTGGTGGACTGAGTTTTAGGCCTATCCAATTGACCTTCAACCTTTGCATTGATTGCTTATACATTGGTGTCTTTTTGAGTGCCTCTCTCAACCTTTGAGGGCAGTGATATTCTCTGATCTTCAAGCTGTGTGGTAGTGTGTTCCATCTCCTTAAGCAGGCATGTATACTATCTTCTCCTAGCAGCCTAAACATATCCTCAAAATGTGAAATTGCTTACTCTTAGGCAACAAGATATCTAGGTGCCAGCTGAGGATCATTTGCAATTAGATTATGGGTGATGATTAGGGCCACAGGATTTGATTGTTCAGCTCTGATGAAAAGAGGTTCATTTTTCTCTCTGGCCAATATTCTTTTCATCTCTGCAGCCCTTGACTCCTCATGGTTCATCCATGATGCCAAATCCATTAATTGTATATCTCCTAGCTCGGCAATAGGATCCCAAACATTCATGTTTGTGAGGGCCATGTTGTGCAAGTGAAACTCAGCCATTTTGGCCCTATCCACTAGTGTACTTTGATCACAAAGATCAATAAACTGCATGTAGTCCTAAAATGGCATGGTGCCCCTTTGTACTAGTGTTTTAATATGAAATTGTAGTCATTGTTCTTTGAGGTAAATAGCATAGGATTTGATTGGCATCCTACACTGGATGGCCTCCAAGGAGAGGTTGGCCATACATGCTAGGTGGTTTTCCCTTTCCTAAAGTTTTCCTCTCAGCCATGCATTTTCCCTTTCAAGTTCATCTCTCATTATTTCTTCTATGTCCCTTGGTGTAAAGGAACCTTCAATCTCAATAGGGATTTTCGTTGATATTTGTGGCTTCCCTTGTTTGATTCTTGTGCTTTTTCTTGTTCTGAAATGTAGAGGAGTTTTCCTCCTTCTTTTCCCTTGTTGCTTGACTGGGGTACTGAGAGCAGTGAGGGAAGCTTCTGCCTTCCTCTCAGGGGCCTCTGGAGACACCCTAGGTGACTCATCCTTGTGTTCTTCCCCTTCTGGTTCAATGCCTTCTTCCTCTTTGTTTTTCGGATCTTCTTCCTCTTGCTGTTCTTTCTCATTTCCATCAGTTTATTCCTTCATTTCCTCCTTTGTTTCAACATCATCCTCCTTCTCTTATCCTTCATCATGTTCCTCTACATTAGTTTCTTCTTCATCCATATCATCCCCATCTAGCTCTGTATCTTCCTCTTTTTGTTTTGCCTCCTCCTCACTGATAGAAGTACTAACATCATAGGTGAGGGTTTTGATGTCATCTTTTTCTGCTAAGTCTCTGAAGACTGACAATCTTATATGGATACTAAGGTTTTGGAGGGTATCCTCAATGAGGATCTTGATCAACCCATGGTGAGCCAATTGTTGGGAATTCCCTTCCTTTACTTTGTTGCTGGAATCTATGAGTGATTTCATCAAGAAATAGGGTATGTTGAGTCTTTGGTGAATTGGTGTTTCTACCCCAAATATTAATTCTTCAAGCATTATAAAATGGTAGCCATAAACAACATTGTATCTACCCTCACATGAGCTATATTTGATGACTTGGTAACCTACCTCACTCCATGGGTATGGCAAACTATCCCTCCTTACTCCATTTTTATCCTCTGTGGGTTCTTCACCTTCTAAAAAGAATTTCCTTTTTGCCACTTGACTGTCTATTTTTTCTTCTTTTCTCCATGGAGTTCCTAGGGGAAGTGTGGTGACCCTATTGATGAGATCTGGGGTGAGATCTATATTGATCCCTTTAATTATGACAGTGGCATGGATTCTACTATGTGGAGTGAGGGAATGAGGAAATTCTTGAGCCACATCATGATCATACCCTGTGAATTTTCTTAAAACCGCCATCCAATGGTGTCTTATAAAGATTTCAAGTACTTGGGGATAATTGTTGTATCCTCACAGTATTTTTGGGTTCTCTCCTATTAAGCCCTCCTACCATCTTGCTTATGAGGCTTGAGGAGGAAATGAGAGGTTTGACACAAGAATTTTAAATTCAAGAGAAAATAATGTTTCCTGTGTATGTAATTCACCTCCCACAGTTGTTATATCCACTAGCTTTTAGAGCATTTCTATTTCATTTGCTTGTAAATGGAGATGGATTTTCAGATCCTACCCCTTTAGAATGGTTTCAATGGACAATTCTCGTGATATTCCCTCTTGAACCCCTCTCTTCCTATCTTGTAGACTGCCTCTGTGTATCCCGTATATTGCTCTTGTAGAAATTTGTGTGCATGCTCCTGTAGAAATTTCTTACAGAACAATGGATCCTTGCTTCCAGTGGGTGGCTAGAGTTATGAGAGTGACTTGCGTGAGGGATTTTCGAGGAGGTGGAATGCACGAATGGATACAAATGATGTTTTATTTCCATTTATGGATTTTCAGGGTGAGGTTCCTCATAATCATCTCCCACTCCTTGTAATCAGCTCCCACGTCGTAGATCTGTAGTTAACCACTTCTTGTCCTACTCCTCCTCTGTCTTTGAGTTGACTACAACCACGTGTGAGAGGACACCCATTTTTATATGTGATGACTGAACGAAGGTGGCCAAGTTAACTGGCCACCTTTTCACTTATAAACCAACTACCTCACGACTCTTACAACTTTTGACAAATGATGCATATGAGTGAATGAGCGGGATACTTACATGTGGTCTAGATGACATGCTGCAGTTGTCGAAGATCATGTTGAGATTGCAACAAGATGATGGAGCTTAGTGAAAAGAGTCACCTTCACTAAGTGGGCCAGCAGGAAAATTATGGCGCAAGTTCTATTTTTTATCACAGTGTGGATGATCACAGTGTGGGTGACCACAGTGTGAGTGATCATAGTGTGAGTGATCACAATGTGGGTGACCAAAGTGTGGGTGACCATAGTGTGGGTGATCAAAGTCTATTTTTAGACTGGCTGTCAAAAATAGAAAAGTCAAATATTATTGTCTCATAATAATATTTGGACTATAAACTTGATCTTATTCTCTTGGAGCACTTCAGTTTGAGCTACAGATGTGGCCCATGCAACTGTCAGAAGGAAATATGATTTTCTTATGAGTCAGTTGAGTTGTTGAATGCATGACTTCAGTTAGAACTCAATCAGTTGAGTTTGGTGGAGTTGATTGTGGAGTTGATGGAGTTGTGTTCAGTTTGACTTGGTTAAACTAGTTGTAGTTAGTCTAACTGCAGATAGACTAATGATGAGTTGTTAAACTAATTATTAACTCATAATACAACTATAGAATACATCAGTTAACTCAGTTGCATGCCAGTGCATGTTCAGTTCAGCAGGGACAGGTGTTAGAGAATCAGATTGCTATCAGTTGTGACTATAGTTGTGCATCAGAGCTTGCACAATCAAGGGATTGAGTATGCCAATGAGTTTGCTCATGTATTTTCCCAGTTTGTAGCTTCTGCTCACGTCTTACACATTTTGAGTGATTCTTTGGAGGTGAAAAACGAGTTTGGTAGACCATTATCATTCAATTCTTGAGCAGGTATTGAGCAGTGGAGGCAGGCAAGCAGTGGAATAGATTTGGAGATCAGATCTTAGTTGTATTGTGTGTAACAGGTGGAGTTGGTACTGGATTGCTTGTGATAAGCATTGTACTTTGTAATGTTACATGGTCTCAATCATTAATATACAGATAGTGTGGGGTTTTTAGCGAGATGCTTTCCCCGGGTTACATATTGTGTTAATGTGTGAATGCTCTTGATGTTTTATTGTTATTGATGCTGCTATATTGATGATCAACGTAGAGGAGCTTATGTATTGTGTATGTATTCCGCAATAGTACATGATCAGGATAATCTCTGTTGAATATGTGTTAAATTATTCAAAATTTCTACAGATCAGAGGTGTTGCGTTGTTTATTTGTTGCATGGTCATTCTTCTTCCTCCTCTACTATCTATTATCTGCTGTCAGATGTCTGCTATCTGGAATCTGTTGTCTACTGTCTAGAGCTCCTAGATCATCCTAGTGATGACTTGTAGCTTATGAATGATACTCTGTGGGATAGGATTCTACAGGACCTAACCAACCTACCATTCACCCTCGAATTGCTTCCTGTAGGTTTTTGGGGGATCGTGTAGGAATAAAGGGGATCCTGGAGAAAACACAGTCTTCACCTAAATAGAAGCAATGAAGTGGAAAAAAAACAATGGAAGAGATGCATGGTAAGGAGTGAAGGAGATGAATATATGTGAGGCAAGGTTCCCTTTGGATCTTCTCTTTGCTCCTGGATTTTCATTCTCGCCCACCTGTAAATAACAATTATGTCTTTTTTCTCTCATTTTTTTTTCTTTAAAAAACACCTAGTCTCCCTCAGAGAGGTTTTCACCCTAGATTTTTTCCCTAGCCACCTCAAGGAAGGTTTTCGCCCAGGGATCTTCTTATTCTTATTTCCATTATTTCTCATCCTTGGGCCACCTCACAAGGTTTTCGACCCAAAGATGGGACTCAGGTGCCTCATGGAGCTTTTCACCTAAGTCCTTATTTTTTTTTAGTGACCTGATGAGGGAGGAGCTGGAACTTGCTCCACCATCATCACTGTTTTATTGATATTTTCAATGAACTCTTGCTTTGACAAAGGCCTCTTGTACATTTTCAATCGGTGTCCATTAACAAGAAATAGAATGGCTTCTTCATCTATAGTTTTGATTTGCACTGAACCATTATCATGGCATGTTTCCACCACATAAGGTCTGAGCCCTCTTGTCCTTAGCTTTCCCTTGAAGTCTTTAAACCTAGAATCATATAACAATTCCCAATCGTCCTCTTGAAATTTCTTCTCCTTAATATGTTTATCATGCCAGATCTTCCTCTGAAGATGAACTATCTCTATATGTAGGAGGGCCTACATTGTGAATTCATCCAAGCCATTCAATTGGAACAATCTTCTTTTCGTGCATGACTCAGATCCAAATCTAGTTGGGCTACCATCCTCAATGTGTTATTCAAACTCAATGGAAAACAAAGCCTTTTTCCCATAGACTAGTTCATAGGGTGTAAATCCAGTGGTGGTCTTCCATGTTGTATTATAGGCGCAAGTGGCCTCAACTAGTCTCTCTGCCCAATCCTTCCTGTTTCTACTCACTACCTTGGTTAAGATGCTCTCCAACGCCCTATTGGTCACCTCCACTTGCCCATTAGCTTCTGGATGATAAGGAGTGGAGGTCCTATGCTTGATTTTGTGATGGCTGAGTACTTCTTCAATCATGTTGGAGGTAAACTGGCTGCCTTGGTATGTGACTAACTCTCTAGGGTACCCAAATTTGTAGAATACATTCTCCCTTAGGAACTTAGCCACCTTCTCTTCTTTTTCTGCCTTAATCACCTTGGTTTTAGCCCACTTAGTCAAATAATTAGTGCACACAATAATGTACTATTTTTGCTTTGAAGGAGGATTGATAAGCCCAATTAAGTCCATGCCCCACTTGTCAAATGGCTCAAAAGTCATCTGAGGTTGTAGGGGAATTTCATCTATTGGAGTAGGCTTTCCCATCCTCTGGCATTGATCATAGTGAATGCTGTCCTCTTTGCTGCAAAGTGACCTCCACAAGGCCCATCATGACAGGTCATAAGGATGTCAAAAAATTCCTCTTCCCTTACACACCTTCTCAAGATTTGATCTGGGCCAAGTTTGAAAAGATTTCCCCCAATCCAGGTTAAAGGGGCACTTTTCCTAACTATCTTGCTCTTTTATTTAGAGGGCAAGTTTGGTGGGAACTGTGCTGATACCAAATAGTTTTCTATATCAGCAAACCATGGGGAGAGAACTGAAATAGCAAATAATTTCTCATCTAGTAACTGGTCATCCACCATTCCTTCCTCACCTGCAGGCAGATTCAACCTATATAGAAAGTCGGCAACAACATTTTCCTTACCAGGCTTATCAACAATAGTTAGATCAAACTGTTGTAATAAAAGAAACCATCTTATAATTCTAGCATTCACATCTAGTTTGTTCATTAAATATTTTATTGCATCATGGTCAGTATGCACAAATGTTTGATAGCCTGTAATGTAATGCCTAAACTTTTTTAATGAATGCACAACAGCCAGGAGTTCCTTTTTGGTCACAGTATAATTTAGTTCAGCCTTTGATAGGTTTTTACTAATAAAATAGATGGCATAGGGCAATTTCTCCTCTATCTAACCTAAGGCTACTCCTATGGCTTTGTGTGAGGCATCAACATGAACATGAAAAGGGAGGGCCCAGTTTGGGCCTCGAAGAATTGGTGTAGTGGTTAGCTTACCCTTTAGAATGTCGAAGGCATCTTGACAACTTTTTTACCGTATAAACTTAGAATCTTTGGCCAACAACCCAAATAAAGGAGAGGCCAACTTGTTGAAGTCCTTTATGAACCTTCGATAGTATCCAACTAACCCCATGAAACTCCTAACATCCCTCTGCTTTTGAGGAGGTGGGACCCTTTAGATGATTGCTATTTTTTTTGAGTCCACCTGCAGTCCTTGTTGAGATATTGAATGACATAGCATGTTCCCTTCAGTCATTAAAAATTCACATTTTTCTGGACTGAGAGACAGGTTCATTTCAATGCATTTGTGCAATACTTTGCCTAGGTTAGTCAGGGCTTCTTTAAAATCACAACCATAAGCTGTAAAATCATCCATATAGATTTCCACCTCATCGTGTACTAATTCAGCAAAAATACTCAAGTTTGCTGTTTGGAAAGTGGCAGGAGCATTGCATAGGCCAAAAGGAAGGACCCTATAGGCAAAAGTACCCAAAGGACATGTGAATGTGGTATTATCTTGGTCTTCTAGGTATATTTGGATTTGGTTGTACCCACTGAATGCATCTAGGAAAGAAAAAAACTTCTTCCCTGCCAGGCCATCTAGCACTTGGTCAATGAAGGGTAGGGGAAAATTATTCTTCTTTGTGGCTTTGTTCAACTCCCTATAATCGACAAAAATCCTCCACTTACCATTTTATTGGGAACTAACACTAAAGGAGAGACCCACTCACTGTCAGAGATAGGGTAAATGAATCCTGCATCTAGCAATTTTTGCAGTTCTTCTTTGACTATATCTTTAAGAGTTGGATTCATCCTCCTTTGTGGTTGTCAGACTGGCTTGCAACCTTCTGTCATGTATATGTGGTGAGTACACATGGAGGGGTGTACTCCCTTCATTTCATATAACTCCAAGCAAAGGCTTCTAGGTTTTCTCTCAACATGTTGCATAGTTTTTCCTCTTTGAGAGAAGATAGAGATGGATTAATTTTCAAAGTTTTCTCTGGGCCAAATTCTATGGTTTTGACATAGAGTGGGTTGGAATTTTCCAATCATAATTCAATTGGATGATTTTTTTGGGTTTCCCTTACTTCTTCTTCTAATGGTAATGGTATAGGAGCTGGACTTTGGTGCAGGTGTTCAATTAAGTCATCCTCATCTTGCTATCCTCCTCCTATGGTTGCTTCCAAAGCATAAAGTTGGGCTGAATAAGCCTCATCTTCTTCGTCCTCCTCCAACCATAAAGGTAAACCATGCTCTAGAGAAGGTTGAGCAGGAGGGTATAGGACTAACTGCTTGGACATATGCCCGTTCTTGATGGTCATATTCCTAGCTCTGCAGCTAATGTAAGCATCGGTTATGGCAAACCATGGCCTCCCAAGGATGAGAGGGTAACTAGTAAGCTTAGCCTTAGGCTGGAGAACTAGAAAATCTATAGGGTACTCCCATGATTCAATGGAGACCATCACATCCTCCACAATTCCCTCAGGGTGACTGTGGAACGGTTTGCAAGTTGCAGAACTATTGTGGTATTCCTCAATGACCCTTGGAGGTTGAGCTAGAGCATGGTGTCCTTGGTCATCACATTAATGGCAGCCCCAAGATCGATCAGAGAGTGTGGGCCAATGGTGCCATTGATGTGCACATCTACTACAGGTCTTCCAAGGTAAAAATATTTTTGACATATTACCTGCCCTAGCATTAAGTCAGACAGCTGCCCAATGACAGTAATGGTAGGGGCATCCCTTTTTTTTCTTCCTGGATGCTTGAAGCATTTCTCCTTAAACAATTTATTGTAAATGGGAACATCTTTTATTTCCTAGAGAAGGGGGATCTTTACACATAGATTTTTCAATTCTCCCAAAAGTTTAAGCTCTTCTAGGGTAGGCTGGAGTGGTTGGGTTAATCTCTCAGGAAAGGGTGGATTTACTTTAAGGTTATTTTCCTCTCTTTCATCCTCAACCTCCTTATGTGTAGAGGGAGGTTGGTTATCTAGGAGAATTCTCCCAGATCTTAGGTTTATCTCCTGGATTTCTACAGCATAAGTTGGGTATGATGTCTCTCCATTGTATACTTGTTGAGCCTCCCTATTGTTCGAGTTCAGGTTTGGCTGGGCAGTCATTTGGGGTTCCTTGGGTGGAGTAGAGTGTAGGAGTTGTGGTTGGGTAGGTGTTGGAGGCAATAGAGCTGTAGCATTGTTGTATTGGGGACTCCACCCCTAGTGTAGGGTATTCCACTAAGGTTGTGGCAGAACATAAGGTTGAAATGACTAGTTGGTTGTCTGGGAGTGATACTGAGATGCATAGGACCAAGGAGGGGGTGTAGACTAGGAACAATGAGCAGGGGGTCCCTAAGAAGGTATAGTTGTGGTTTAGTTGGGGTTGTAATATGCATGGGATGACCCTTGCATACCTTGTTGGTATGGTCTAGGCCCAGGAGGTATCCTTTTGTTGATGTAGAAAAGCTACTCAGTGACCCCTTCAGCTCCTTGATATATAGCTTTGAGTCCGTGTAAAGAAGGGCACTTGTCTGAGGAGTCGTTTTCTTCACAGACTGAGCAAATCTCAATGCAGTTCAATGGACATTTGTTCCTAGGATGCCTCCTGGTGCATCTAGGACAAAAGATGGCCTAGGATTTCTCTGCTTCCTCTTGCTTCCTTTTGATATTCATGGTGTCCAATTACAAGGCAAGGGTTTGTAGCATCTCACTTTTGAAATCTTCCAACATATTTCCAATTTCACGCTTAATGGATGAGTTGGAAGATGATGTACTGGCCATAGGTTGACTACCCCTATCCTTTTTCCTGGCTACCCTAGAATGGTTTCTAAGACAGTCTTGATATCCTCATAGGGTAATTGGTAGATATCTCCTCCTGCTAAGAAGTGTAAGGTATCCAAAGATCTTCCGTTACTCCTCTAAGTAGGACCAACTTTAGTGACTCAGGGTCAAGCATGCACCTGGCCCTTTTGTAACTGAGCTGGAATCTTTCTTCATAGTCTTCTAGGAATTCATCCTGGTCCATGGTCATCCTGAAAATCTCTTCTTTAGTATCCTTTGACCTACAGTAGTCCCTATATTTGTTGTTAAAATCTTGCTGCATCTGAGCCCAAGTTGTGATGCTATCTCCAGGTAAACCCATGAACCAGTGCAATGCAACATCCTTGAGGGTAGAAGGAAATAGTTTTAACTTTTCCTCATCATCTGTATAGTCATAGGTTCGACATATAACATAAAACTCAAATAGGAAAGTGCCAGGGTTCTCTGTGGTCAGACCATGGAAATGGGGTAGGGCAGAGGGGCCTATATTCTTCATCTTAGTTTCCCCATTAGTTTCCCTAATGGGGAAGGCACCCTCAACTCTCTCTCTATTCCCTCTGTCATTTCAGTTTTTAGCCATTGGTTCAGTAGGAATGGTTTCTTCTTCTTCTTCTTCCCCTATAGGTTCTTCAAATATGTCAGGTTTCTCACCTAAAGGTTCCTTCAGTTCATAGCCACCGAAGAAGAGAGAAGGTTGGCAGTTGGATGCAATGGGGGTATTGGGCAAGAATTTCCCTAAATTTTCCTTATTCCTACAAGGCATGAAAGGAAATTTTTTGGGGGATTTTATAAGATTTTTGTTTTAGCAAGAAAGTACTTTGCAGAAATGAAATTGCTGATTGAATGAAAACCATTGACAGAAAGAAACTACTTGCTGAATTGAAATTCTACTTGCAGAATGGAAAGGAAAGCAGATGATGACAAATGAAAGAAAGGAAGCTACTAGATTACTTTTGCAGAAATAAACTAATGGCAAAAAATTGGAGACTACAAATAGAAGAAAAGAAAGAAGTACTCGCATTCTACTTAGACACCTCCTCCGCAACGGCGCCAAAAAGTGATGAGTGCCAGTATTGCAGCAAGGATGCTGCAACTCCTGGGCTACCAGCTTTACTTATCAACCCAAGGTTCGTACAAACTTGGAGGTGACAGTGCTATATGCACAAGTAGAAGTGAAGGTCCTGCCTGTTGTCACTTGTTCATCTAGTGAGAGACCCCAAGGGTTCCAAGCCAGACTTCTATAGAGTCAGAAGAAGCTTGATTCTTTGATGGAAGAAGAGAAAATCTATTCTAAGAGAGCTACTTTACTGCAGTAATGAAGAAAACAACATGTAATGCTAAATCACACCATATCCTAAGTAACCATTTAAACAGCTATGCTAAACAGAATTGCAAAATCAACACTAACCTAATGCTGCTATCTAAGTTACAGAATTAAAGAGGATCAAACCAAACTAATGAGTAAGCAAGGAAACTAAAATAAATATATTTTCACTTTCTTGGTTTTTTTGATGATTAGATAGTGTTAGGGTCTAATTGAATAACCAAATTGAAGCTCAGAAGTGGCAACGATTAAATGATATGCAGAACAAAGTTCGGGAAGGAGCCAAGTGGAAAAGCAATCGAAGATCGAGATCAGCAAAGAGAGGACGTAATGAGGCAACAGTGCATAGGAACCATTTGATCAATCAACAAACAATAAAAATAGAAGATGAACAGTGGAGATCTTATCGTAGGAGATTACGTGAATAGATGGATAAACAAGACTAACGGGAGATGAATTGCAGAGATCGTATTGTGGGAGATTGAGTTAATAGAGGGACGAACAAGATTAACGGAAGATGAGCGGTGGAGTTCTTATCACGAGGATTAAGTGAATAGATGGATGGATCGATCAACGAATAGGATTAATGAAAGATGAGTGGCAGAGATCTTATTGCGGGAGGTTAAGTCAATAGATGGATGAACATGATTAGTGGGAGATGAAGGGCGAAAATCTTATCGCAGTGATGAAGTGAATAGATGGATGGATCACATCAAGTCACATGGTAACATAAGGGTAAAAAGCCGCGTGGAATGATGGAGTGAGTTTCATAGATGGTAAGTAGTTTCTTGTGTTGCCTCAAAGTTCTAATTTGTATTTCTCATTTTCATGCGATTAGCCTAAGTGAGTGACACGTAGCACAGGAAAACCACTTTTCTCGCATGCTCTCGGGTGGATATCGGTTGTGCAAGAATTCAAGCAAGATTACACGATAGCTGTTGGATCATGTGGGATTGATCAATGGTGGAGATCAACCAAGCTAGTTGGCGATAAGGTGACATGATAGTCGTTGGATCAAGGGTGCGAGAGACTGATGGTGGAGATTTTTTGGAGCACATAAAGTAGGTGGAAGAATTCACGATAGTCGTTGGATCAAGCTAGACAGGTTGACGATGGAGATCTGGATTGCATAAAGTCAAGTGTTGAAATGAATCGGACAGTGATTGGTCAGGTTTGTTGTGGATCGGACGGTAAGGAAATCTACGGGTATAATCTGATCAAGATGTGTTTTATTAGCTTCTGCATAAGCATTTTGTGCTAAAGGAAATGAGCATATGAGAAAAAAGTGATGGAAAAAGATGACAATGAGATGAACCTCGTACTGAACCAAGACAACAAACTTCCTGCAAGAACTCTTGGCTAACCTGCTAATTGAAAGAAGGCACAAATGGAAGCAAACTACAACACAACTAATATACGCTATACTACAGTACTGTAATGGAAATGTAACTACTTAAGAAAATGAATGATTAAACCATGAATCTGCACTATCATACATGTACAATAAAGAGGAGCCTTGGCTGCTAGGGTTGGGCCCTAAACCAAGAGCTTCAACCCTCTGAGTTAAATCAGTGCTAGCTTGAAACAAAACTCATTCTTATTATCAAAACAATGGATTACATCAAAACTTGTCACAAGTCTTGCAGCTCAAAAATAAAGTAGAGTTTTACAATCAAAAGTCTGAATCCTACTAAGGTCCTAGGCCTCTCTACTTATACGTCTGAAGTTTCCAATGACTTCCTTAAAATCAAGGAGGCTTGGCTCCAAAACTCGAGATAAACTGGTGCTTTGACTTCCACTTGCTCAGCTACCTTCTAGTCCTCATGATTTGGATGTTTGTACTCTGAGCTGATGGAGGAATATTCGAATGGAGGGGTAGTAAATGAGGAGGATTTCCCTCCTATAATTCCTCTCCCTTGTCCCATTCGAGTTTTGACCAAGGTATTTACTAAAATTCTTTGTTTTTATCCTTTAATCCTGCATTAAATGCACATTAGACCACAAAGAAAAATATCCAACTCTAACTCATCTCATAAACGAAATATGGTCAAAAGTATGCAATAAGTTGTGAGCATAGTTGGTTTGACTAAGCTAGGAGGTGAACTAAGGCCCATATAATTACCCAATGATGAGGCTCATCAAAACTCCATCGAAGGTTCCTTGATCTCCTTGGGAAGGCTAGAGCTCCAAGATTGATTGTGAAAATGAGCTTTCGGGGCATATAATACATAGATCTAGGTTGGTCATGGTTTGTGATGTACATGCCTAAAATCAAGGAAAAAGCACCACATGTTTGAAAGTAATAATTAGCATCTTAGTGGACTGAGCTGGACATTAATTGGGAAACTCCTATTTTTTAGGGATGCCAACTCTGCTTTTTTGGGAAAATTAATTTTCACACAGGAAAAGGATATTACGAAATTCTGAGGCTTAAGTGCTTGGGAAATTCCTCGCCTCAATGAATTGTGTAGCTTCTGAGGGGAGGGATGGATTTCGGCAATTTCTGATCTCAAGTATGGATTTATGTCAAGGATTGCACAGTTTCTGAGCTCAAGGCTAGCTTGCCTCTCTGGATTTCAAAATTAATATGCTCAAGGTTGGCGTACCTTCCAAGATTGCGCAATTTCTAAAGGGAAGACTGAAAAATTTGTAAAGTCAACGCAAGAGATGTCTTGTGTCTGAAAAGTATCAAATTAGGATTAAAAAAAAAACATAAGAAGCACTACATGAAATATAAGTCTTTAATATAGCATGAATACTTGACGACTATGAATGATGAGCTCTTGGGGACAGAAGGGAGGCTCCAAATCCTAAGCATGGGAAAAATTTTGGAGGGTGGTTGTAGCAGCTACAACAAGTCTAATTCTCCATTTGGATCCATATTTTATTTTCAGTTTTTTTATATCAAACCCAAGGGTTATGAATTCTCCTACTCAAAATCAACAAAAACGCAGCCAAGTAAAATACTTAATGTAATGGTGCTTTTTCCCCAACCTTGATTCCAAACCACTCTCAAAATAATAGTTACCCTAAGACAAATTTAACATAGATTTAAAGGCTGATTATGTATAACACGTGCTCTTGAAGAACACTCAAAGAGAGTCTAACACAAACAATTTTCCTGAGATATATATAATTTCAATTATGTTGCTTATATGATTACAATTATCATTTAAGAAAGAAAAAAACATAAATTTGCATGAGGATTAAACTTTCTGGCTATGTCAGAATTTGGCATGTCATTTCTTTTCTTGTGAAACTTGAAGGGGAAAATGAGATGCATGTGAGTTGGATGTGTGATGTAGGTTTACTATTATTGATTCTTCAAGTTTGAATTTCATAGCCATAGGTAATTTCATAAATCAATTAATATATGGTTTGTCTATTTGCTACAATATCATCCTAAATCAGTCCTTATTTGGAAAAGAAAAAAAAACCAACACTATGAAAGCATCAAACACAAATAATATTTCAAGAAGTAGGATGATCACAATTGAAGCCTAGATTTGAAATTTCCATTAAATAAAAAACAAAGAAATCCCATTTATATGTTCCCAAGCTCTGCACCACAATACAATGTAGTGTGACTCTAGGGAGTCAACGCTAACTTCTCTTCTCATGCTCTCCATTGTTGCCACTATTTTTGTCTCCATACAACACCTAAAAATTTTCCCATATGTATTTCATTGATGTCGTTGTTGAAAATAGCAACAAGAAATGCTAAAAATAAAAGTGCTAAAAATAGCATTGCTATAAATAGCATTTCAGGATAAATTCCAATTTTAGTTAGTCCCTGAACTAAAATTGAGAATTAAAATTTGAATTTGATCTTAGAAGTTGTTTGTAAAATAATTAATTAATTCATCTTGAGTTAATTAGTTGTAGGAAATCAAACATGAAGTCTATGTGAAGACATGCAACTTTTTCTCCATTGATTGAGCAAGTTATCCCTTGATTAAGGAGATCAGGATGAGTTGTACTTTGAGTTGTAATTAGTTATCTCAGTTATCTGAGTTAAGTCCAGTTAGATTAGTTCCAATAGCTTGTGAAACTGATTGTGAGTTCAGTTAGTTAATGCATGCATGCATGTAACTGATGCACTTCAGATAACTGAATATTATCTCATAAATAACTCATGCATGTTAGTTCATTCAAAGACCTAGTTGAGATCAGGTGATGGGACAATGTACTATCAATTGCAAGAATAATCCTTGGAGGATATCTCTTGCATGAAGAAGGAATTCATTCCTTGGAGATTGCGTAGTTACTTTTGAATTTGATGGTTGTGTGATGAGGCCAATTCACACAGGTGGTAGCATTGGACCCCAAGAGAAACTGTGCAAGGAAATAGGAGGCTTGGAGGGCTGGAGGAAGGCATATGTTGTGTCTATTTAGTATGTGAGCTGTATTTTTTTTTGCTTGATTATACTGAGAGATGGATGGCTTGTGAGTTGAAGCTTTGTGTAATCTGAACATATTTCTACTTCTATGATATTACAGAGATCAGGGTTTTAGGCTGAGGATTTCCCCGGAGTATTCTTCTTTGTTCATGTGTGATTTCTTTCTCATTCTCAGTTATATGTGTTCTATTTTATCTTGCTCATAATTGATTAAGCTTCCACAAGTTTGTTGTAGAAGTAGATCTTGTATTTTGCTTTAGTATATTGCATAATTTTTTGATCTACAGTGGGAAATTATACATGGTATCAGAGCAAAGGTGATCAAAGGAGAGAAAATTATACAAGAAGGGAGAAGTTTGAAGTTAGAAGTTCCTGAATATAGAAATCGAGTTCTTATCACATCTCAATTTCGCCAATGGCGTTCAACGGTTTAAGACTCTAGTATGCCCTTGATGGCATCTCGAATTATATAGCCTGGAAGGATCACATGGAAGCAATATTAGAGGATAACGGTCTATAGGACTTCATTGATCAAGAAGTCCCCAAGCTAGCAGCGTCTAATGCTACATGTTGAGGGAAATGTTTCCCTAGGGATTTTGGGTTGAAACCCTAGCAGACTGAAAGTTTTCTATACAAAGAAACACACATTCACACAGCCATTATGCTATTATAAGCAAATTCTAGGATAAGGGAACATACCTTAGGTCCTACGTTTGAGAAGGTCCTCAAGGGTCCAAACCCTTCTTCAAGTTCCTCTTGCTCCTTTGTCCTGCAAAACAACCAATTCCAAAGAACACAACAATATATGGACAAAAACTTATACAAAAACCATCTTCATGTTATAAAGAAAGGTAGTTAGTTATGAAATATAAACAACCATTCACATATGTATTCTAACATGAATATCATAAACATAAAGAAGATTCATATCAGGAACCAAGACATGTGTTTCTTTTATTATAGACAAATAAAGTACAGAAAAGGAATAATTTCACCTGAGTCACCTTTAGCAGGCTCCAAGCAAAGCTTCCTTCCGGATCCATTCCAGCCTCAAGCCTTTAACAAACTCCATCCATGACTTACCCCATGATGTCATAAGTAGTGGATGAACATCAACACACAAGGAAACAAGGGTTTCCTGTACAAATGGGGGAAGTGCAGAAGGCACAAGGGACTTCAGACCTGGTCAGGGGAAAAATCTCAGCATAATAACCTTTCTCTCTCTTCTCTCCTCCTTTAGGCCTTCCCATTGAGGTCTTTTTATACCTCTCCCAAAGTATTTTTTTAGTTGGGAGTTGGTTGGGAACTGGTGAGCTCCAGTATTGTAGCAATAATGCTACAACTCCTGGGGCTTCCTGTCTCTCATTTTATCAACCTGGTAGTTCGTACAAACTTGGAAGCGACGGTGTTGTATGCACAAGTACTAGCTCTTGTCGCGGCTGTCACTTGGTCAGCTGGCACAAGTCCGCTAGGGCTCAAGCCAACTTCTATAGGCTCTCAGAAGAAGCTTGCTAATTGATGGATGAAAGCTATTCTCAAAGGAAAACTACTCTACTTGACAAAATGGACTGAAAGCAAATCAAAGCATGTAAACCTAGGAAACCCTAATTTAACTAGTCTAACCTCTACAATGCAAAACATGTGAATGAAACTTCTACCAATGCTGCTGTTACCTCTAATAAGTGAAAATGCATGGATCTAAACTACTTGCATCATGAAAGATATGTTTTTGTATTTTTCCCTTAAGTGTGTGGAATGATTGTGATTTTGTGCTAACTAGGGTTTGATTGTGCAGATGGGATGGAGAAGGAAGGAAAGCGTGGGACAGGTTGGGAAGGCTAGGAGAGGTCCCTAGGGATCCTTAACATCCATCCACAGAGGTTCCTCGCATTCATATGCTCAGCAACCGAGAGAGTGGCCTCCTACAGGATGGCTGCAGGGGATCCTACAAGATACTCTGGTTTCTACAGGATGTCTACAAATGGCTACAGGATGACCTACCGTGAGTGTTTGGCATGATGGAGGGATGATGAAATGGTAGAGGGAGATGTGTAAGGTAGGAATGAGGCTGGTGATGGCTGTAGAAGTGGAAGAATAGGATGGGAAGTGAGTGTAGGGAGTAGGTTGGAAGGTAAAGGGCTATGTCAACGAAAGGGCTAGAGAATGGAAGTACGTGAGGAGTGAAAGACTTTGGGAGATGACAGAGTAGAGCAGGGGTCAAAGATGTGTTTGCATGCGTGATCAAGATGGAGGACGAAGTAATGGAATGAGAGAAAGCAGTGTAAATGGAACAAATGCTTGTGACTATCACCAAACCGAAAATGCATTAACTTAGACTACCTGTGCTTATACATTCAATGAACAGCAATCTAAACGCGAAGGAGAATGTGCATGAAGCCGTGGTAAAGGGGTGTGGTGCAGGTGTGAATCATGTGACAGCATCTAACATAACGTGACTGTGTTTGCAGCAATCATGGAATAAAGAAATGCGTATTTTTGGTGGTTAGTCATGGACTTCACTCCAATCCCAGATGAGGTGGCAGTGAGCCTTAACAACCTTTTTGTTGGAGCTCCAATCGATTATATCTATCCTCTGCTACGCTAAGCAAGTCGAAACAAATTCCCCATAAGCAACTCCTATCTAACTCATGAAAAAGACCAACTTAACAACCTGTAATTTGAATTGCATGTGCAAATGAAAAGCTCAAAGTGCTGAAATGAAATGGAAACAACACTAGAGCAGAGGGGATCTATGGCTCTCAGGTTGGGCGCTAACCTGAGAGCTATAGTCTCCTTAAGAAAACTCAGAACTAGATCAGAATCTGCCTTCTTTATTCATAATCTGATATCATGCCAAATTGGCTTACAAAAAGGAACAAAAACTGAGCTGTGCTCGAAAATTACAATAGCAATACGAGAGTTTCAACAACCTATCCAAGGATAAGGCCTCTACACTTATACAAAAACGATGATCCAACAAGTGTCCTTGATTTTAGGAGCTCGGCTGTCCAACTAGAGTTTAACTGCTGATCCTGTAGGACGGTCATAATTGCTGTTCCTGTAGAGCAGTTTATAACTGCTGTTCCTGTAGAACAGCTGGCTGCTTCTAAGCTCGGAGGGGAGATGGATTGGAGCTCGGAGTTCTTGGTGGGAATCACGAGGAATGTCCCCAAGACCGTGGACATCCTCTCCTAAAAGTCAGCAGTGCCACCTCATTGTCTCCTTGTCTCCTTTTTCGTTGTCTTTTGCTCCCTTTTAATGCCAAAACCTGGAATCACAATGCATTAGTCACGTAGATAGAGTGCCTACCCTTCTTCCTACAAACAACATGAATAAACTAAGAAATGCATGCATAAGCAGTAAAAAATGAATGGTTTGAGCAAGTAGAATAGGCCAAAATGAGCCCAAATTGTACCAAAATTGGGGCTCATCATCACCCCCCAGCTGAACCATTTGCTCATCCTTGAGCAACCTTGCTCCTGCTCCTTGTCCTTGGCCGAGGACTCAGGACCGGAACAGGCTCTTTCTTTTCTACTTTTGATGGCCCTGCCTTCTCTGCCCCTGGTGGTGACGAGGGTGATGCTTCCTTCCCTTTTTCTATTTCCTTGAGTCGGGCTTCGAAAGGCGGCTGGCCTATCTTTCGTGTCCAGGAAGTTATTTTTGGGCTCCCCTTTTCGTGGGTAGCTGATGTTTTAGAGGGGGTCCTTGCACTGGGTGAAGTAGGGACATCCCCTGAAGTGGTTTGGCTGCTGGGTGGAGGCTGTGGCTTGCCCGCGGTCATCCTCTTGCTTCTCCTGGCTTCAGGTGGTAGAGGGGTCTCCCTCTCCCTTTTCTCTTTTGGTTTTGGAGGTGTGTTGAGGGCAGCCAGTGCCGTTGCTGCCTCCTTTTCGAGAATGCCAGCCTTCTCTTTCTTGTGTTTTGCTCTCTCGGAGCTCCTTGTAGAGGGCCCCTCCTTTTTAGATTTCGGGCTTCCTGTGGAAGACCCTGCTTTGCCCGCTTCTGGGCCTCCTGTAGAAGATTCTTTCTTTGTCTTCGGACTCTCTACAGGAGGCTGTTTCTCAATGACCTTCGGGCCTCTTGTAGAAGCCCCTCTTTCCAATCTCGGGCTTCTTGTAGAAGCCCCCGTCTCTGTCTTCGGGCTTCCTGTAGAAGCCTGTGGTTGCACTTTCGGGCTTCCTATAGAAGCCTTTGTCTCCGTTTTTGGGCCTCCTGTAGAAGCCTGTTCTCCAACGATTTTCGGGCTTCCTGTAGAAGCCTTGGTCGTTGCTCTTAGGCTTCCTATAGAAGCCTGCTCCTTACTGATCTTCGGGCTTCCTGTAGAAGCCTTTGTCTTTGTTTTCGGGCTTCCTGTAGAAGCCTGTGTTTGTGTTCCTGCAGATGCAACTCTCACCACCTTTTCTTGCTTGGCTGCATGGATTTTGCTTTTGGCTTTGACTTCAGGAGCTGACGAGGTGCTTGGGCTGGCAGGGACCACCTCAGTTTTGACTGCCCTGCTTTTCAACCTCTTTTCCCTTGCTGACAGGATGGGGGTGTCCTCTTTTGCTCTGTCATCCTTTCCCTCCTCCTTCTCATTTCGTTCTTTCTTCTGTGTTGGAGTCGGGACCTTTTGGCTTTTCCCTTTCTTACTCTCGGCTATTGGCTCTTCTTCTTCACCACTAGAGGATTCCGTTTCTTCAAGCAACATTTTTATGTTCCCTTCTCTTGTTAAATTCCTAAATGATTCCCAAGCGAGGGGGACTTTATATGAGTGGAGAGCATCCTCCACAAGAAGCTTGACTAGCCCATGGTGGGCTACCTGATCCGGAATTCCGTCCTTGAGCTTTGTGGAGCACTCCATCAAGGACTGTAGTAAAAAGTAAGGAATGCTCAGCCTCTGTGCTGCAGGGAGGTCAATATGGTGTCTTAGTTCATTGAGCAGCCTGAAGTGATACGCATATACGATGCTGTAACGACCCTCACAGGTGATATATTTCATAATTTGCAAACTGACTTCGTTCCATGGTGGCAATAGGCTTGTCCTTTTCACCCCATTTTTGTCCTCTATGAATGATTCTTCAGGTGGGAAGAACTCCTTCTTTGCTTGCTGGCTCTGCTTCCGCTCTTCTTTATCCCACGGCAGACCCATGGGCAGTTCTGTGATTCGACTTATATGCTCTGGGGTGAGTTGGAGGCTGAGACCTCTGAAGCTTACTGTGGCCAGTGTCTGGGATTTAGGCTTCAATGCCTGCAAGAATTCCTCGGCTACTTCATCATCGTAGCCCTGTAGTTTATCACAAAAAGGCATCCATTGTGCTCTAGTGAAGAGCTCAACCACTGCCGGGTTTCTCCTTAATGTATTTGAATCAGTGGGCTCTCGCCTGATAAACCCACCAGGCATGATGAACACAGTGGTTTTGACCAAAGGCGGTAGATACAAAGGAAATTCGGTCTTATAGACAAAGCATGCAATGAATTCACAGACCACAGTCTAATTATACTGCTATCCTGTAGAAGCGATAGTATAGGCACGGCAATCCAATATTTTTTTATGACCAGACTGTGAATAATGACCTTGCCACCTTTGAAAGCCAATTGCGGAAGGAGTTTCAGGGTTACCTCTTTTCTGCCACCTTTTCTTACGTGAAGACTTCACCTTCCTGTAGAGCTGCGTTCCTGTAGAAACTGCTTCCTGTAGGACTGCGTTCCTGTAGAAACTGTTCCTGTAGGAGCAGTGCGCAGGCTTCGGGGAGAACGGTAGTTGGACTGCGGTTGAGGTGCGCTTCACTGGTGTTCAGTCGGCCGAAAGCTTGGCGTATCAACATGCAGAGGTATTCAGAAGAGTTACTCAAGTTTTGAAGTGGAGGTGGATGGATATACGTGCACAATCTAGCCGATTAGATTTTGAATCGGCGCAGCTCGTGGCGCGGAGGGTGAGCTGTCCCCGCCGGACCGTTGGGTGACGTCACCCATCATCCGCATGCACATTCGCTTGCTGCCGCATTCATTCCCACAGATCTGCCGCCGCCCTTTTCGGTTAAACTCGTTTCTCGATTGACGGGACTGATCTTCACGTGCGTGCTGCGTGTTCCCTTTGTCGTGGCTGCCACCCATCATCTGACTATCCCTTCACTAGCCAACGTGGCCAGTCAACTGGCCTTACGGCCGCTCAACCATTCATTTCTATGCCATGCAAACAAATCAAAGTGATACTCATGCGATTTGATGGAAGGAAGGATTAGAACACTTACCTGCACGCGTCTGCACATGATTTCCAGTTTTTGGGACGACGGATCTACCTGCTGCATGTGGCTTACACAGTCCCGGAGGCTCGTGGTTACAGGATGCTGGCGCTGTAGTGGACGCTCTGGTTGCATGCGCCCGTGTGTTGTTTGCAGATGGCTGGGTGATGAATGGTATCCACTCCTGCAGGTTTGACTGCTACAGGATTCCCGCGGGGTGCCTTGTAACAGTCTCACCTCCTTGGGTGCATGCTACTTGACAATGGAGATGACCTGCTAATCGCGCTCCCGAAGCTTCTGATGCTCGACATGGACGTGGTATGAGCTCTCGGTGTTCATTTTTCTCTGACAACTAATTTTTCCACGAGAACTCATTGATCTGGTTTGCTGGTGCAGGGATCTTAGTTGCATGGCGACGAGGATGGTGGAGAAAGGTATCAGCGTCGTGCATGGGCCCAAAAGAGGCTTGCATGCGTCCACACCAACCCGTAGTCATCAGATCTGCTCATGAAACGCATTCTGGCTCGTTCTGAGCTTCTACAGGAAGTTTCCTGTAGAAGTACAGAGCTTCCTGTAGACAGGCAGCTCTTCCTGTAGAAATTTGCACCTTCCTGTAGAAAAATTGTGCCTTCCTGTAGAAAGACAGCAGTTTCCTGTAGAAGATTCAAACCATGATAAAATTGCACATACCTTGAAAAACATAAGCGTTCTTGGAGGAGGAGCTTGTGAGGTGTCCTGGCTGCATGAGAAGGACCTTTGACTTTGACTTGAGAGGCTTCCTCTCCTCCATAGAACACCTGCAATCTGCATGCAAATTTCACATAATGACTTATTGATCTTGTTTTTTTTCTTTTTGTTTTTTTTCTCTTTTTTTTCGAAAGATAGCAGGGGCGCCTCAATGAGGTTTTCACCCCTACCACCTGCCTTAAGCGCCTCAGAGAGGTTTTCACTCAAGGATCTTTATCTCTTTTTTTTTTTGGAAGATAGCAGGGGCGCCTCAATGAGGTTTTCACCCCTACCACCTGCCTTGGGCGCCTCAGAGAGGTTTTCACCCAAGGATCTTTATTATTTATTTATATATATATATATATATATATATATTTAGATGCTTCAGGGTGTGCCCAAAGCAGGGGCAGGACCCTTCTCTATGACCAATACTGCCTTCTCCATTGTTTTGATGAACTCTTGTCTTGAGGGAGGCTTCCTGTAGATCTTCAATCGATGCCCATTGACAAGCATGGGAATGGCTTCCTCATCAATGGTTCGAATGAGGACAGATCCATTATCATGACACTTTTCCACTGAATATGGTCCCAGCCATCTGGTTCTCAACTTCCCCTTGAAATCTTTGTATCTGGAATCATACAACAAAGCCCAATCTCCCGGCTGAAATTGCTTGTCATGGAGATGTTGGTCATGCCACACCTTCCTCTGAAGTTGAACCACTTCTGAGTGAAGGAGGGCCTGCATGCGGTGCTCATCCAGTCCATTCAGCTGCAATAACCTTTCTTGTTGTGCATGGCTGAGATCTAGGTCCAGCTGAGCTGCCATCCTCAAAGTGTTATACTCAAACTCAATGGACAGCAAAGCTTTCTTCCCATAGACCAGCTCATAAGGTGTGAAGCCGGTGGTGGTCTTCTTAGTGGTGTTGTAAGCCCATGTGGCTTCAACCAGGTGATCTGCCCAATCCTTTCTGCTGCTGCTCACCACTTTAGTCAAGATCCCTTCTAATGCTCTATTGGTGACTTCCACCTGCCCATTTTCTTGAGGATGATAGGGGGTGGAAGTCCTATGCTTGATCTGGTGATGAGCTAGTAGATCTTCAACCAAGTTGGAGGTGAACTGGCTCCCTTGATCGGTCACCAGCTCTCTTGGGTAGCCAAACTTGTAGAAGATGTTCTCTCTTAAGAACTCGACCACCTTCTCTTCTGTTGCTGCTTTGATTGCTTTAGTCTCTGCCCACTTTGTCAAGTAGTCAGTACACACAATGATGTAGGATCTCTGCCTCGAAGAGGGATTGATTGGACCCACAAAGTCCATGCCCCACTTCTCAAATGGCTCAAGAGTCACTTGAGGTTGGAGAGGCATGTCATCCCTTTGGGTTGGTTTCCCCATTCTTTGGCATTGGTCACACTGGCTGACATATCTTCTGACATCTTGATGAAGTGTGGGCCAATAGTAGCCTGCCTTCAGGATCTTGAAGGCATTTCTCTTTGCTGCAAAATGTCCTCCACAAGGCCCATCATGACAGGTGAGGAGGATGTCAAAGACTTCCTCCTCCCTTACACAACGCCTTAAGATCTGATCGGGGCCAAGCTTGAACAGATTGCCCCCAATCCATGTAAATGAGGCACTCTTTCTGATGATTTTGCTCTTCTCTTTTGAAGAGAGGTGCGGAGGGAACTGAGCTGAAACAAGGTAGTTTGCTATATCAGCAAACCATGGAGAGAGTACTGAGATAGCAAACAGATGCTCATCAGTCATCTGGTCATCCACCGTCCCATCTTCATCTGCAGACAAATCCAATCTAGACAAGAAGTCAGCAACAACATTTTCTCTCCCTGGTTTATCAACAATGGTTAGATCAAACTGCTGCAATAAAAGTAACCATCTAATAATACGAGCATTCACATCTGGTTTATTCATCAAATATCTAATAGCAGCATGGTCAGTATGTACAAAAGTCTGGTAACCAGTAATATAATGTCGGAACTTGTTCAGTGCATGAACCACAGCTAAGAATTCCTTCTCGGTTACAGTGTAATTCAGCTCTGCTTTGGACAAGTTTTTGCTAACAAAGTAAATGGCATATGGAAGTTTTTGCTCAACTTGTCCTAAGGCTACACCTATGGCTTTGTTCGAGGCATCAGTGTGGATGTGGAAAGGTAGGGCCCAGTTTGGACCTCTCAGGATTGGAGCTGACACTAACTTGTCTTTTAATTCATTCAAACTCTTCTGACAATCGTCAGTCCAATTAAACTCCACCTCTTTTGCCAACAGACCAAACAATGGTGAGGCTAACTTGCTGAAGTCCTTAATGAATCTCCGGTAGTATCCTGCTAATCCCAAGAAACTCCGGACATCCCTTACTTTTTGAGGAGGTGGAACCCTCTTGATGAGAGCAATTTTGTTAGGATCCACCTGCAATCCTTGGGAAGAAATGGTATGGCCTAGCATGGTCCCTTCAGTCATTAGGAATTCACATTTCTCAGGGCTAAGGGACAAGTTCATCTCGATGCACTTGGTTAGGACCTTTCCCAAGTTGGACAATGCTTCCTGGAAGTTGGCCCCATAAGGAGTAAAGTCATCCATGTATATTTCCACTGCATCATGGACCAATTCCGAGAAGATGCTCAAGACAGCTCTCTGAAAAGTAGCAGGAGCATTGCATAGCCCAAAGGGAAGGACTCGGTAGGCAAAGGTACCCCAAGGACAAGTGAAGGTGGTCTTATCTTGGTCTTCCGGGCTGATTTGGATTTGATTGTACCCGCTAAACCCATCCAGGAAAGAGAAGAACTTCTTTCCTGCCAGTCCATCCAACACTTGATCTATGAAAGGTAGAGGGAAATGGTCTTTCTTGGTAGCTTTGTTCAGCTCACAGTAATCTACACAGATCCTCCACTTCCCATTCTTCTTGGGAACCAACACTAGAGGGGACACCCATTCACTATCTGAGATGGGGTAGATGAATCCGGCATCCAACAGTTTTTGCAACTCTTCCTTGACAATGTCCTTAAGGGCTGGATTCATTCTCCTCTGGGGTTGCCTAACTGGTTTACAATCCTCTTTGAAGTATATATGATGGGTACAGACCGAGGGATGGACGCCTTTCATCTCCTTATAGCTCCAAGCAAAAGCATCTAAGTGGCTGGCCAATAGGCTACACAACTCCTTCTCCTGGGAAGGGGATAGGGAGGAGCTGATATTTAATGCTCTCTCAGGGCCGAACTCCACACTTTTGACTCTGGGAGTGACAGGGCTGGTTGTACAAAGGTCCACTAAGGTGCTAGCTTGGGCATCCTCCACCAACTTCTCTAAAGATAGTGCACTGGAAGGTGGATTCTGGATCAGGGTCTCAATCAAATCATCCTCGGTAGGAGAATTTCTTCTAGTGGTATCTAGGGTGCACAGAGGTGCAGAGTACACCTCGTCTTCCTCTCCGTCCTCCAACCAGAGTGGTAAATCATGCTCTAAAGAAGGTTGGGCAGGAGGGTATAGGACTAGCTGCTTGGACATGGGACCATTTTTGATGGTCATGTTTCCTGCCCGACAACTTATGTAAGCATCTGCAGTAGCTAACCAAGGCCTTCCCAAGATGAGAGGATATCCAGTAAGCTTGGCCTTTGGTTGCAGAACCAGGAAGTCTGCAGGGTATTCCCAAGAATCAATAGAGACCAAGACATCCTCCACAATCCCTTCGGGAGTCACGGTGGAGCGATCTGCTAATTGCAGTACTGTCGAGGTCTTCCTCAAGGAACCCTAAAGATTGAGTTTAAGCATGGTATCCCTGGTCATCACATTGATGGCCGCCCCAAGATCAATCAAGGTGTGGGGGATAATGGTGCCATTGATGTGAACATCTACTACAGGACTTCCAGGATCTAGGTACTTTGGGCAGATGACTTGTCCTAGCATAAGGTCAGACAGCTGTCCTATGACATTGATAGTTGAGGCATCTTTCTTCCGTCTGCCTGGGTGTTTGAAACACTTCTCCTTAACCAGCTTGTTATATATTGGCACATCCTTGATGGCTTGGAGAAGTGGGATTTTTACACACAACTGCTTGAGCTCACCCAAAAGCTCATCTTCTTCTGGGTTAGGTTGTGTGGTGGTTGTTAGTCTCTCAGGAAAGGGTGGAATAGGCTTTGGTTCACTCTCCTGATGGTTTTCCTCATCCTCTGGGGGAGGAGGTTGGCGATCTGGAAGAGTCTTTCCAGATCTAAGATTGATCTCCTGGATCTCCACAGCATAGGTAGGGCATGAGGTCTCCCCAGTATATACCTGCTGAGCCTGTCTATTGTTGGGGTTTGGGTTCGGTTGAGCAGGCATCTGAGGTTTCCTTGGAGGAGCAGGAGGTAAAGGCTGAGGTTGAACTGGTGGTGGAGGCAAAATGGCAGGAGGAGTGTTGTATTGGGGCCTCCACCCCGACTGAGGAGCACTCCATTGAGGCTGCGACTGGGTATGTGAGTGATATGGATGAGAAGTAGGTTGAGTAGGGTACTGAGGTGGATAAGACCATGGAGGAGGCATGGACCAAGAAGGATGAGCAGGGGGACCCCAGGAAGGCATGGGAGTCGAGTGGTTGGGGTTGTAATAAGCTTGAGATGCCCCTTGCATCCCCTGCTGATAAGGTCTAGATCCTTGAGGCCTCCTTTGGTTGATGAAGTAGAGAGGTTCAGTGGGGGCTTCGGTTCCTTGGTACATGGATTTAAACCCAGGTAAGGTTGGACATTGATTTGTTGGGTGGTCCTCCTCACAAACGAAACACACTTCAACCGAATGCAATGGACATTCGTTCTTAGGGTGTCTTCTGGTGCACCTAGGACAGAAGACAGCCAAGGCTCTCTCAGCTTCTTCTTTCTTCTGCTGGATCCTGAATGTGTCCAGCTGCATGGCAATGGTCTGTCTCACCTCACTCTTAAGATCTTCTAATTGGTTTGTAAACTCATTTTTGGAGAAAGGGACACCGGTGGAGAGGAGATTTCCTCTACCTCGTTTTCTAGCTGCCCTGGAATGATTTCGAAACACAGTCTTGATGTCCTCATAAGGCAGTTGGTAAATGTCCCCCCCAGCTAACATGTGAAGGGTGTCTAAGAGATCTTTAGGGACTCCTCGGAGTAGAACCAACTTGAGGGATTCAGGGTCAAGTGTGCACCTGGCCCGTTTATAGCTAAGTTGGAACCTCTCCTCATAATCCTCTAAAGACTCATCATTCCCCATGGTCATTCGAAAGATCTCTCCCTTGGTTTCCTTGGACCTACAATAATCCCTATACTTGGTATTGAAGGCTTGCTGCATCTGAGCCCAAGTAGCGATGCTATTCCTAGGTAATCCCATGAACCAGCGTAGTGCTGCATCCTTAAGAGTGGAAGGGAAAAGCTTCAGCTTTTGCTCATCTTCAGTATAGTCATAGGTTCTACAAAGGACAGCAAACTCAAACAAGAAGGTATCAGGATCCTCAGTGGTCAGTCCATGGAAGTGAGGCAAGGCGGAGGGGCTAATGTTTTTCATTTTCATATCTCCATTGGTCTCTCGGATGGGGAAAGCTCCTTCTATTCTCTCATCTTCTCTCCTATTATCAGCCATGGCTTCAGATGGAGTGGTTTCTAACTCTTCTTCTTCTATAGGGTCTTGGTATATCTCAGGATGTTCACCTATAGGTTCCTCTGGGTCACTGTCACCAAAGAAGAGAGAAGGGTGACTCAGTGATGTGGTGGGGGTGTTTGGTAGGAATTTGCCTGATCTATCTCGGTTCCTACGAGGCATGAAATGGAAAGGACTTTTCTTTTTTTTTGAGTGCTTTTGCTTTTTCTTTGGTACCTGCAAAACTGAGACAAAGTGATCTACAACTAACTATATTGCTCAAATGAAATTGCAGAATTGGAAAGCTAATCTAGGAAAGCAAGAAATATTAGTCTAGGAAAGCAAGAAATATTAATCTAGGAAAGCAGGAAATGCTAATCTATGAAAGCAGGAAATGCTAATCTATGAAAGCAGGAAATGCTAATCTAGGAAAGCAGGAAATGCTAATCTATGAAAGTAGGAAATGCTAATCTAGGAAAGTAGGAAATGCTAATCTATGAAAGCAGGAAATGCTAATCTAGGAAAGCAGGAAATGTTAAGCTACTTTTGCAGAATGGAAATGAAATAAACTACTGAGCAGAAGTAAGAGTACGAAAGTAGAAGAAAAGCAACAATTACTAATACTCTGACGCTTCCCCGGCAACGTCGCCAAAAAGGATGGTGAGCTCCAGTATTGTAGCAATAATGCTACAACTCTTGGGGCTTCCTGTCTCTCATTTTATCAACCCGGTAGTTCGTACAAACTTGGAAGCGACGGTGCTGTATGCACAAGTACTAGCTCTTGTCGCGGCTGTCACTTGGTCAGCTGGCACAAGTCCTCTAGGGCTCAAGCCAACTTCTATAGGCTCTCAGAAGAAGCTTGCTAATTGATGGACGAAAGCTATTCTCAAAGGAAAACTACTCTACTTGAAAAAATGGACTGAAAGCAAATCAAAGCATGTAAACCTAGGAAACCCTAATTTAACTAGTCTAACCTCTACAATGCAAAACATGTGAATGAAACTTCTACCAATGCTGTTGTTACCTCTAATAAGTGCAAATGCATGGATCTAAACTACTTGCATCATGAAAGATATGTTTTTGTATTTTTCCCTTAAGTGTGTGGAATGATTGTGATTTTGTGCTAACTAGGGTTTGATTGTGCAGATGGGATGGAGAAGGAAGGAAAGCGTGGGACAGGTTGGGAAGGCTAGGAGAGGTCCCTAGGGATCCTTAACATCCATCCACAGAGGTTCCTCGCATTCAGATGCTCAGCAACCGAGAGAGTGGCCTCCTACAGGATGGCTGCAGGGGATCCTACAAGATACTCTGGTTTCTACAGGATGTCTACAAATGGCTATAGGATGACCTACCGTGAGTGTTTGGCATGATGGAGGGATGATGAAATGGTAGAGGGAGATGTGTAAGGTAGGAATGAGGCTGGTGATGGCTGTAGAAGTGGAAGAATAGGATGGGAAGTGAGTGTAGGGAGTAGGTTGGAAGGTAAAGGGCTATGTCAACGAAAGGGCTAGAGAATGGAAGTACGTGAGGAGTGAAAGACTTTGGGAGATGACAGAGTAGAGCAGGGGTCAAAGATGTGTTTGCATGCGTGATCAAGATGGAGGACGAAGTAATGGAATGAGAGAAAGCAGTGTAAATGGAACAAATGCTTGTGACTATCACCAAACCGAAAATGCATTAACTTAGACTACCTGTGCTTATACATTCAATGAACAACAATCTAAACGCGAAGGAGAATGTGCATGAAGCCGTGGTAAAGGAGTGTGGTGCAGGTGTGAATCATGTGACAGCATCTAACATAACGTGACTGTGTTTGCAGCAATCATGGAATAAAGAAATGCGTATTTTTGGTGGTTAGTCATGGACTTCACTCCAATCCCAGATGAGGTGGCAGTGAGCCTTAACAACCTTTTTGTTGGAGCTCCAATCGATTATATCTATCCTCTGCTACGCTAAGCAAGTCGAAACAAATTCCCCATAAGCAACTCCTATCTAACTCATGAAAAAGACCAACTTAACAACCTGTAATTCGAATTGCATGTGCAAATGAAAAGCTCAAAGTGCTGAAATGAAATGGAAACAACACTACAGCAGAGGGGATCTATGGCTCTCAGGTTGGGCCCTAACCTGAGAGCTATAGTCTCCTTAAGAAAACTCAGAACTAGATCAGAATCTGCCTTCTTTATTCATAATCTGATATCATGCCAAATTGGCTTACAAAAAGGAACAAAAACTGAGCTGTGCTCGAAAATTACAATAGCAATACGAGAGTTTCAACAACCTATCCAAGGCTAAGGCCTCTACACTTATACAAAAATGATGATCCAACAAGTGTCCTTGATTTTAGGAGCTCGGTTGTCCAACTAGAGTTTAACTGCTGATCCTGTAGGACGGTCATAACTGTTGTTCCTGTAGAGCAGTTTATAACTGCTGTTCCTGTAGAACAGCTGGCTGCTTCTAAGCTCGGAGGGGAGATGGATTGGAGCTCGGAGTTCTTGGTGGGAATCACAAGGAATGTCCCCAAGACCGTGGACATCCTCTCCTAAAAGTCAGCAGTGCCACCTCATTGTCTCCTTGTCTCCTTTTTCGTTGTCTTTTGCTCCCTTTTAATGCCAAAACCTGGAATCACAATGCATTAGTCACGTAGATAGAGTGCCTACCCTTCTTCTTACAAACAACATGAATAAACTAAGAAATGCATGCATAAGCAGTAAAAAATGAATGGTTTGAGCAAGTAGAATAGGCCAAAATGAGCCCAAATTGTACCAAAATTGGGGCTCATCAGGAACAGTTAGGCCACGGGCACTAACAGGTGATCAGCAGGTAAAACCTGCAATCTCCACCTGAAATTAAGGAGTTTTATATTTTTTAAGTGTTTTAATACATATACGTGGGTTTGGTATACACAGACCCCCGTATACATGCGTTTAACTCAGGGCAATGTCGCGTATAAGGGATAAAACACTGTTTTTTAAATTTTAGGACCAGGTCTGGAAGGAGGGGTTGCCCTAGGCCAAGAGTGCAGCATCACAAACCATAATAATGAGATTTGGAGCTATAACAGATGCCCCCTAATATATGAGGTCAGAAGGGGTACATGATGGCCGAAATGTATTATGCAAGTACATGGAAAGGAAATCTGTCAAAAACTGAGGAGGACTTCACCAGAATTCAGCCTGCCAAGCCACAAAAGGAGATCAGAAAGAAACACTGTCTGAGGCGGGTATAGCCATCCTCATAAAAAGTAAAGCATGTTCGCATATCAAATACAAGTGGATCCACTAAGTATACAAGTATAAATGACTGGAAAATACATAATGGATCATCTGATCATGATGAACAAGTACATGTCTGAATATCACATATAAGACTGTCAATGATGTTGAAAGATGCAACAGATCACTGATATCAAAGACTGATCCCAAAGGGTACCAACTGAACATGATGGAATAGGATGGTACTACACTGCAAACTCAGGTGACATCATATAGAATGTCGCCATGACTGACTGCAACATATAAGGTGGAGTGGTATCAACTAGCAGCAACAAGAGCAACTATCAAGTGAACCAATGAATGCTGATACAACCTGAGGTCTTCACCGACCGCAGTGGTACATTTCTACACCATGGGAATAAATGATTTGAAGTCGACCATGTGAGAAATCATTTGATTACCGATCATTGATGCATACTATTAACAAACGCGAGACTACTCACCGATAATGATAATGAGCGTCAAGGTATCCAGTACAATCTAACAAGTGTGAATAGATGAGCTGGAGTCGAACACCTGTAAGAATCTATCAATCAGGAGACAATGATGGTTTCCCACTGTCAATAGCGAAGGATCTGCCACTAATGACTGCAAACCCCAAGGTACTGCCAAATGGACTCTAGATCTTTGCCCCAGAGCAATGAGTTGGAGTCGATAGGGAAAGATCCACTAGAAGGAAGGCATTAAGGCATCCTCCATCAATCTAGCGTGAGTGTAACCTGTAGGCCAATAATGTGGAAGGAATCGAAAGAAAGAGATGTAGTAACCCAATTGAAGTACGTTTCCGGCGTACACAAGATGTGGCTAGTGCACGATAGAAACCCTTTGAACCAACCAATAATGAAAGCTGACACAGAGGTGAGGTATCCACCAATAGGGTCAAATGGAAACCAAGGTACTGCACAAATCCCAATGTGTGATAATGTAAGCTGATGTCGAACACAAGGGAAACCACTCAGTCAAAAACCCATGATATTGATTGATGTTGAGCACAAGGTGACCTATCAATAATGAAAATAGGGCCAGGGTGAAGCTCTAGGCCTGTCCTTAGAGCAAGATGTCGTTGTTGATAAGGACAAGACCTGCCAGCAAGAAGTCAAAGGGGACCTTCTCAAACTGGCACGAGTAAAGGACCAATATAGCTGATGTGATGATAGACATGACACTAACAACCAGGGATGGCCGACTGAAAAATGAGTCAAGGGACACTGCAGAGAGGCCGACTCAGGCTAACTTCCCTTGAACAAAAGCACAACTCAATGTGACTATGTGATAGCATATGATGACTCTGTATAAGTTCGTCATCCAGGAGGCACGAACGAACCCTCCATATGATTGGAAGAGATAACCAATCGGGGGAGAACTGACTCAATAACAAGGTTAAGGTGTACCTAATTCAAACTAAATCCCGCCCAAATAGAGGAGACTTTGCTTTGAGTGCTTTGTTCAAGGGCGACACGACTGACTCTAGCTGCCAACAATAAATGGAAATACTGTCCCGTTCCCGCTCTTTTTTGGAATATTTAATTTTTTTTGTCTTTTTCTGTTAAGCTAGAAAAAGAATAAAAGAATGTTATGCTATAGTGGAAAGAACGAGTGTCGGTGAAACAGATGATCTAGTTCCTAGGAATGGAATGTTCCTATGCTCAATGCAAGGCAGAGACTAATGCTTTTTTCAAAGCATCAAAAAATCGTTGCGCGAAGTCGTCCCATACAAATGGAACTCCTTTCCGTAGCAAATGCATGAACCCTTTACTGATCTCAGCATAGTTTTCTATAAACCGTCTTAAGAAATTAGCCTTCCCTTGAAGACTTTGAAGTTGTCAAATTGAGGATAGGGGAGGCAACTGAACTATTGCCTCTACCTTGAAGGGATGAACGTGAATCCCTTCATTTGACACAATGAACCCTAACAAACGACCGGACGTAACCACGAAAACACACTTGTTGGAATTCAACCGGATTTTATAAAAACGACATCGCTCAAAAACCATTCGAAGATGACTAGGGTGATCATTTCTCTTTCGAGAACGAGCAGCGAGATCGTCCAAGCATGCTTCGATGACATGTTTGATGTCGTGGAAAGCATATGACATGGCCTGCTGAAAAGTGGCACCAACATTTTTAAGACCAAAAGGCATCTTTCTATATGCAAAGGTACCCCAGGGACATATAAAGGTTGTCTTATGTTGATCTTCAGGATGGATAGAAATTTGATTATAACCCGAAAAACCATCCATGAAGGAAAAAATCTCATTACCCACACACTCGTTGATAATCTGATCAATGAATGGCGTGGGGTAACTATCTTTTGGACAAGCCTTGTTTAGGTCCCTAAAACCGATGCATACTCGGATTGTTCCTTGCTTTTTATCCATAGGGACTGGATTAGAAACCCAATCAGTAAGAGGAACATGGTATATGAAACCCGCCTTTAGCAGCTTCTCAACTTCAGCTTTGATAGCTACTGCTTTCATAGGGTTAATCGGCCGAAGCCTTTGATGAACTGGTTTGGCGTTTTCATACGTCTTGATCTCATGTTGAACTATAGAAGGATCAATGCCAGGCATTTCTTCATAAGACCAAGCAAATACATCTCGAAATTCCTTGAACAGGTCGGTGTAAATTTGAATTTCTTCAGGGGAATACTCAATTTCAATGAAGAGATTCTTGATCACGTTAGGGTCCCTAGAGATGTTTATAGGTATCGTTTTTGAAATCACTGACATATTACCTTCGGCACGAACGTGTGCTGGAGCCAAAGGGTTTGACCTCGTACAAACATCACTAGTAAAGAGCTCGGAGAATCTAGATTCTACTTCCTGCAATGGAGGAAGAAAGTATGAATGATGGTGTAAGTCTTCCCAAGGTCGATCTATATGCATAATTGCTTCACGGATTGCTTCTTCAGAAGGTAAAACTGAATCTAAGCAGTCCAAGGCAGAGGTAGAATCAAGGCTCCAGGCAAGGGCCACATCACCATCTAACTCCTCTTCGGAAAAAGGAGTAGAGTGGTCGTCTGCAGAGTTTACGATAGACTGATATCTAAGCTCAACTGCAGATATAGGAAATTCCATTCCATTTACTTGTCCTTCAACTAATGTGGTCGTAGGTGAAGGCAAGGTCCAAGGGTCTCAAAAATAACGAGTTCGGAAGAACTCTTCTCGAGGAGACTCCTTAGATGATGAAACGACATTGATTTTAGCAAAAGGAGAGGGAAGATCAAAGGTACTCATCAATGAGGAATACATCCCTACTCCTAAATTCTCAGTAGGTGGATGAGGGTTATCCACTAAAGGAACAGTAGAGTCAGAGCTTGCTTGAGGATCGACCGGACAATAATCCAATTGATCAACATTAACGATTTTCCCCTCATGAGGAAAGAAAATGACACGAAACAGAGTCGAAACAATGGCATCCATTTCGTATACCCACTTCCTTCCTAAGAGTAGATTATAGTCTAGGTTAGCATCTATGACTTCTACTTCAATATTGACGACCTTGCCCCCAACACATATAGGAAAGGCCGGGATAATCCCATGCGGCTTATGAGAATGACCATCAAATGTAGTCAAGACTGTAGGTGAAGGAACGGTCGAAGGCGATCCAATAGCCTTCCAACATGACATCGACATGACGCACGTGGAAGCTCCTTCATCGATAACGGTACGAAAAATGTTGATTTTCTGGTATCTAGACTTTATTTGGAAAGCCATATGATGAGGGAGTCGCTTTTTGACATTTAACATGTCAAAAGTGAGCACTAAAGAGTTAGTGGGATCGACTGCCCCAATCGCGGAAAGTAAAGTACTTCGCTGAGCTGGACACGACTGGAGAACCTCTAAAGCGGACATGGCACACAGACTCTGAGCCAGATCCTCAACAATGGAGTAATTCTGGGCATCCCTAGCATTAGGATTAATAGTCGCGCGTTTAGTGGAACCTTTCGGTATCCGTGGTATAGTCTCAACAGGGGGTCGCTCAATATGAAGGCCAGTATTTCCGGGAATAGTCTTGTCCTTAGAAGTTTTGGCTTCACCATAATCACGTGAATGAGTAGCCACATGGACGTTAGAACCCATCATGAAAAAATTTGATGATTTTTCCCCTTCCTGGTTGCCCCCTGTGGAGGTTTCAAGGTTTGAACTCGCGCCAGCAAGAAGTTGCTGCCCTTGGGGGAAAAGGTTGGTTAACACAGCCTGAGAACTAGAAGTCCCTTGCTGTCCTAACAAGAACTGAGCATCTTCAATCTTAGGGCAGAGATGAGTTAAATGCTCTCCACTGCAAAAATTGCATGGAAATTTGACTTTCTTTCTAGACTCATTTCTACCACCACCAACATTATTGTCGGATTTATTTGCATTGGCCTTCACATCCTGGTTCTTTTTCTTACCTTGTCCTTTCTTTTTCCCATTGGAATTTTGATTTCCTTTGGTGTTATCAGATTGGACGGCATTAATCGAAGAAGTTTGGGAAGCCGGAGGGTTAGACGATGTGACTTGGTTGTTAGAAGCAGTTTGTAAAGACAACTGCTGCAATTGGTTCAACAAGTTCATGATAGTTGTGTCTACTGACCCAACGATACCATCCACATGGGGACCTGGCTTCGACTTAGCTATGTCAACCTTTGACCCAGGAGCATCTGGCAAGTATTTTTGTAGTATCCCAGACTGAGAGTAGATCAATTCTAATTGTTGGGCCCTAAAAATGGCTTGCTCCTCAGAATAGACTCCAGACATGGAGACATCCTTGGAGATCTCGAGTTGTAAAGATTTCAAAAACCACTCGAGACGGTACTCCAGAGGGATTTCGGCTTTAATGAGCCTCTTTCTTTGTCTCCATTCCTGAGTATGGTCAGAAATGTGAATTTCCTTATCCTGACGAAAAGTGGCCAGAAGTTCAGTTCCGGCATCATAACAGACAGGCAACTAGAAATGATTTAAGAAAATATTGGCTAAGTCAACGAAAGATGTAAAGCTGCCCACTGGCAACTCTATATACCATTTGGCCGCATTATTAGTCAAGGTACGTTGAAAAAGTCTCAACCTAATCGAGTCATCGATCAGGGAGTTAGATGAGCACCACAAATGGAATGTGGTTACATGGTCGCCTGGGTCCTCACCGCTCTTCCCTTCGAATTTTGGAATGTCCGAAGGGAGTTTGGTTGGGACCGGAGGCCAGGCTGGATTGTACTTGATTGGATCGTTTGTTAAATTAGTGAGATCTTGCAAGTTCAACGTTGCTAGAAATGGAAGCCTAGGAGGACCTTGGGGATTCCACCCAGACTGGGTGGAACTCCCAAAGTTCTGAAAAGATTGGCCTAGATTTTGGAAGGCACCAAGCTGCCCGAAGTAACCAGTAGAATCGGCTGAACCAAAAGGCAAGCCATGTGATCCAGAAAAATTTAGAGTTTGACCAACTCCAGCCTTAAATCCTCCATAACCAGCAAAGTTTCCTCCTAAAGGATTATAAGGAGTTGATAACCCCTAATACGGATTGCAAGCCGAAGCTAAGGGAGGAATACTTTGAATCAAACTAACTGTGGAGTACGACCTATTCCCTTGTTGGTCGAAAGACGGATTCCCAGTTCCCGCGCCACTAACCCCTGGGTTAGTCCAACCTTGGAAAGGATTGCTGCTTTGTCCTATAGAAGAAAAAGGCATGGATCCTATTGTCGGGTTGGAATGTGGTATATGACCACTTCCGAAAGGAAAACCCTAGAATGAAACCGATCCACCCATCATGGACGTAGCAGAACTAAACGGAACTGATGGAATACCTCATGAGTGGGTGCCAAATGGGAAGAATCCAGAACCAAAAGCATTGGTTTGGGCATTTCCACTCGTGGACGGAATGGAGGTAGACCCAACTAAAGATGTGCTAGCAAAATATCCAAACAAAGAAGCAGAGGAGATGGAAATCGTTCCCCCCCTTGTACCGATGTTGGAGTGTGCATAGTTGTAGCACTTGTAGTAGAAGCCATGCTTCCAGTAGTGGTCATCGATGGTAAGCGCATAACGTAACCTGGACTTGATGACTAGATGACTAGATGGTAGGGGAGAATTCGGAACCGCTAACGACTCTGAGAGTTCTTCTACCTCTATGTTATTCTCCGCTTTAAAGAGAACTCGAGAAAGAACTGGAGTGTTCCTCTCTTGTTCTGCGGAAGTGCCAGGCCTTGCTTGAGTACTAATGCCCCCGAGAGGAGGATCAATCCCTAATCGTCAACTGCCATGGGACGAAACCCACCAGCAGTATTACCTCTGCGCCTTCTAGGAGAAGGCTCTAAACTTGGTGGTGAAAGACCACGAAGTCTTCGAGACCATCTAGGAGATCGGTCAGCCACTTTGAATTTTTTGTTATGATCTAACTAAAGACTCAAAAAATTGAAAGCTAGGCCAACTAAGTGCACAGAGCACACACTATAAAGTCCCTAAAGATAACAGCCAGTCAAACAATTTCCAAGTATTTCCACTCTGGGTGATTAGGATCAGACACCAAAATACAAGAAAGTGAATTAAGGGGCCTTCCGAAGATAGTCTAGGATGATGAGGGACCAGTCCTATCAGTGAAGGTATCAGAGGAAGTTACGCTGACCTCCTAACAACAGCCTGCGCTGGTGCAAGCCCCCAAGCTTCGCAAGGGTGACCTCCAATAGTACTGTCGAGAGTGATGCAACGTCAACCTCAGGTGCCATGGGATTCCCCTCCACAGCCACCTGTGTAGATCCCTAGGAGTAGCAACTATGGATACCAACTCGTCACAGAAGCCAGGCGGAACAGTCGTGAGGTAAGTTCGGACAAGTACGAGAGGGGGTATCTCTCTTCCCTATCTTCCCAGACCCTCGTGCTTAACTCCCAGATCTGGAGCTTTCTTGGTCTTCCTAACACTATTGGATTTTCACTCGTTATTCAAAATCCTACGTTTGACATTTAAATGGCCTTGTAGAGTTAACTCTCCACTCGCCTAATCCAAGGCCCTAAAATCCTAAAACTTGTTGGTGTATCTGACTTAAAAAAATGTTTTAGTGAATTTTAATTAGCGCTTGATTTTAAAATAGGTTGTTCTTTAAGTCACGGGATAGCGGAAGTGAAACTAGTGGTGTTTTTGACGCAAAAGAAATTAATAAAAACCTAACTACATGCACATGCACTTGTTTTTGTTTTTCGATGAAAAGCAATTTCTATAGGGTTCAGAGGAACTTCTAATAAAACAATTTTTCCTTTTCTTTTCGTTAATTCACGCTTCACACTCAAAAAGGTTAACAAAGCTATGTATGCCTAAAAAGATATGCAAATCTATCCTAATGCAACAAATATATGCTGATGCAAGATTCAAAAATACTCTAAAGACAAGAAATGAAATTTGCTTGCTTATCAAATAATATTTTTCCACTTAAAATGTCTAGATGGAATATGAAATGTTACCATTCATTTCGTCTAAACACTAAAAACAAGTTTCAAGACAAACATAAAGCACTTTCTTTCACTAAAAGGAAACCAAATGAAAACCAAGTTCAAGAAAGCAAAACGAAGTTTTTCAAAAAGTTTTCTTCAAAGCAACAATGAAAAAGTCTTTTCAAAAATTCTCTCAACAAAACTGAAACTTTGTGATTGAAGAATAGGCAGCAAACACTTTTGCAAGTTGGCACCACACAATGGAGGAAAACTCAACAAAAAGAAATGTGTTTAAGGATGCTCTTAACAATCAAAAGCAGCAATGAAAGCTTTGGCAACAAAAACCAAAAAGATCAAAAAGACCAATTTCAAGAATGTATCAATCAACAAATTTCATGAAACAAAGAAGTGGATGGTCACAAAAAGCGGTTTTGTCAAGCAAACAAAAAGTCACCAAAAGCAAGATTAACACAAAGATTGAGATCAATCTTCTTGCCCTGATGAATCAGAGCAGCCAAGATTCTTAGCAAGAAATCTTGCGTGCTTTAGCAAAAAATGATGACGCTTGCAACAACAAAAACAAGACCAATACCCCTTACAATCAGAGAGAATTTGGAACAAGATGCTCGCTGTAAAATTAACAACTGATACTAGAAAGTGATTATTTCAGACTGACTAAAACCATCAGACAGACCTTCAGCAGTAGAAAGATTTACAAATCTTGAAAATTGCAAGATATACGCGACTATACTGGCGTACAGATTGTGTGTATATGCGACTGTAACTAAGGAAACCTGCATATAAGCGGGTTCACTTAAAGAAACATGCGTATATACGCCTTTGTAACTAAGAAAAATAGCATATATAAAAGGTTTCAAGAAAAATAAAAAACAAATTGAAGAAACTGGAAAAACTTAAAGTTCAAAAACAGACCAGACAATAACAGCAAGCAAACAGGCAGCTGAGCCCTGATTGGCTTGAAAACACCCAAACTAGGAACAACAATAGTGTTGTCCCCAGTGGAGTCGCCAATTCTGTTGAGGGAAATGTTCCCCTATGGCTTTTTGGGTTGAAACCCTAGCAGACTGAAAGTTGTCTATACAGAGAAACACACATTCACACAGCCATTATGCTATTATAAGCAAATTCTAGGATAAGGGAACGTACCTTAGGTCCTACGTTTGAGAAGGTCCTCAAGGGTCCAAACCCTTCTTCAAGTTCCTCTTGCTCCTTTGTCCTGCAAAACAACCAATTCCAAAGAACACAGCAGTATATGGACAAAAACTTATAAAGAAACCATCTTCATGTTATAAAGAAAGGTAGTTAGTTATGAAATATAAACAACCATTCACATATGTATTCTAACATGAATATCATAAACATAAAGAAGATTCATATCAGGAACCAAGACATGTGTTTCTTTTATTATAGACAAATAAAGTACAGAAAAGGAATAATTTCACCTGAGTCACCTTTAGCAGGCTCCAAGCAAAGCTTCCTTCCAGATCCGTTCCAGCCTCAAGCCTTTAACAAACTGCTTCCATGACTTACTCCATGATGTCATAAGTAGTGGATGAACATCAACACACAAGGAAACAAGGGTTTCCTGTACAAATGGGGGAAGTGTAGAAGGCACAAGGGACTTCAGACCTGGTCAGGGGAAAAATCACAGCATAATAACCTTTCTCTCTCTTCTCTCCTCCTTTATGCCTTCCCATTAAGGGCTTTTTATACCTCTCCCAAAGTAGTTTTTTAGTTGGGAGTTGGTTGGGAACAGTTAGGCCACGGGAACTAACAGGTGATCAGCAGGTAAAACCTGCGATCTCTGCCTGAAATTAAGGAGTTTTATATTTTTTTAAGTGTTTTAATACATATACGCGGGTTGGGTATACACAGACCTGCGTATACACGCGTTTAACTCAGGGAAATGTTGCGTATAAGGGATAAAACATTGTTTTTTAAATTTTAGGACCAGGTCTGGAAGGAGGGGTTTCCCTAGGCCAAGAGTGCAGCATCACAAACCATAATAGTGATATTTGGAGCTATAACACTACAGAATTGGTGGGATGGAAGAAATGTGTGGCTAGAGCAAGGAGAATCCTTCTAGAGGGAGTTCGAGACCACATAGTCTCGAGTCTCCATTGGAAGGAGACATCATTTTCAATGTGGAAAACATTGAAAGATCTATATTAGAACAACAGTGATTAGAAGAAGTTGGCGCTGAAAGACAAGCTTCGGAAAATCAAGTGTGAAAAGGGTTACACGATCTCTACGTATCTGAACAAGCTCACCACCTGCAGGGATGAGCTTGGAAGTGTAGGGATCACGATAGCTGATGATGACATGGTGAGTCTAGCTCTCTTCGGTCTTCCTAAGAGCTGGCATAGCTACCAAGACTCAGTGAATGGAAGAGAAAAACTTCCAGATTGGGAATGACTTTGGTCGAATCTGATGCAGGAGGAGATAAGAAGAAGCACCAAAGATGGATTCTTATCAAAGCAAGATGATGAGGAAAATCTAGCCTTAGTGAGTAAGGTGAGGAGAGGGAAAGGGAAAGGGAAGGCATCCCATTCCAAATCCATTTCTTCCCATGGTGGGAAGAAGTTTGACAAATTGAAAGTGCGATGCTTTCATTGTCATGAGCTGGGCCATTATGCTACGAATTGTCCACAGAAGAAATCCAAGAAGGGATCCTCGAAGGGATCAGATGGTGAGGCAATGGCCTCATAGTTTGAGTTGGATTTCTCTCTCATCGCATGCATGGTTTCATCCATGGTGGAATGTGTTTGATACCTGGATAGTGGAGCTTCATTCCACATGTCCGGTGATAAGAATATTTTCAGTACCTTGGAGGAGAAGGATCTCCAGATGCAGATCGAGATGGGTGAAGATGGAAAGTACCGTGTTTCAAGTGAAGGTACAATTGTGTTTCAGAGGGAGCATGGAGATCCTCTCACCTTGACTGATGTAAAGTATGTACCAGGTTTGAAGAAGAATCTTGTGTTTGTTGCTATGCTAGAAGATAAAGGCTATGATGTATTCTTTAGCAAAGGAAAGGTATTCCTGAGGCATATCGGCACGGGACAAACGAAGAGGATCGGGATTTGAGTAAAGAATCTCTACAAGCTAGAGGTAGACGACTGTGTTGCATTGAGTTCCAAAGCTGAGTTGGTGCAGAGCCAAGATGTTGGTGAGCTATGGCATAGAAGATTGGGCCACTTGTACCATGGAGCCCTGAAGATCATGCAGGAGATTTCTACCAGAATTCCCAAGGGAAAAATGGAGTAGACAGATACATGCAAAGGTTGTACCTTGAGTAAGTATGCGATATCTTCCTTTCAAGATCAAGACAGTAGAGTTGGAGCAATTCTGGAGCGAGTTCAGATAGATGTTTGTGGACCATTCTCTACAGCCTCCACTGCTAAACAAAAGTACTATGTTATTTGTATTGATGATTTTTCTCGTAGATGTTGGATCTACTTTATGAAAAAGAAGGATCAAACCTTCTTGAGGTTTTGTGAGTTTAAAGCCTTGGTAGAGAAAGAATCTGGAAAGAAAATGAAGGCCTTGCGTAGCGACAATGGTGGAGAGTATGTCTCCCAATAGTTTAAGGACTTCTACACTACAAAAGGAATTAAATGGGAGCTGACGGCACCCCATAACCCACAACAGAATGGGGTGGCCAAAAGGAAGAACAGATCAATTGTAGAAGCAGCTCGAGCGATGTTGCATGACCCAAGCCTACCACTGCATTTGTGGGTTAAGGCATGTAATACAGCAGTATACTTGCAGAACAAAAGCTCGCACCGTATACTGGGAATGAAGACACCTATGGAGACCTTTTCAGGGAAGCGACCAGATGTTAGTCACTTCAGGATCTTTGGATCATTAGCTTATTTCCATGTGACCAAAGATGCCCGGAAGAAGCTAGATCCAAAAGTTGAGTTGGGAATACTTGTGGCATACACTGATACACCCCACAACTGTTGGGTGTTCCTGCATAATAGTTAAAGGATAGTGGTATGCAGAGATTTGAAGTTCGACGAGCAAAAAGCCATGCGAGTATCACTTGAAAGGGAGCTCAAGTTGCATGCAGAGGAGGAACTTTCAGTTCCTAAGGAGGAGGATCCTTAGATTGATGCGGAGTAGTTGCATGGAGAGGATCTGAAAGTGGAGATATCCACTCACGCTGAGTCTTCCAGAGATGGGTGGAAATTCTCAAGGGAAGTTGACAGGTTGATGCTAGATTTGCGAGAGAATGTGGGACAACCATCTTCTCAGTGCAGACAGAGGAGGTCACTTGAGCGATACACTGGTTACATGGCCCTAGTTGGGGAGTGTGTAGACTCTGAACCTTCTTCATTCTAGGAGGCAGTGTAGAAACCAGTGTGGGTTGATGCAATGGTGGAGGAGTACTACTCCATCGTTCGGAACTATGTTTGGGATGTTGTCCCAAGACCTCAAGAAAGGTCAGTGGTGAGTTCCAGATGGCTTTACAAGGTAAAGCAGGTAGCTAATGGCAGTGTTGAGAAACATAAGGCAAGGTTTGTTTCCCGTGGTTTGTCACAGGTCGAGGGAATCAACTACGATGAGACTTTTGCTCCTATAGCAAGGTACTCATCTATCAGATCGATGTTGGAACTATCAGCTCAGATGGGTTGGAAGATCCAACAGATGGACGTAAAGATAACGTTCCTCAATGGGAAGATTGAGGAAGAGGTGTACATTGAGCAGCTGGAAGGTTTCAAGAACTTCGATCGTGAGTCGCATGTGTGCCGACTCAAGAGGGCTTTGTATGGGCTAAAGGAAGAACCCCATGCTTGGTACACCAGGATTGACAACTATTTCACCGGGTTGGGCTTCACCAAGAGTGAAGAAGATGCAAATCTTTACCACATCATGGTAGAAGGTAAGCCATTGATCATTGTTCTTTATGTCGATGATTTGATTTTGATAGGTGATGATTAGCTGATCAAGTCTTGCAAGGAGGACCTTGCAAGAGAGTTTGAGATGAAAGACATGGGTCTTATGCACTAGTTTGTAGGCATGGAAGTGTGGAAGAAGGATGGGGAAGTTTATGTGTCTCAAGGCAAGTATGCCAATGAGATACTTAGGCGGTTCCACATGGAGAAGTGCAAGCCCATGCAGACTCCTATAGCTAGTAATTGGAGGAAGGAGGATGCTACTTCAGGTGAGGTAGTAGCTGCTACTGTTTATCGGCAACTTGTGGGGTCACTAATGTATCTAGTGAACACACGACCAAACTTATGCTTTGTGGTGAACTAGCTGAGTCAAGCTATGGTTCGGCCTACCAAGATGTTTTGGAAGGCAGCGAAGCATGTGCTGAGATACCTCAGAGGCACATCTCAGTATGGATTATGGTGCAGATAGACATAGGGAGTGAAGCTTCAGGGCTTCACAAATGCAGATTGGGCAGGGAGTCCATCAGATCGGAAGAGCACTTCTGGAGGAATCTTCAACCTTGGTTCAGCTGCAGTTTGCTGGTATAACAGAAAATAGAGGTCAGTTGCACTTAGCTCAGGAGAGGCTAAATACATGGCTGCCAGTCAGGCAGCATGCGAGCACATTTGGATGTGGAAGATTCTAGTGGGATTGTTTGGTCATAGGATGGATCCAACTGTTATCTACTGCGATAATTAGAGTTGTATCAAACTCTCTAAGAATCCAGTTTTTCATGATAGGTCCAAGCACATTGATATCCGGTATCACCATCTTCGAGACTGTGTGGTCAAGAGGATCATGTTGTTGCTATATGTTTTGACCGAGGAACATGATGCAGATATTTTGACTAAGGCATTGTCAAAATGCAAGTTCGAGCTCCACAGAGACACGATTGGGGTTACTAATAATCCCTTTCTTGTTGAGAGGGAGTGTTGAAAATAGCAACAAGAAATGCTAAAAATAGAAGTGCTAAAAATAGCACTGCTATAAATAGCATTTTGGGATACATTCTAATTTTTGTTAGTCCCTGAACTAAAATTGAGAATTAAAATTCGAATTTGATCTTAGCAGTTGTTTGTAAAATAATTAATTAATTCATTTTGAGTTAATTAGTTGTAGGAAATCAAACATGAAGTCTATGTGAAGACATGCAACAGTTTCTCCATTGATTGAGGAAGTTATCCCTTGATTAAGGAGATCAGGATGAGTTGTACTTTGAGTTGTAATTAGTTATCTCAGTTATTTGAGTTAAGTCCAGTTAGATTAGTTCCAACAGTTTGTGGAACTGATTGTGAGTTCAGTTAGTTAATGCATGCATGCATGTAATTGCTGCACTTCAGATAACTGAATATTCTCTCATAAATAACTCATGCATGTCAGTTCAGTCAGAGACCCAATTGAGATCAGGGGATGGGACAATGTACTATCAGTTGTAGGAATATTCCTTGGAGGATATCTCTTGCATGTAGAAGGAATTCATTCCTTGGAGATTGCATAGTTACTTTTGAGTTTGATGGTTGTGTGATGAGGCCAATTCACATAGGTGGCAACATTGGACCCCAAGAGAAACTGTGCAAGGAAATAGGGGCCTTGGAGGGTTGGAGGAAGGTATATGTTGTTTCTATTCAGTCTATGAGCTATATTTTTTTTGTTCGATTGTATTGACAGCTGGATGGCTTTTGAGCTGAAGCTTTGTGTAATTTGAACATATTTCCACTTGTATGATATTACAGAGATCGGGGTTTTAGGTTGAGTCTTTCCCCAATGTATTCTTCTATGTTCATGTGTGATTGCTTTCTCATTCTCAGTTATATCTATTCTATTTGATCTTTCTCATAATCGATTAATCTTCTGCAAGTTTGTTGTAGAAGTAGATCTTGTATTTTTTTTTAGTATATTGCATAATCTGTTGATCTACAGTGGGAAATTCTACAGTCATATCCACTATCTTCTTTAGACCTAAATTATTAATATTTTCGTAGATTGTGCACTTGGGTTGGGAATTCTGCGGCATTACCTTTGTTAGAATAGGATCTTAGCCATAACCTTACCTTCACACACTGGCTTCCAAATTTTAGATCCATAAGCTAATGAGTTATATTTTACTTTTTATTTCCATACTTGAAAGTTTGTAGTACTGATTATATATACTCCTTGATGATCCATCCCAAAAAAAAGTTTTCAAAATTTCACAAGATCTGCCTTGTTCTACTTTCGAGTGATCAATATGCATGCGAAAGAACCTGCTCCGATACTAATTGTTGGAATATTTGACACCGATTGTTAGGAGCTTGAAAATGCTCAGAGGGGAGGGGAGTAAATCAGTATTTTGTTGATGGATCAACTTTTACCACAATTTTCCTTTATTTCCAATTTATTGAATCATTCATCACTAAGCAATGCATTATAACAAAAGATCTAAGAAAACATCATAAGAAGAATATAAACATGACCAAAAAATACATATGAACAAAGAAACCATGAACAACACCACATTAACACATGGACACAACATATAAGGTGGAAACCCTTATGGGAGAGAAACCACCATTTGCTTGTCTTCATATGCTTCTTCTTATTATTGAAAATATTATTTTACATCATCCTGTCACTTGCCACCACCAATTTGCAAGTGAAAACTTGTTATGCATTCAAGAAACTGCTTCCTCTATGCCACCACCTAATGGAAGCCACTGCGTCCTTAAATTTTTAGGCTACCAACTCCTAGAATATAGAACTCCCTTGACTATGTAGGCCACTACCTATTGCAGGACACTACGTGTTGGATGCCCCAATACCCAATAGGTTTTCCAACCACCACTTGATAGAAGCTACCACTCCCAAGTTCTCAGGCCACAACTTGAAGGAAGCCACCACTCCTTCAATTAGCAAGCCACTTCCTGTCGGAAAACCACCACTCGCCCAATCAAGACCCCAACCTTCAAGCTCTCATGGACCATTTTTCATCTATTTTCAATCTAGGATCCACTTCTCTCTACATAGAAAACCAATGTGAGTATCGTTTCACAATTTTCATATTGGACCCACTTTAGAATCTATGTTCAATAACTAGATACTAAAACCTATGAAATATAACTCCCTACTCATATAATCAAGTTTCCCTCAAAATATAGGGCATCAACACTCCATACTGACACAAACATCTTCCCAAAAACTAGTAGCATACTCAATGAACATATAAAATAACACACTCAAGACTACACATTGGAAATACTATATGAGTACATAATAATAAAACACTCTTCCATACCTTATTCAGCCATATACAAACTCAACACTAATCCATAGACTCTCAATTTTTCCTCTAATGTCTTGTTGGTATGCCAACCTACCCAATTTTATTTTTGTATAAAAATAAAGGCCCCCTCCTAAAATTTTACTACTTCGTTGGTTTGGATTTAATTGGATTTTTATTGGTTTGGTTCCTACATTTCTTCTTCTAGTCGTCAAATTGGTTTTTTGTTATGAAACCAGCTCAAGAAAAGATAGAAAAGATAAATCCACGCCTTAGAATTCAGCCTCTTCGAGGGGGCAACCTCCTTTACATTACATAAATGAACAATTCTTGGATGATACAAATGAAAATACCTCCTTTCTATATATAGGAGTCTAAGTGGTCCCAATACAATCAAAGCCTACATAACAATAATATTGTAGGGCACAACAGTAACAATGGTGGGCTTCTATGTGGCATAATAGTAACAATATGGGCACTACATGGGTACATCAATATAATAAGTGGGTTATACTAATAACAATAAGGGGTTACACTAGTAGTATAGGGGCCTAACATTTTTACAGCATGATGGTTCACTGTTGGCTCTATTCCTCCATTCATTGGGATATAAGCATTATTTTCTTTAATTTTTATGACTAGTGTCAATCAACATTGTTCCTAATAGGAAGCATATATTTTAGTTCTAAGGGCCGCTATGGAATCATAGATTCTGTAGTAGCCCACAATCCAGTTTATGATGCTAATAGGATTTTTTTTTAACTATCATATTGATTCCTATGTTTATCCTTGTGTTTCAATGTGATGTGTGAGTTCAATTGTTTCATGTTTGAATCAATGGTCCTAATCTTAAGTGTATAACCTATATGGTTGGTGTTGCATGTTTCAAGTTTTTATGTAATTATGGCATATCTACCTTTGATATACCCTCATTAATGGTCCTTTGATTCTAAATTGAATATATGATCTTCGATGATTTGTTTTATGAACTTGAACTTATGGTGAATGTTGGTTTCACCTGATATGTTATGCTATTATGCCCAGTCATCCACTAATCTAGAACCTTAAGTCTCGAGTGTTGATATTTAGCAATGAAAATTGTCATATTATTTGTGATCCCACAACTACCATTCATTGCACATATCCCAAGGACATCCTAGCCCTGTAATTGGTAATTTCTTATTTCATCATCAATATTTTCTTGAGAAAGTTTGACCAAAATACTTCATTTTGATCCTTCTTGTTTTGGTTCTAAGGGTTTTGAAACCTAGGGTTTCATGTCGGGTATTTGGCTTCCCGAACCATGTTTCATCTTGACCTATATTTTTTCCTCTGTTATATGCCACCAGTATTCCAAATCGAGCTTATCAGAGAAAATAGGGTTGAGGAAAATGAGGAATGCTTGGATTTATTTTTCCAAGTTGCTTGGTGGGAGTGTTTGCAACTATTTCAGGGACACAACAATTAAGTAGTCAAATCCTTTTTTTATTCTTTTAATGGAAGGAGAGCCTATGTGGGTGACTTGGAGATTAAATTTAATCTAAAATTTGTGGCAGCAACCACATATTTACCACTTGAATGTGAATGGTGGTCGAAAAATGTTGCAGTCCTAAGCATTCCATGGAGAAAATTGTTGGCTAATAAGGAGTGTAAATATTTTGTCAAATGTATGCCCATATCTTTCCTAAAACCAAAATAGCATGACTTTTTGTATTTGATTCGTAGATACATAACTCGTGAAGGCTGATATAATGCTGTTTTTGTGTATCATGTTCGACTTTTAACTAATTTATTAGGCCAAAATATTAACCTGCCTTATTATTTTCTTAAGAGCTTAACCAAAATGTCTAGGGTTTACCAAGTCGATAGGAAGAACCCCGATAGGCCGCTTTTTCACCATAGTTTAATATGCATGTTGGCAAGACATCATTTGGCTCAGATTGGTGATAATTATGAATATTTTCTCCCTCAAAATGGTCATGGTAAAACTTTTGATTTTGACCGTATTCATTCCTTGACCACCATGGCTCTTGACCCTTCTCCTATTTATTCAACTACATCATTGCATGAGGAATTATAACAAGATTAGTGTGAAGCATCTATCTAAGAACCAAGGTCACCTTCTTTAGAGGATAGTCAGGTTAAGGTTTCAAAAATTCTAGCCTCTCCCTAAGCTGTCAGGAGTGCAGCGAGTGCTCACAATTGTAAACCATTTACTATATCTCCTTGTTATGTACCATAGTCTGTTCAACTTGAAAAAAATAAGAAATTGGTCAAATACATAAAAATTAACAGGATATGGCTATGGTAAAAAAAAATTGCAAAGGAAAATTACTAGATCCTAAAGGAACATGCATAAAATCCCCCCAAGACTGTTTCCCTAGTTGAATCAGAAATTAATCCTGAGCCATCATTGAAAATAAACAAGCCCCACTTGTAGGGTGCTCCTCATAACACTACTAATTATGATGATTCCTCACCAGGTAATTCCCATTCAAATGATTTAATTGGAAATATGTATTGGAATCAGTAATATTTTCTTATTGTACCTCAGCTGGAACACTGAATCAACCAACTTATTTATGAAAATAACCAACTCAAAGTTGCTTTCCAGACAAAGGACAAGTCTAACGAACAAAAATCATCCAGTGTCAAAGGTAAAACCTCGATTAACGATACTCACATTGTGATAAATAATCTGAATCTCGAGGTTACAATTTCCTCAAAATTAGAGGGATATCATGTAGGAATATAGTCAATTTTCATTTATATATGCATGGAAGTGCTATAGGTAATCCTTGTTTTATTTATTTTTCTATTTTAGAATAAAATGACTACTACAAAATCATAGATTTTGTAGCATCCCTCATTTGAGTATTATATTAGATTGAATAATTTTAGTTTGTTACTTTAATAGGCTTTTCACATTTGCAAGGTAGTCCTCTTGGGTATAATTATGGGATATCCTTAGTCATCCTATCCTCGTTCTTAACCGGCATGGGAATCTTGTCTTCCACATGTTTAATTTTGTCATTTGGCAGAGAGGCCTGAAAATCCAACAATTCTCTTTATTTTCTATAACTAACTTTTTTAAAGACAATTGTTAGCTTTATTGAATGTTGAAAGGTGTAAGGCCTATGGTTATATATACCCCTCAATTTCATTAAAAATGGTATCTAAAAAAGGGAACTTTGGATAAGGGAATGTTGCTCAAATTTTGACTGTGAAATAACTTTATATATAGTTAATTCAGTTGAATTTATTTAGTCTATTGCTTATATATTTATGTTCCATGGTCGCATTGATATCTTCTTTATTCTCTAGTAAATTATTTTCTGAGGTTGATAATATAAACATTTCTTTTGTTTAATGATTTGATTTCTTAAACAAAAGATTGTTTTTATTGCATTTGTTTGTTGTTGGGAATTACTTCTATTTGTTATTGCTTAACTAGATTGATATCCTTATATAACGACGTATGTCCTAAGAGTTTGTTGACAATGTTGGACCCACCAACATTCAATGGATCTCCACAATATGAAGTCCCAACTACACCTCACACCATTTGGTGTGGGAATCCCATCCAGTAAGATGGCCTAGTTTCCATTATCTTAGATATTTTCCTTAGCTCTTGTTGTTCAGCACATAAGAGTGTTATGATTATATCTTCAAAAAGTGAGGTGAGTATGCCTGGTGAGTGCATAATGTAAGTTGTGTCCAGGTTCTCTTACTGTAAAGGGAGATAGTAAAGTGAGCATGTAAATGAGAGGTAATAGTACCACCCAGGGAGAGACACATGTGAACCAGAAATGATTTTTTCTGCATCTAAAGAAGTAGTCCAAGGTGGATGCGCCAGTCGTTAAAACCAAAGAACAAGGTAAAACATGTACCCCATCTAGTAGAGTATTCCACACATATGTGATGGTCATTATAACCAGTAAAAAAGACAGGTCTGTTTCATGTCCTGCAGAGTAGTCCAAAAGGATGAGACAATAGTGATAAGAAATAAATCACATCTTCAACAATGTAACTACTAAAAAGCCAAAGTAGTTCAACTATCTTAGTACAGGGTAAGAAAACATGCATTACAAATGTTGAAAGAGTAGTATTACAAACATCTACAAAACATACATGAAAACATACTGGCTTTAATAGGCTTTTGAATTAATAAAATGTCCCAAGACACATTTGTACACCATACATCACTAGTCACATTAGTGGGACATTGGAGCCACTCCTCGCTACTCAAAGAACAAAATACAGGCTCTCAAGGCTATCTGGGAGGAGACAAGGTGAAAATTCCTTGCTTATACAAAGGGAGGGGTATATATAGCCAAGGGTGATGCTTGACCCTTGTGAGTCTTGGACTACCCTCATGATTGTTCAGCTTCCCATGAATTTTCAGCTAACATGACTCTTCAACTTCTTGTGTGTGTCTATTCGACTTTCACTTTACATTACATTCAGTTACAACGGCCCATAGTGGTGATGTGGCCAAGACAACTCATGACATAACTCAACATGACACTACTGACATGTACTTGTTGACTATGGTGCCCATGGCAAGTTGTTGCTCTACTTAGTGATGGATGTACTCTTGGTGTGTTTTGTATTCTCCTCTGCATGGCCTAGTGTTGCAGGGTCTTCGATGGTGTTGGTCTTGCATGATGGTTCAATGCATGCATTCCTTTTTCTTGTTGCTTGACATGATTGGTATGTTCGTTGAGCTGTAAGAAAGTATTCTAGCATGTGTGCTCCTTCTTCATCTCGTTTGTCATCTCACCATGATCTATCAGTGTACCTATTTTTGTAATTCACTCATGATAGAATGAAATCAAATCCGAAACCTCCTAGTCTAGCATGATGCATTGTTCTCGTGTTTTGGGCCTGGGATAGATGAAAGATTGGGAAGAGGGCCCAACAACTATGCAATGTGCAGTTCAAGGTGACAGGGAAGGAGGATAAGTCATTAAGATAGCACATAGCACATCTTAAGCTAGGATGAGAAACTTTGTAAGCACAACCTTCACTGTCGGGAAAAACTATGCAGTGACCACTGGGAGGCAGAATTGCATAGTGAAGGACACTACTAGCGGTCATGGAAAATTTTAGGGACTAATATTCGCAGGTGGGCTAATATTCAATGATTCTTTCCAAAAAAAGATTCGTGAATTTCCATTTTTTTATAGAAATGATTCGCCCAAATTTTACAATATAAAATTATTATACCTTAAAAATCACCAACATTATATAGAGAGTATATATAAAATTATTATAAATATGAGTAATTTTCATAAATACATCAATAATTTTTTTATAGTTTGCATATTAGGGATTAGTGAGATTCACCAATGTTTTTAAACTTCAATATAATTTTACATCCTTAAAATTTTCCCTGGTGGCAGTTGCAAGGTGAGACCCTGACGGGTCACTTTTGCGTAGTTCCTGGAGGGAAGACAAGACATGTTTGCAGGGGACCTGCTGGGCAGTTCTACACAATTTCTAAGAGTAGTGGAGGACAAGATACAAAGGGCCAGTTGGGCATGTCTACATTTTTGGAGAACAATGCAAGACAAGGTAGCATAGGGATAGCTCAGCATGTCTGCGTAGTTTTCGAGAAAATGCACGATAAGGTAGCATAGGGCCAACTAGTCATGTCTGCGCAGTTTTGGAGAATAGTGCAGACCCATGTCTCAGTGAAATGGAGGTTTCTAGAACATTAGAGGGAGACTTGTTGACTGTGCTTGAGAAATAAGCAGTTCAGTTTGGAAATGGAAGAAGTTTTCAGTGCAGTTCTAGGAAGCAGACATGCTACTCATCTCTAGGATTGCACAGTGTAGTTGACCTGGTGTTGTTGGGAAAAGTATCCATTCGGAATGCCCCTATCCCACTCTAAGCTGTGATAGTGCCTTAGCAACAAACAAGGTAAACTAATTGAGTATTCTTCTTTATCAAATGTAAATGAGGAGGAAGGATGTAACTAACCTGTGTCTTCCGCTAGTTTGTTGATCCAAATCACTCCTCTCTTCAGTGACTCTCAGCTCCTTGCTCCTTCACCAGCCCAGATTCACCGAATTCCTGCAAGATCACAAGAGAGAGAGAAACTACACGAAGATATAGATATACATTCATAAAAAGCTCAAGATCAGATTAAGCTAAACATGTAAGTATAACAAAACATCATTGGTACACAACATGTAGGAGAAAATCAAATAGTTTATTGATAGAATAAGAAAGTCCAAGAGGAGATACAACCAAGTGAGTTCCGATCCAGCATCTACCTCCCAGCAAAGGAATCCCTTCCTCTCCTCCAACAAAGCATAAATCACCCAATGTACTAATCTCAATCTCAAACCAACAACAATTCTCTGCAAAGTACAAAATTCCAGCCTTCTGAACCTCTGGGTGAGAGATCCATATATAGATGTAAGCAAAGAGGATGAGTCAGATTATGTTTTTACTTGTGGCTTCTCTCTGTCAGTTCTTGCTTCCACTTGGAGGTTGAGAGCCTCTTACTCATCACTAGTCGAATTCATTGAGGCAAGTGTCATTGGAGAAGATTCTGGAAGCTTCCATGGTCTTTCCACCTCGTTGAATGAGCTTGCCATTTGTCATTTCCCGCTCAGCGCACCCTGGTAGTGCTTCCACCTGCGTTGCAATGCACCTAGCCAGTGTAGCTTCTGCATTTCAACGTAGGCAGCTAGTGGAGCCTCTGAATTGATCCTGAATTGACTGTTTCTGAATGGTTTTTGGTGGAGAACTTCTGGGAGAAGCTGTCATTGGTTGACCTTGTTCCTTTAGGGGCAGGAACAACTCTTTTAGGGACTTTGGATCCCTTGGATTGTGGACATTTCATGCTCAATGTTGTAATGCACAAAAATGTCTATAACAGTTTCCCCCTAAAGTGTGAGGTCGTTTATCGGGTGAAATGCTTTATTAGGAGGATCCGAAGTTCTTCCAATGCTGGGAGGAGATCTGTAATAAGATACAATACAATACATTATTTTTCATACTGCTTTCATGATCTAGCTAAGGCAGGAATTCCCATGCTCAGCTTTATAAATTCATTTTTCTGTACATAGAACAGACAATCGTCTGATGGTAGACTGATGATTTTGATGAAATCATCATCCTTTTGGTAGGATGATTATCTGTGTTGTAATGCTGTACATGTCAATGTCCTTATTTTTTTTTTGAATATATATCGCATCCCGGATGGATGAAACTAGATCTGAGGTCTTCAATCTCGTCCGATCTTCACTCTAAGTACAAGTCGATCCATGTGAGAAATGTTCTGAAGTCGAACATGGAAAGACATCGCTTGATTACCAGTCAATGATGTAAACTGTTAACAAGCACGAGAGGAATCACCGATAATGATAATGACCCTCAAGGTACTGCAGTACAATTCACGTGGTGTGAATAAAGGACTTGGCGTCAAACACCACGCAAAATCTTTCGGTCGAAGGTCATTGATGTATACCTGTCGCTGGAAGTGAGAAACTTGCCATTGAGGCATGCAAGCTTCAAAGTACTGAAGGGGGTGTTCCTAGATCAACTTCTTGGATAATGAGCTGATGTCGACAAGAAGCGATCCATCAAAGGAGGGCCTTAATGTATCCCACATCAGTGACACAGAACGGAGCAAATGAATTTGATGGAGGTGAAAACGATCTGATGATATATGGTTCAGGGTGGCGGTCATGAAAGAATGAAGGATAATGTATGGTAGTGGACGTGACACGGTTGACTTCTCTGGATGACTTCTCTTGAACATATCGGTGACACTTGTGTGATGGATTGGTAGCATTTACCCCAAAGGTGGATGGTATGGTGAGACCATGGTGATGTGACCGGTGAATGAAACAACCCAACCCGACTCAGGCACGGAGTGGAAGTGTCATGTTCAAGAGCGACTTGCTACCAATAAAAGTTCTTTGAGTTTCTTCCCAATTTTCCCCAGTCATTTCTGACCAGTACCTCTTTATTTTTGTCAAGCTTGAGGAGGATAACATATGCTTGTTCTATAATTTGCCCTTCGGGCAAACCCATCGCTATGTTTTAACGAGCCTAGCGATAGTGAAACTCGTTCTCGTCTAAAGACAAGTTTGTCGCTATTAATGTTTTTAACGAGTCTAATGACACAGATAACTCGGTCCTTTTCATTTTTAGAGAGTCTGAAAAGGTACGTAAAGTTAACTCCAAAAGTCCTTTTTCGTCATCTAATCCCTTAAGTCCGAAAAAGTATAAAACAATACAGAAGGGATGAATTTTCGATAGTTTTAACGAGCCGAACAAAACAAGCGCTCGATCTTTTTGTGCAATAATCCCTCAGGTCCAAAAAGATTAAAATCTAGAGGAGGGATAGCACTTCCGGTCACTTTAATGAGCTGGAAGGCCAAAACTCGGCAATATTTTCATATTTTACGAGTCAGATGAAAAGAGCTTAAAGAAGACTCGTCTTTTGAGGAACGAGTGATAAACGGGTAGTAGCTGATTCCAGGTAAGGGTTGGAATTTTCCAATCACGGTAGTGTCACAAGGATGGCTAGTGAAATCACTCTTTGCAGCTGTTCCTCAAAATGGGTAAACAATCAATATGGAGGTGAATGATCGGCCAATGGAAAAGTGGAGGTGACGGTGCAAACACGACCAAGGCTTTAATGGCTGATACTGTGACATTCACGGTGGTTATTTACCGGAGGGTAGTTCATTTTTTAACGAGCTTAAACGCGGAAAAACACTGCTCGGTCTTATGTTTATTTTTTAACGAGCATGAAATATGTGCTAAAACTGCTCAATTTTATGTTTATTTTTTAACGAGCATGAACTATACGCTAAAACTGCTCGATAACATGGTCTAATTTTGATTTTTTACCATAACTAGCTTTGCTCTTTTCAAAGATAGTACTGTACCCTCAATTGCTGCATCAAACTAGTTAGAAGTGAATAACATTTGCTTGCAAATGAGGTTAAAACCCTAATATTTCTCTTTGAACTACGTAAAAAGCAATTAAAAAGTGTTTTTACCTCTCATTTTACCATTTCATTTGAACTTGGTTTGTTGGAGCTTTGGAGGTGCTTCTTCCCCCTTGATTTTCATCAGCTGATTTCGGGAGATTCTGTGGACGATTCTCGGCACCGTCTAGACCAGGTAGGAGCTAAACCTGAGCTCTTTCATTTCATGGTTTCTTTTCTGCATTCTGTGCTTGATTTCCTGTTTTTCTGAGCCCCTGGGGTTTGATGGGGTCACTCTACCATCAGCGCACCTTATGCACTCGAAACCTGCACTGAATGTAAAGCAGCATGAAGGCAGTTTGACCTTCAACGCAGGTGGAACACTGTGCAGGTGCGCTGGGCGCAGAAAAGGATTTTGTTGCACAGTTTTTGATGAAATTTTTTTCCTGTTTCTCATCAAAACTAGGATCTAACTCATCTCATGTTTCTTTTTCAGAGATATTGGAGAAAAATGACCCTTACATGGCGAGAACGAGAACATGAAGAAGAGGACATGATTTCCCTACATGATCCGGTTACGGTGAACGCGCTGCGGAACTGTGGTCTGCTGAAGTTCTTCCGCATCTCTAGCATGAGACAACAGATCAACCTACTGCAGTATTTGCTCGATGCTTGGGATCCTATCAACCAAGTTTTCCAGATTAGGGGCAAATCTATCCCCTTGACCGCAATAGACATTTACTTCTTGACTGGCTTGTCGAGGCGGGGTGCCCCCATCTCTTTGTCAGGTTCGGCCCGAGGGAGTGACTCTGTGAGAGATTATGTCCGCCAGTATTGCAGGGAAGGATCTCAGCCGAGTAAAGACGATAAGCTCATTATCCGTGAGGTTTCTGACAGGTCCCTCAGGTCCATCCTGTACACTATTGGTAGGATGGCCGGTAGTGCGTCTCTTCATGTAGCCAACAGATCCTATATGCAGCATGCCTTGGAGTGCCTCCAACCGAAAATATTCAACTGGTGTGATGCAGTACTTCTTCAGATGAAAAATCAGTTGACCAAGGTAAAGGACGGGAGGTTGAATAACTTTGGGTTCGGTTCTATTTTGACCGCCTTTGCTTTGGAGAAGATACCACTGATGCAGCCACAGTACATTGCACTCGACTTGCCTTCTCCTACTAAACCACACATGCAAAGATGGGTTGACCACATGTCTAGGCATGCTGGTCAATCTCAGATTTCTTTTTCTGATACCTTCTTCAGGTGGTTTGAGCGTTAGGAGATGGTCTATTCCGAGTATCCATATGTTGGCATGGACTTCCGGGGTGATCCGGATTTAGTACTGCCGGACGGCGAGCAGTGGGGCGCTATTGGTAAAATCTTCGACCAAATCGATGTTTACTGGTTTTATTCATAATGTCCTTGTGCTTTATTCTATCAAGACTTTAATCAAACTCATGTGTGTATGCAGATGTTGGTCATGTTCGTCCAGTAGTTCGCCTGAGAGTGCCAGCCGCTGCTCCAGAAAGAGAGGCCACCGGGAGGGTTATCCTTCGTGACCTTGATGTGGCCGAGACCCTTACAGCTGTGCAGGAGCAGGTTGAGAGCCTTACTCTCGGTATTCCAGATGTGAGGATCGACGAGTTACCTTTACAGTTGCAGCGGCACACTACTGGTGTGCCTAGACGATGGACTCGTCTCTTACGCATGATTGTACAGGCTGTGACGTGCTATCACGAGCATCACTAGACTAGGGTGCCCCCTAGCATTTTGAGTCTTTGGGTCATGTGACTGATTTTATCTTGGTTACAGAACATTATATGTAAACCATAAACAACCTATATATATTGATTTTCGGGGTTTTATTCTGGTTGAGTTATGTGAACCACATGTACAACATTGATGATGTGTTTCTTTTTATAAATGTCGCAAATGTCTATCTAACACATAGTTTGATAATGAGTCGGTTAATGTGTTTAAGTTTCTGGAAATATGTTGGTATTGAATTAAATCAAACTGTCTTTCCAAAATCTTAACCCTTAGGAACATGCGATAAATGGCTGGATTTCGGATGGAATATATACCATTGAGTTGTAGTATTACAAGTTGTGAGTCTAGCCTGACGATTAGTCGGCGTATACCATGGGTGATGGCATCAGAAAGCAGTTCTATCAACACGCTATACTTAGCGATGTTATTCGTTGATTGCCCAATACATACACCTCTGAAACTTACTAACTCGCCGCTTGGATCAAAAATGGCCCAGGCTACGGAGGACAGGTTCCGCGAACTATGACTCGCTCCGTCGGCATATCCAACACATGTCTCCAAAAGGTTTGACATCTGCAATAAATGTAAAAAGGTGGATTACTCGACCAAACGACCACTTTAGCAAAAACAAAATACAACAAAAGCATATTGGTTACTATTTAAGCATAGTAACGCTTGAGGTACAACCCATTACGGGGTTGCGCCAGTGGAATTCTGTCATAATCAATTAACTCGTAGGCTCCTTTCACTAACACTCATTTAACAATATAGGGGCCCATCCATAAAGATTTAAATTTACCTGCTCCCAATTTATCGGATTCTTGGTCGTAAAGCAAGACCGAGTCACCTTCTGAGAAGACACGGGGTTTGACATTTTTGTCGAACTGCGCATTGACTCGTTTCTTATGGGCTTCGTTAGCCAAAGCGGCATCACGACGGGTTTCATCCAATTGGATTAATTCCAAGAAACGGGCCTCTTCTTTTGAAGTTCCGAGGAGGAGATCAATTGCGAGTATAAGAGACGATATTTCACACTGGACTGGTAAGACTGCTTCCAGACCATATACCAGTTGGAAAGGTGTGAACCCAGTCGCATTCCTTACCGATGTTCGGTAAGCCCACAAGGCTGAGTACAGGATTAGGTTCCACCTTCTTTTGTGAACTCCGATCATCCTTTGCAACATACGCTTCAGGACCTTGTTGATTGCTTCAACTTGTCCGTTGGCTTGCGGATAATACGGGGTAGAGCTGTCATGAGATAGCCCTAGCTTGGCAGCTAATTCAACCATCATGTGATTGCGAAAATGCAATCCATGATCTGTAACTATAGCCTGTGGTACGCTGAATCTGGCAACTACATGATTGAAAAAGAAAAGGGCAGCTGTTTCACCAGTGTTATCTAATGTAGGCATCGCCTCGGCCCATTTGGTAAAATAGTCAACAGCGACTATAATATACCCATGCCCCCCGGTCGAGGTGGGGTTACATGTCATGAAATCGATGCCCCATTTGGCGAACGGCCCAACAGCAACTATTGGCTGTAGAGGTGCGGGTGGTCTTCTGGTTTTGCTATCAAAAACTTGATAAGCATGGCAACTTCTGATTGCGGTTATGTAATCCTTGAACATTGTCGGCCAGAAGTATCCTGCTCGTAAGATTTTTTGTGCCGTAGCATAACCAAATTGATGCCCCCCACAAGCTCCTGAATGACACTCATTCAGGGCTTTTTCGGCCTCCTCATGGTTGAGGCACCTTCTCAAAACTGTATCGATACCACGACGATAAAGTGTATCATCGACGATCATGTAGTCTTTTGCTTGGTATCGTATACGTTTCTGTTCTGAGTGAGAGGTGTTAGGCCTAAACTTTTGGGTTTGGAGATAAATTATTATATCTCCATACTATTAGATACCGATACCAATAGGTTTCATATTTCATGATTGGCAAAGAAAGTTCCAAATATGCTCTGCTTTGGTGATGCAAAGATCCCATATTTCCAAGAGAATGCAATATGTGTACATAGCTTGATGTTGACTAAATTTTGGATGGATGGTCCAATAGCCTAATCTGGATCATGCCATGTTTCAATTTCTTGTCATAATAATAGAGAAAGAAACCTGTCCAAACTGCTTAATCTTGGCAGGCCAGTAGTTAGGTAGAGAATTAAGGTTCCCAACTGTTTAATTTGGGGCCTTGGAGGTAATAAGGTTAGTTGTAGATAGAAAAGCAAAGAAAAAGGCAAAAAGAAAAGAAAAGAACAATTGAGGGTTTGCTAGTCCAAGTGCACCCTCTATGAAGAAACAAAAATGCTAGGCAAGTAGATGGGTAGGTAGATGGGGTTGCAGAAGTGTCAACTCTTTTCAATTTTGTTGGTCTAAAGCAAGAAAACTTCATTGGATAGAGAAGCTCCTCTTCTCTATCAACTTTGCAACATCACCATGGAGCATGTCTAACTTCCCAAGTTTCCCTATCTGAAAATCTTGCTAACATCCTGTGTTTACTTGTATATATGCCATTTCCACATTTCTTGTGCAAAAATCTTTTCATTTTGATCTACTCTCTGAACTAAATTAATTTCATCTGAAGCTTAGTGTTTTACCCCCCTCATCCACCTTTTCCACTCATACTAACTACTAATCTATCACTATTTAACTCCCTATACCCCCTATTCCCCCTATTACTATGTAAATTATGCAAAAAAAAACCAAAAAAATCTACATATTCCCTTCCCCGAGCATTATAGCTCTATGATTGGCTTTAAATGTTTTCAAGCGCTAAAACATTGAGCGTGACCCAAAGAGTGCTGAAAAATTAATCTTGGGATTAATCCGAGATCTGCTTGGATTAATAACCTAAACCCTCTTTGTAAATAAACCTGTGCAAAATCCCTTTTTAACACGTAACTCTGTAAAAACCATAAAAACCCACTTTTTATAATGTTCCGCCGGGCACATATTTCAGAAAATAATATTATTTTATTATCCCCGCCCTTCTGTATCGTCCAGCCAACTCTGCCTCCCGCCAGCCGTCGGATCTGGGCTTTCCCATCCGACGACCCTTATCAATTTCGGCGCGGCCCCGATGTACTGCCGTTAGCTTCCGAAAAATGACGTCCGCTGACGTACACACGGGGGCACGCGTCGCCATATTACTGGATCGGGCCAGCCTCTGACAATCCCGCTTCCGTATGAATAGCGGTGCGATATAAAACTGCTTACCACTCCCGGTTTTCCCCTGACCGGTCATGCCAACGTCATGCCACCTCACCGCCGCATCAGCGCCCCCGCCCGCCATCGCTCCGAGCTGCCACGCCACCTATGTAGTCCCCGTGGACCACTCACAGGCTGCCACGTCACTCGATGATGTCATGCTGACGTCACCCGACCTTGACCCCACCTGATGACGTCATGCTGACGCCATCCAAATTTTCGCGCCAACGCCAAAAAGTCCATATTTGGCTGAATTTTTCCATTTTTGCGCATTTTTCTGTGTATTTTTGCTCTGCCTCCTGCATGTATTTTCACGTCCTTTGCTGCCACACCTTGCCAAGATCATTCAGAGCTGCTGCTGCCCAGAGTTTGACTACAACCAAGCTCAAATACCGCCATTAAACCAGGTATTTGTCAATTCCCCAATTGTGCGCTCTGTTTCGTCCTGCATTGTTAAAAAACCATTAGAATTGACCATTTTCCCTGGAGAAATAGGCCTGCTAGGCCTTAAAACCAATTCCATCAGTTTTTAACCGGCCAATTGTGCCCAATTACACCCCTGTTGCTCTGAAACAGGCTGTAATTCAGCAAATTACTTAACCTACCGTGTAGGACGGTATTTCTCCCAAAAATAGTCGAAATTTAACCCAAATTCGCTTGTAAAACATGGATACACCAGTAGCACCTGTTGCCCTGAATATTGCTCCATTGAATGCCCCTCAGAGAGAGTTGGAGTGGAAACCATTAGCAGATAAAGATTACCAAATATCAGAGGAAATGCTAATGAATAGCAAGTATCACATTCACTTGCTAAATGAATTCAAAATTAAGCATAATAGTGGAATTGATATATTGGGCATTTTGGACTCTTTCCTCCCCATCTTCAAGCTCCCTCAGGTCAATGTGTTTCCTGACCTAATCCACCGGTGTGCTGCCTACTATGACCCCACTTAGAGGGCTGTGCTTGACCCTTCAGGCTCAGTTGTTTTTTATGTCACCCCTGCAGCCATTAGAGAGATGCTAAACTTCAAAACTGCTAAGAAATTAGTTCCTTTATCAATGATGGATCTGATAAAATAGTGAGTTAAACTGACAGATGCTCAAATCACCAAGATAAATCAATTGTTCATTAATTCAACCTCTGAGACCATGAACTACCCTCCCATCCATTATGTATACCTAAATCAATTGGGCATAGACCTTGCAGACATGATTAGTCCCATATTGGGCTATAATTCAATAGAAATTATTGATGAAACTGTGCTGGTGATAATGGCCATGTTTTCCCCTGGTAAGCCCCCAATTTGTTATGACTATGCCACTTACATCTCCAATAAAATACATGAGCAATTGATAGACTTGGAAAGAGAAAGGGTGTTTAGATACACCTCCTATATCTATCATTTAATCCTATACTATCAGCATGAGAAATTTCCTTTTTCTGTGAAAATAATGGATGCACAAGGCAATCCAAGGTCAGTGGTCTATTGGTCCTCTGTTTTCCACCGTAGGTCTTGTTCCCCTTACACTTATTGTGATTTTATAGACCCCTTCATCCACCCAGCCATGTCTCTGCTTCTGAGCTCACCTCCTCCAAGACTAACTGATGAGATGCAGAGAATTCTTCAGTTGTCCAAGGTATACAGCATTGGGGATTGGTATTTTTACCAAAACCACACAGTTATCAGAATATATGGGTGTGAGTTGGCCCCATACAGATTGCCCAGATATGTGCCTATGAGATTGTTTGCCCTTAAGTACTTCAGGCAATTTGGGAATGCTGATGTACTCCATTTTTCAAGCAACGGTAAGAAAGCACAGCTTAAAGTCAGAAACCAATTAGGCCCCTTCATCTACAATAAAAGGGAGGAAGCTTGGCAAGAGGCAGATAGAATGCTAAATGGACTTGGCTTACAGACCAGCTTCCTTTGGGCACCATACGACCCCACTCATTTCATAAGCTTAAGAAGGGTCAGATATAGGCTGGCCAGTTATGATCACTTAAGGTTGCCTCACATAGAAAAATATGCAAATCAACTAGAATGGAGGGAAGGCACCTTAGAAGAGGCTACTACACAAGAAGAATTAGCTCAAAGAGGAATAAGAAATCTCCAAAAGTTGGCTGACTTAGAGCTTTGCTCACAGGTATTTTCTCTTCTAGGCACTCAAGTGGGAGCAGCTGCCTCATCATCCACAGCTCCACAAAAGGTAGTCCAAGCCCCAATTACAGCAGAGACTTCAGCCAAGGATAAAGGCAAGGAACCATAACAGCAAGAGGCCCCTGAAGAGCAGCAATCAGCCCAAGAAGAACAGCCTGAAAGTCATCCTGAACAGCAAGAAGAAATGGCAGAGGCTCCTGGTCCTAATGATGAGCAAATGCAAGAAAAGGAGGCCCCAGTACAGAATGTTACAGTGGAGACTTCGGTGCTCCAAACCCCTATCAATGAAGAGAGGGGTAAGAAGAGAGATAGAGAGGAACAGACTCCCCTTAGTACCGCAACATCACATCAAGGGGAAAAGAGACAAAGGCTCAATCCTTTTTCAGAGGAGGAGATGCCTTTTGGTCAAACACAGATGGATCCCCCCCGCCACAGAGGTATCAGCTAGCTCATTATAGGAAGAGAAGCAAAGAATACTTGAAGGAGAGGTCAGCTCCTCAGGGCAACAAAGAAAGGGTGAGTCTAGCTTAAAGAAACAATTCATAGACATCAAGGCAAGAAATGAGCCAGTGAGGTTACAACTATACAATCACTTGTTGAAAATGGCTCCTACAAACCAGCAGAGGTTGATGTCTGCATATGATGTGCAAGAGGGCAAAATGATAATGAGCCATTTCATGCCCACAGCGCTGCAGCCAAAGTCTGCAGCTGATTATATAAGAACAAACTTGGAAATCTTGCCCAAGGACATCCACCCAATGGACCAAATTGAATTGCATAAACAGACGGGTGAGATGGTGTATGCCACTCTTGCAGATAAAACATTAATAAATTATAGATTGCAGAATTCTTTGAATAATACCACTGCACAATTGGAGTTAGAAAAGGCATCCTCCCAGGCTAAAGACAACAGGATCAGGTCTCTGGAGGAAATAATTATAGAGCTTGGGCATGACCCAAAGGATCCCAAAGCTGTGCAGGCACTGCTAAAAGAAAGAGATGCAGATATTGCAGCTTTGAGAAAGATGGTGAAGATCCCAACAACCCTTCACCCCCAAACAGAAGAGGTTGCTCAGCAGAGGAAAGACCAGCATATAGCAGCCATGTTGATAACACTACATCAACAACTGGTCCAAACAGAAGGTAAATTGGTAGAAACAGAGGCTGCACTGCAGGAGGCACTAAAGTAGAAAGAGGGAGGCCAGCCATCTCAACCCCCTCAGCAAGTCATAAACCTTGAGGAGTCCCCTCAAACTACTACTCCTCCCACAAGGCAGACAGCTCAAACAGCTCCATCAACATCAGCACCAACAACGGCACCAGAACAGGCTCCAAGCCTAGACATGCAAAAGATGATGAAGGAGATTCAAGTCCTAGAAGCCCAGATGGCAAAGCTGAATGAAGCCAAGGATAAATTGGCCACACTTAATGAGAAACATGATAAATCTAAGCAACAAGTGGCAGAAAAGACAAGGGAAGTAAGGACCTTGGAAAGAAAAATCAAAGAGCTAGAGAAAGAGATGGCCATGGGCAAAGCAATAATGGAGCTCAAGAAAATCATATGGTTAAAGATTGGGCAATCAATCATAGACCAATGGCAATATATAGAGACCATCCATGAGCAAATGGATTTGCTGGGCAGGGCTTATGCAGAAAGTCAAAAAGCCAGATCTTCTCTAGGAAGTATGCCAGATGTAGCTACTAGAATGATCAATGTGTTGAACAACAGAACTGGCATACAGTTAGCAAACATGGGTATCAGAGATAGAACTGATACAATTTTGCTGATCAAAAGGGTACTCACCCTCAGAAACTATGTACAGGCTCTAGAAAGAAAATGTCAGGATATTCAAGCAGAGGTAAATACTTTTGGTGCCAAGATCACAACATTATATGACAGGGGACTCCCCATTTTACTAAACAGCGCAGGAAGGCTATCTTCTCATGAGAAATATGCAAAAAGAGTCAAAAACTAAATCACTGATCAGTTGACTACCTCATCTAGCACTTCGGAAGGAAATGGGCCGCCCACAGGACAAGAGCTGTATGATAAACTAGAAAATCTGTTTTATATAGAACATGAAATCAATCATCTATTTGCAGTCCCCCCTAATTGGAATTCTTAACTGCTCCAATAAACCCTGAATCTTTCACAGTTTCTATTTAGTAATTCATGTATGCTACTAATTAGAAATTGCTGTTCAATTTGTTATCATACTGTCTGTAATTCCATCTCCCACTGTTTCACTCACTAATCAGAATTTATATCAAGAATAGTCATCTAGCCTTGCAGTAAAACTTTCTCCATTACAGGCACCAGGACTGTCCCAAATCTCTGACTCCATATGCCCAATGGACTAACATCTCCCAAACATTTCATGCCCTTCTCACAACAACATTTCACAACCAAAACTTTAAACAAAAAACTAAACCCATAACTAGCCCAAAATCTTTACAAAACAAAGCTAAAATTTAAAGAGAGAGCCCTCTCTGATTTCAGGCAGGCTAGGGCCTGTAATCCAAAGATTGGTTAGTGGTTACCCCGGCCGTATTCCCTTGGGAGTCAAAGGGAACAACCTGGGTGTTAACACATACCACTCATTTCTTGTGGTTATCAGAAACAAATTCTTGTCCACGATTGATTCTTCGGATGTTTCATCGTTGGACGACGATGGGAGATCACACAATAATTCTGCGAGAACTAGAGCTTTCTTTGATTTGGATTTTATGAATTCTAGATCAAACCCTTGAAGGATTGCTATCCATTTTGAATATTTTCCCCCCAGCAATTTTCACGACAATATATAAGTCATGGGGTTGCAATCAGACAGAATGGTAGTTTTCCGAAAGAGGACATGGTGTCGAAACCTTTGTATCGCTTGAACAGCTGCAAGCGCTAGTTTTTCAACATAAGAATATTTACTTTCTGTATCATTTAAGTTTCTACTTAAGTAATATATAGGGTGTTCAATTCCATCGACTTCTTGAACTAAAGCCATTGCGATGGTTGTATCTGCTGCAACCAGATACAGGTTAAAGTCTCTTTGATAATCGGGTGCGTACATTAATGATGCTTTTATTAAGGAATTTTTTAAAGCATCAAAGGAAGCTTGCGCAACCTGATCCCAGACGAAGGGTACCTCCTTTTTCAAAAGACGTGTATAACCTTTAGAAAGTTCGGCGTAATTTGGAATGAACCTCCTCAGAAAGTTTGCTTTCCCTTGGAGTTTCTAAATCTGAAGCAAATTTGAAGGTGGAGGCAAATTGATGATTGCCTGGACCTTGCAAGGGTCGAGACGAATCCCATCCTTGGAGACTACAAAGCCAAGTAAAAGACCAGAACTGACGCAAAATACACATTTGTGCGGATTGAGTCGTATCTTGTAGTGTCGGCAACATAGAAATATCGCTCTCAAATGCTGCGGATGATCAGTCCGCTTTCGCGAATGAGCCGGAAGTTCGTCGAGGTATGGTTGAACGATGTTCTTGATGTCATGGAAGGCATAATTCATTGCCCTCTGAAACGTGGCCCCTGCGTTCTTTAAACTGAAGGGTAATTTTCGATATGCGAATGTGCACCACAGACAAATGAATGCAGTCTTTGACTGGTCCTGTGGGCGGACATTTATTTGATTATACCCGGAAAATCCATCCATGAATGAAAAGATTTCACATCCGGCGCATTCATCAATTATCTGGTCGATGAAGGGTGTAGGGTAGTTGTCTTTTGGACAAGCTTGGTTTACGTCCCTATAATCGACACACACTCTAATTGTCCCTTGTTTCTTCATAACAGGGACAATATTCGATACCCAATCGGTTAGAGGAACCAGGTAGATGAAACCAGCATGGAGAAGTTTTTCAACTTCCACCTTAATGGCAGCGGCTTTCTTGGGGTGCACCTGCCTGAGCCGTTATCGTACCAGTTTGACATATGGATACATCTTAATTTCGTGTTCAACGATACTCAAGTCAATGCCTGGCATTTCATCATATGACCAAGCAAAAACATCTCTGAACTCGCGAAAAAGAGCGTTATATATTTCCAGTTCTGAAGCAAAATAACCTTTGCCGACATAAATATTCTCTACAACATTTGTTTTAGTCGAGATATTTATGGCTATAGTCTCTTCAATATTGGATAAGTTTCGCTCGGAATCCACCGTATTTACAGTATTTGATAGGAATTAAAAAATTGTAGGGTGATAAAGGTCATCTTGAGTATCTTCTTCATATTCTGGAAGAAGGGAACGATGGTGGCAATCATTCCATGGTGTCCCTTCAATCAACATTGATTGTAGAATTCCTTCGTCGGTTCCATGCACTCTCGACCAAGGATCTAAAGGGGTACCATATTCTCTAGACCTATCTACCCAAACGCTTGATGAGCATTGATTTGGGTTTGCCTCCCATGCGAGAAACATTGATTGCTACAATATTTCTATTGGGCTTGGGGGCAAAACCATTTCATGATCCATGTTGATATCGTCTTCTGAGATCTTCGTGGAAGATATCATATTGCAGGTACCTATCAACGCTACTTCTGCCAAGTCGATTGGAGGTGGAAAAGTGAAAGTTCCCATTAGTATAGGATCTTTTAGTAGGCCTAATCCGATATTCTGAAGCGAATGGGGGCTTCCATGGATCATGGGAATGCTTCCTGTAACTTGTGAACCATTGGGGAGGAAATTTTGTTGGTCGACGATCGTAATCCCCCCTTGAAAGGGAAATGCAATCTTTCTAAAATAGGTCAACACAACAGCTTCCATGGCATATATCCACGGTTTTCCTAGTAGGATGTTGTAATCAAGATTCCCATCGATGACTTCAACATCTATTTCTACTGTTTTTCCCCCTAGTTCAACCTTCAAGTTATTTAGGATACCATATGGGGTATATGTCCTTCCGTCGAATGCTTTTAATGTTGTCGAGGATCGCGACAAGGTTGGAGATCCTAAAGTTTTCCAGCAACTCATCGACATAATACATGTAGATGCCCCCTCATCAATAATTGTTCGATGAACAGTTTTGTTGAGGGCTTTCACTTGGATAAGGAAAGCTAGTTGAGCTGGTAACTGAGGATCGTATCCTTTGTGGTCAAAGGATACAAGATTGGAATCCTTGGGATCAACCCCACCAATGGCTGATAAAAAAGCCTGCCTTTGGGATGGGCAATTTTGTAGTACTTCAAGAGTCGACATAGCGGATGGCAATTGGGCCAAATCTTCCACTATGTTATAATGCTGCACTGCTTTGGCGCGAGGATTAAATGTCGACTTGTGTACTACTCCCTTTGGCGGTTTTATTGTTAATTCAGGAATGATGGGTGGTACAACTTCTGTCGAAGTTGTTGTCGAACTACTTGGTTGATCTTTACCTTTGTCGTTCGACAGCTGCGGATTCCCGTAATCTTTGTTTCTTGTTGAAATCAAAGCATCATTTTGTTGCTTCGAAATCGACAACATTAGCACTTGCGACGGGGAAGCATTTCCACTATCAACCAGATTTGTGCCTGGATTTGGAAACGGATCAGTTAACACTGCTGAGGTTTTCGAACTTTTAAAGAATCTTTTAAGCTCAGCTTTGTATGGACATTCTATCGTCCAATGATCCTCATCACATATCTGACACCCTGAGGGGGGTGGTTTCCTATTTCCAGGAGGGTTTGAAGAAGTTTTTTCAGGAGATGATTCACCCTGTTTCTTCTTCTTCCCTTTGTTTTGTTTCTTCTTGCTTCCTGGTTGTTTGGTTTCTTTGCCTTTATCTGCTGATACGGAATTTATTTCGGAAGCAAGAATTTCATCTTTTGCATTTTGATCTGAAATATTAATGGCCTTCTTGGAGTTGGCCTTTGTCGATTTCGCGTTTGTCGTGCCAATCATGCCATCGCCGGTGTGAGAGTCATTGTTTGATTTAGGAGGAGGAGGAATTGAGAATTCCGGTCTAGGGGCGTCAGGTATTTTGTCGTAGAGCGTGCCAGACTGAGTATAGACCAAGTCTAGATATTGCGCACGAGCGATAACTTGCTCTTCCGTTACGACTCCCCCCTTCGCCACATCTTCCGTTATGGCAGGAAGTAATGACTTGATAAACCATTCAGCTAATAGCTGATCGGGAACGTACGTTTTTACCATCCTACGACGTCGTCGCCACTCATGTATATGATCAGATATGTGAGTGGCCGTTGTCTGTTTGAAGTTGGTTAAGATTTCTGTTCTCGTTTCATACCTTATTGGTAATTGAAAATGGGTTAAGAAAGTCGTGGCTAAGGTGCTGAAATTGTCGAATGAAGCTCTAGGCAATTCAATATACCATTTTTCCGCTGGACCCGTTAACATCCTCTGAAAAAGGCGAAGCCTTATCGAATCATCGTTTAGGGTGTTTGATGAACACCATAGATGAAATGTCATCACGTGATTCGATGGGTCCTCACCTGGATTTCCATTAAATTTAGGAATATCTGAAGGAATTTTGTGAGGAATCTCTGGCCACCAAGGGGCGTAAGCAATTGGATCGTTTGTTAACCGGTGTAAATCGGGTAACTCTAAAGTTGCCACAAATGGTAACTGTTGATTCAGGTTAGGTGAAGCATACCCAGGATACGATGGAATTTCCTGAGCAGTTGGCCTTTGCATACCAGCATAATGTAATTGATGCTGGTATAACTGATACGGTTGGTGGATATGACCACCGTAAAGTGGTTGATTTTGACTGTTTTGAATGTACGGTTGTCCACTGTTCGCAAAGATCTGCTACTCAGAACCTTGGTACACTTGTTGGAATTGTGGTTGTTGGTATTGCACCAGCCATGGTTGTGAAGCCATGTTTTGTTGCGGTATACTAACCGTTGGACCAAGGTGTGGGGTAATTGTACCCGTTTGGACCTGTGTCGCCCCACCAGTTGGCGATTGTGGTTGAGTCACAGGGTCAAGGGGCTGTTGCATTACAACCTGAGAAATCTGAGGTTGACATACAACAGGCAACGTTTGAACTTGTGACACTGTTACAATAGCTGGTGTTGTCGGGATGTTCGACATAGGTACACATTGTTGCATAGAATACACAACTCTTGGTTGTTGGGGTAGTATAGGTACCCAACCACTTGACGTAACTCCAGTATAACCTGAATACTGTTGAGAACTCCCGTATGGATATCCTCCCGGAGGGGGTAATGAAAGGGCATACTGCCCCCCATACGGTGGTAACCCAGAACTCAAGGGGATTGTTTGCCCTTGGGGACTGGATTGCCCAAATTGACCTCCGAATGGATCAATTTGTCGAGTCTCAACACAAGCGTTGCCGGATATTATTCTGGAGGAACAAACAGGAACAGACCACACTGTTGAAATAGTCCCTGGATGGACTCCTTCTAGCGGTTGTGAGCTAGTCGGGACAGATGGTATGCCGACAAACATTGTCGGAGTGACGGCAGGGAGTTCTGCTATCGCTGTGTCAGTCGACACAGTCCTAGATTTTGACGGTTGTTCAGACATTTTGAGTCTATCCAAAAGATTACCTAGCGATTCTACAGGAACTTCCACTGGTGGTAAACTAACTTCTGATGTCGAAGGAAATAGAGTGACCCCGACTCCAAAATGTGTTGGAGTACTTGCTTGCGGATCTTCTACAATTTCCTCTATCGCAATCAAACCAGGTGGAAGGGGAAGACCGTCAGGTCCGTAAAATATTTTTGGTGCCGAATAAGGGGTTGAATCAATAGCGACAGATGTTTGAGGAACAAGACTCTCTGAACTAGTTACAGATGGAACTGGTTCAGTAACACAAGTGTTTTCTCTCAGACTAGGATTAGTATCACTGTCCCTCTATGGCTGTTGAACTTCTTCTGTAGAGGTAGGGTTTCCAGAAATGTTTGGAGTAACCAGAATCTCAGATGTTGTTGGAACACTTGTTCTAACTTTGATAGGAGATTTCGAACCGGTTAAACGAGTCCACTTTGTCAGTACTGTTTTCGATTCCGGAGACAAAGACGGTTGACTCGTAAGCCTCCACAAACGACGGGGTTTCAATTGAATTTCTTCCACGATTGCGGATTACTCGATCAACCAAAATACAAAAAAGGGGAAAAATGCTTCCGAATTAAATGAATTTTAGATGCTTTAGACACAACTTGCTTTTTTAGTTTTAAAGAGTCGAGAAAAAGCAAAAGATGACTCTAGTCGCCTTCGATGTTTTAACGAGCCCGAAGTGACAAATGCTCGGATGGAATTTTTCTGTTATAGAGTCTGAAAAAGGTCAAAAGGAACTGCTCTGGAGTTCTAGGTAGAGGGTGTGCCAAACTTTTCGCAAAACCGCAGAATACTTTTTAAGGTACGGGCGGTCAATCTTCCCGAATGCTGTGTTCAGTGCATTGCGATCAGTAGGGCAGCCGACACGGCTTCCTAAGGATAAAGGTTTTATGCCTATAGGGGTCTCCCAATATATACTCGACGGTACGTGGGAGCACAATCCGTACTGGCGCTTATCGTCTCTCAGGAGGAGTCACCCAACCATCAGCGAGATCGACAGTCACCAGGTTTTACGACGCCGGAACACGTCTCTAGCCTAGACCTCTATGTTGTGCGTTAAGTTACAAAGCGTTGTTAAGTTCATTCAATTAATTTTAGGTTGATCTTTCTTAGAAGTTTGCCTTTTTGGATCACCACGAGATGTATGATACAATTCCTAAATGCAGTCTAAAGATGATAAGCAAGCTTTTATATCTTTTCAACAATGAAAATCCTAGCTACAAGGGGAAAAGAAAGACACAATCTTTTCTCAAAGAGCATAAAGCACACTGTAAATGCACTTTTCCTAAATCAAAGCATGCAAACTATCAAAATGAAAATGCACATATGCATGTATTTTTTTTCGCTTTCTTAATATTGATGCCTAAAAAGAAAGTTGTTGTACAAATTTGAATTCGATTTTAAGTGAAAAACATAAACAAGCTCCTTTTTCGAAATCAAAAAGACGATTACGACACTTTATGATTTACTTGTTTCGACACTAGAAATGCATAAATTCAAACCAAATGACAAAAGTAAAAGCCTAATCAACTATGAACAGCAAACAAACTCACTCCTAAGATCAGAACGACACTTACGAGAGGTCCAGATCTAAGGGCGACAGTATGACTAGTTTACTTTTGTAATGGGAAACTGCAAATGATGTAACAAATACACAAAGAACAATTACAGTTTCTTTATACAACTGAGGTGGAATTGAGGCAAAGAAAAGGGGTTTCAGATAGGTATACACACTGATAACACGCTGCAAAAAACAGAGACAAAACTGAGCAAAAGGAAGTAGGGAACCACAGCTGCACAAGGCAAGGGCTGATCAGCGCACCCTCAGCACAGAGAAACTGAACTTCAGCGCAGGTATCCTTCACAGGACCTGCGTTGAAATGCAGAACCTCTTCACAGAGTCTGCGCTGAAGCAGAAACGAGAATTGTCTCTGGGTTCTGGGTCACGGTTTGCAGTTTAATCTACAGTTTTTGGCCGGATAAAAGCTATCAATTAGGTACAATTAGGAGGATGATTTAAAGGAGGACTAAGATCTATCACAAAGTGTTGTTAGAGCACTTGTGGATCAGTTGTTCAGATCATAAAAACAGGCCCAGTGAGTGGACTAGAGTGGCAGATCTCTACTTTGCATTTGAAAATGGCAAATGCATTTCGATTCGGCACTCCTGAGTTTATGAGAAGAACAACAATAGAAACACAAATAAACTAACAAGATATGTTCCCCAGCAGAGTCGCCAATTTGTTGTTGGGAAAAGTATCCATTCGAAATGCCCCTATCCCACTCTAAGGTGTGATAGTGCCTTAGGAACAAACAAGGTAAACTAATTGAGTATTCTTCTTTATGAAATGTAAATGAGGAGGAAGGATGTAACTAACCTGTGTCTTTCGCTAGTTTGTTGATCCAAATCAATCCTCTCTTCAGTGACTCTCAGCTCCTTGCTCCTTCACTGGCCCAGCTTCACCGAATTCCTGCAAGATCACAAGAGAGAGAAACTACACGAAGATATAGATATACATTCATAAAAATATCAAGATCAGATTAAGCTAAACATGTAATAACAAAACATCATTGGTACACAGCATGTAGGAGAAACTCAAATAGTTTATTGATAGAATAAGAAAGTCCAAGACGAGATACAACCAAGTGAGTTCTGATCCAGCATCTACCTCCCAGCAAAGGAATCCCTTCCTCTCCTCCAACAAAGCATAAATCACCCAATGTACTAATCTCAATCTCAAACCAACAGCAATTCTCTGCAAAGTACAAAATTCCAGCCTCCTGAACCTCTGGGTGAGAGATCCATATATAGATGTAAGCAGAGAGGATGAATCAGCTTATGTTTTGACTTGTGGCTTCTCTCTGTCAGTTCTTGCTTCCACTTGGAGGTTGAGAGCCTCTTACTCATCACTAGTCGAATTCATTGAGGCAAGTGTCATTGGAGAAGATTCTGGAAGCTTCCATGGTCTTTCCACCTCGTTGAATGAGCTTGCCATTTGTCATTTCCTGCTCAGCGCACCCTGGTAGTGCTTCCACCTACGTTGCAATGCACCTAGCCAGTGTAGCTTCTGCATTTCAACGCAGGCAGCTAGTGGAGCCTCTGAATTGATCCTGAATTGACTGTTTCTGAGTGGTTTTTGGTGGAGAACTTCTGGGAGAAGCTGTCATTGGTTGACCTCGTTCCTTTAGGGGCAGGAACAACTCTTTTAGGGACTTTGGATCCCTTGGATTATGGACATTTCATGCTCAATGCTGTAAGGCACAAAAATGTCTATAACACCTGGAGGACAACCTCAAGAAATGCATAGTTCTGGGCATGAGAGTAGGGTCACTGAGGACTAAGACTGCGCAGTGCAGCTCAGTCGAAGTCCAGGGGAAGAGGCTTCCTTGGTTGGATAGATTTTCAGGAAAATGGCTAATTGTGGGGGACAAGTGCAATTGTGCAGACTTGACATTGTGATCAAACACTTAGCATACTTCAACACATGACGACACTAACCATTGGGAGAAAATAGCAAAGCATGACCCTCGGTGAGTCTGTCTTAGAGCTGATAGTGACCAGTGTGACACTTCAGATAGACCTTTGGACGACCATGATGACACTTGCATGACAGTGCTTACAACTTTGTGTGTTAGTAAGATAGATGTTCAGATAGCGAAGAAAACCCAAACACACAAAGACAAACCTTCAAAAGGACCAAAACAATATCGCAAACATGAAAGAGAAATCAATATGCCAAAATACGGTCCTTGGTCAAACAAGCAAATGGGTGAAAAGACTTCACAAGATCTCATGGGATTACCTTGAGTGTTTACAGCCATCAAAGGAAAAACCAAGGAAGGCTCTGAAATTTGGATGCAAGCCAAAATTTTGGAGGGTGTTGCAGTCACTACAATACTTGGCGACACATTGGTTGAAGACCAACTTCTTTGTTTTCGTTCAATTTTTTAGTGTAGGGCCTTGGTATTTTGGGGAGTATTGATTTGTTGTGAAGATCACTTTGACTTCCCCACTTTCTCCATGGACAGACATGGTTCACCTTGTACCAACTCAGCTGAACACAACAAAAGATTTAGCGAGATCATAGTGTTTGAAATCGGGAAGGGTAATTTGGCTCATGAGCTTAAGATTTTCAGAGTATAGTTTTTCATCTCTGGTGTCGCTCCGCTGCCAGCAGGCCTAAACAGTACCCTAGTGGAGTCATGCAGGAAGACAAACCTTTGTCCACTGCCAACAATCTTGGATAGTACCCCGATGGAGTTGATTTCTTAACCTCTCTGCGCAAGAAGCCTTTCTCCTTTTTTGCCTTTGTTATTTTTAAAAGAGGAATATGAATTTGAACTTATTTATTATTGAGGTGGAAGAGTGATCCTGAATTATTAAGAGTAGAAGAGGTTTTTCCTTCAGAGAATCATGTAAATACATTTTCTTTAGGTTTTCTCATTTAGATTTTCCCCTTCTCCATTTTTACTAATTGGATAAGATTGAACACACAGAGTAGAAAATTGAGTATAAGCATCAGTTTTCCCAGATTGGACACGGTTCTTGGTTCGAAAAAAACATTCCTTATAGATGGATCATATTTTCTATCAAGTCTTCATCAACCAAAAAGTTACCACCAAGCTCAAAGTATAGGGACACAAGACTGGCCAAGCGCTGCAGTGTCATAAGGCTCTTTGAACTTTAGCCACATACCTATTCATAAGCCAGAAAAAAGTGCAGGACAACACTTATTTACAAAACAAAGCAACATAATAGCAAAGCAAAGTAAACAACAAAACAAAGAATAGAATAATAAATGAAAGGCATATGTACAAAGTGCAGGGCACGACCAGAGATCGTTAAAAATATTATTTTAAGTCTTATCCATTGACAGGGAGAGTGTTAATCTTCCCGTCAAGTGATTGTAGACGATACATGTGTTAGCTAAGGTTCTCATGGAAGGTGAATGGCTCAATCCACAGGGACTAAAACTTCTTGTGTTTTCCTCTGTCTTCATGGGGTTTATCTCACTTCAAGAATAAGTCACCCATGTGAAGTTGGCACTCCCTGCATACTTTCTATTGAACCATCTCTTTATACGGTTCTAGTGAAGTGTAAACTTTTCTTTCGCTTTCAACCTTTCTTCATGTAGCTTGTGAAATGTGTCTATCCTACATTGAACTAATAGATGCGGCTTGCCTTGGGATTCTTGAGACAACTAGAGAGCAGGCCAGTAAATGTTCGGTGGGAGGATGGCTTATTTTCCATATACCAGGAAGTAAGGGGAGGTATTTAGATACGGTTTAGTTGTGACTCGGTTAGCCCATAGAGAATTCACCAGAGCAGAGTGCCAATTTTGTTTTTCATAGTAAATGTTCTTTTTTATGATGCGGAAAAGGTTCTTGTTCGTCGACTCAGTAAGACCATTTCCTTGCGAGTAGTAGTTAGTATTGTAATTTAACACAATACCAATTTTCAATTCAAAGTCATAAAGATTTAATGAAGAAAAGTACATTTCATTATCAAAAACAAGTGATACAGGAATTCCAAACTTGGAGATGATGTTCTGTTGTAGGAAGTTGATGACTTCCTGATCATTCACTTGTTTTAGCAGAATTACTTTTGTTTGCCGTGTAAAGTAATTTGTAGCAATTAAGATGTAGTAGTGTGTTGTGTTGTACAACAACCCCCCATTTGGTAAAATACTTGAGATAACAAATGGGGACCCTTTGGAAAATAGTTTGATTTAAAATTCATTAAAATCTAAACAAAAATCTAAGAACCCCGCTCCAAGGAGAAATCACATTTCGCATTTCGCAAAATCTTGTGTGTAATAATTAATGTTACCATTTGAAACATCACCAATTTGCGATATGCGCAGAATCTAAGAATATCCTTTTCTGTTCAAATCATGTCAGACTTTTCACATCACAAAAATCAATAAAACATGTGATACCTTGCTTTACGTATTGTGATATGATGATGGACCCGACAAATGAATTAACTGTAATATCAGAAAATGCTCGCATCCACCGGTCGCAATCTTGCAAATTGCAAAATTGCAAAACTAGCAACCTAACATTTTATGTGACATTACGATTAGCCGATTTGCGAGAGAATATAGACCCACTGACACATCATTAAATTATATCTCATGTATTAAGGATGGTACATTAACAAGTTTTAATGATCTACTCCGAAAAGATCGTTGGAAATAGACTACATTAATGTGAATTAATCTGAATCCTATGCAAATTTCATTTCAGGTTATGGATATTTATGATTCCGCAGGTCAAGAAATTCGATGTCTTCTCACCATTATAGGTGCATTTAAGTGTTTCTGTCTCATTAATTTAAATAAGGTTTTCATATTTGCATGCTGTTATATTTATATTTTTCATCCTCTGCATTATCATTTTCTTCATCTTTGTGGTGACAGGAATATAATAGAATCTTGATTACTTGGCTTGATGGTCAAGATGAACAAGGGAAATGTGACATGGTCTATAGCTGAAGATGTACTAGAATCATCACCGCTATTTTCTGATACAACTTGTATACCGGAGTGTGATGCTGGCTCCTGGGAAAATGTTTGTGAGCTATTTGAGAAGGAAATAAAGAAGGAATCCATGATAGATGATATTCAATCCTCAGACGCTTCTTATCCTGAAGTTGCATGCTCTATTTTACATAAGATAGCAGCTAGGCCAAAGTTATTACCTTACACTGATATGGTGAAATGGGTTATTGAAAATGTGAATATTTAGGATAGAGAATTTGTGACCTCAAGGCAAGTGGTCATCAGCTCTTTCAAACTAGATGATATCAGAAGAATGTATCATTTCCCTCAGCTAGACAAGGTTTATGATAAAGCATTCATGGAGAAATTTTCTACTAAAAATGAAGAACCCTCCAAATTTATAAAGCAATGGAGGGAAAATCCTAGCAAGCACAAGATGGATAGAACTAGTATGTATTCGGTAGCCTCTCTTTCCGCTCCTTATTTATACATTTCCACAATGCTATGTAGACTATTTGGGTATGCAGATGCTACCAAATTTTTAGTTGAATGGGTGCCTCTTATTGATGCCACTTCTAATTCTATAGTAATGGATTGGGCCACAATTTTGTCAAATAACTTAGCCCACCATATCATAGAATATAGGAAGAACCATTTTGTTACTATAAGAACCATTCCTCAATTTTATATGTGTGCCTACATTATGGATGCTTTTTGTTTCATTATTCCTTTTCCAATTATGGGATGGAGGTGGAATTCTTAGGATCCCACGCCAATCCATGTGTATCATAAAGCTCTTTTAGAATCTTGTTTCAATGAATGTTTCTATAAAATTTGTCAGGGGGTTATGTTCCCTATTTATCAGGTTGTCTTTGATAAGAAAGCCCCAAGGTTATTAGAAGAAGCCAAGGCTAATATTCAACCTATGGCGAGATGGTTTGGAGAAGAATTACTTACATATATCATATTTTTTGGAAGCATCACTCCACCACATGTACTTCCGTGGTATGTTCCTTATAAATTGTTAGCCAGAGAAATCTCTTACCAACCAGTTAGCAAGGGCATAACCAAGACTCTCAAAGAGTCTAAAAAATCTCCCTACCCCTCTTTTCCACTTCAGTGTGGTGTTTACTATTTAAGCAACTTCAGACATGCACAATTTAAAGTCAAACATATTGACAACTTGAATCTTTTTTAGTTTAGAGAAAGGAAATATGACCCTATTAAGTTAGTATATGATTTTACCTCAGCTGTTAAAGTTAAAGAATTTGTTCATGAGGAAGATCGTTTTGACGATCTTTTTAAAGCAACTGAAAAATTTTCATAGGTACATAGTTTAGCTATCCTCTGACTAAATCTAACTAAATTAAAAGAATTTGAGTACAGATATCAAAGGTTAACGCATGTGCCTTTGAATCTACTTAAAATAACCCCACAAGAAGCTCAGGAAGAAAGGGTTTATACTAATGTCTCAGAAGAGGATGCAAATAAAGCATCCAAAGATGTTGAATCAAAAAAAGAGTTTACTATAGAGAAATACATAGAAGAACCTTTCAACAAGAAGAGTACTGAGACAGTACTTGATCAGGACCAAATGTAGAAAGAATGGGGGCAGTTTGAACAGATCATCAATGAACCACAAGGTGGTACAAGTCAAACACAAACTTTTCCCAAAACACCAAAACATCCCAAGAAATCTTCAAAAAAATCTCTTCCTACTTCAGAAGATATTGAAGTTATTCCTGCTTTTCCTTCTACATAAATTGTTTTGAAAGAGGTCGAAATTCCTCCTTAGATATTTTTTATAGCCCCAAAAATTGAGAAGTAATAAAGAGGCAAAGGAAAAAGAGAAAAATTGACCATGTTGTTATTAGTTTCCCAGGCAACGAGCCAATGAATGTTGTCTGGAAAGAAACACCTATAGACCCATCTAAAAATTTGACCAATTTATCTCAGTTTGTGGGAGCTTATGCTTCTGTGACAATTGACAAAGCAGAAGAAGTAAGAAATTTGATTAAAGAAAAAGAGGAAATAATAAAGTATCTGGAAGATCAACTCAAAAAAGAAAAGGTGAATGCATAAGAACAGTTTAAATCACAGCTTAAACAAATGTAGTAGAATTTCAAAAATCTAAGACTTCAAAGCCAAGAAGAATTAAAAGCCAAAGATACTAAAATCGCACAGTTGTGATTTACTGCAGATCAAATAAATGATTTCCCAAAAGTTGATGAATTCATTAAAGAAGCTTTACAAATCAATGTGTTGTTATCAAAGTAACAATCAATCTTTTGTAATAAATTAATAGAAATTAGTCCATTGTGCCAAGAAGTTGATGCATTAGTGAGTCAATTCACTGATGCTAAAATAAACTTTGAGGAAATAGATGAAAATATTTAAAATTTGATCACATGGCATGATAATTCAAAGGGAAAGACAACATAATTGCGAAAGATCAAAGAATCTCACAAAGACATTCTCTTCACCGATTGGGAAATCCAAATAAAACAGGCTGAAAGCGCAGTTTCTAGTGCAAGAGAAACATCAAATAATATGGTAGAAACTATTAATGATGATCTTTGGTATGAAGGTTTTATTCAAATATGTTCGCTAGGAAATCTGCTCGATATCGATGATTTTCAATCAAGTTGGCACGAAAGTCTTGTAGCAAAAGAACAACGAATCAAACAGCTGTTGCATTTAAATTGGGAATCTTATTGGGCATACCTGGTAAAACCACATAGTCAATAGATGGCCCTACAATTCTTAACCAATTCTATCGTGCATATGACACCATCATTGTCAGATACAGTGTATGTGGGACAAGTGAAGATAAGCATAAACAAGCCTCTAGGAGTTCAGGCTATGATGGATATCTGCAAGTAGTGGAAACAAATCAGGACCCAACACCAATGAAGATCAGATTTTAAGTTTTAAATCAATTTTAGTTTTGCGTTTTTGGCACTGATTCTAAGGAGAGTCGTTTCACTCCTCAGAATTTAGTGCTTATCTATTTTTGTAATATTTTTTTATATTGAAACCCCTTTCATGTATTTATAAAAGGGTCTGACAATTTTATTTGAGACTCTTTAAAAAACATACACTTTTGTACTTTTTAAAGTTTTTCTTTAATTTTGAAGGTCTAGTCCATGAAAGTTTATTTTAGAAATTTTGCTAAGGATTGCACTTCTATTTTTCTATGATCGAACTTGGAGAAAACACATGGATTGCAAATTTATTGTCTATTGATCAATCATTTCGCATTGGGTACTTTTATCATTGCGTAGTGATTATTATAAAAACTGATAAGTTGTTTCTTCTATATGTACATTGTTTGTAAATTATGTTTTAGTACAACCTGTTATTTATTCACTTTTGAAATATAGTTGAGCTGTCATTCTCCTTATTTTTGATAATAAAAATTTTGTTAGATATTTGATCCGATAAATTTTACAATCAACCATTTAGATTAACTATTTAATCGAAATAGTTGTTTTACGAAAGTTTATACTTCTTTTTTGAATAATATTTATTATCATTCAAGGTAGTCATTTATCTAGATTGCACAAATATTGATTTAAGCTTGGGTAAATAGTAATATATACAGATATTTTGATTTTTTTGTTGAAACCACCCTCATCTACCAAATCAGCTTTGATAATAAAATGCGTACCCCATCCTACTATCTTTTCAAGATTGGGAAACCAGTCCCATAAATCCAATCGCAGCCACTAACCCAAACAGATTAGGGATGATATTCGAGTCCCCGACCGGGTGTTTATCCCCCATGTTGTCCCAACGAATTTCAAGGCTTCAACATTTTGGCAATAGAAGGAGGGTCAGGTCTATGAATGGCAAGTAAATCTAAATCAGAAATCCATTCTAAGAGTAAAACTCCCTCACCATCACCTCCAACTTCTGAGTCACATTCCAGATCTCCAAATCTCAAACTTGAAGTTGTGAAAAAATCTCTAAAATCCATTAGTGTTTCCCCAAGTAATCAGATCAACCTTCTTCCACAGAAACTCCTAAAGTACAATCTTTAATTCAGAAATTAGAAGGGATTTCTCCATCTCAAGAAGAATCTAAATTATCTAAAGCCAACATTTCTTCATCTTTTCCTTCCTCTCGAAGATTAACTAGATCACAGAGTGAAAAATTTGGAATACCTCCATTTGAATTTCCTCTACCTCCTCCTCGAAGGAAAACCAAGAAATGTAAGTCTGAAACTCATAGTGAGAATATCTCACAACCACCACAAAATCCTTCATTCATTCAATCATCTTCATCACCTCAAACTCACTCTATCCAATTATCCACTTCACCATCTTAAATAGTCATTTACATCGGTACAAGAGCACAATATTCTTCCACCCAATCAACTTCTACTACTGGTGCATATTCTTCCACACAGATACCCGTAATGGCTCAAAGACCATGGACAAATCCAGAATACATTCAAATGGCAGGACCGTTACATCCATTACCTTCCCATCCAGAAAAATGGTTACCAAAATTTAATCCCAGTGATGGTCTTCTTGCTGAAAAGCATATAATCAAGTTCATGTGATCTATAAATCTAAATGGATTTGTAGAAAAAGATGTTGTTGTATGGCTATTTCCTTATACTTTCAAAGGATCAGTAGGATCCTGATACTTTCTATTAGCATCTGGTTCCATTGATAATTGGAATCTATTTCAAGAACAATTCCTAATCAAGTTTGGAGATGACCACTCAACAATTACTCTTATTAATGATCTCTCCAACTTAAAAGTTGAATTTAGAGAGCCAATTAAGGATTTCAATTCGTGTTTTAACAAATTGTTAAATAAAAGCCGAGTTGCATCCAGACCAAGTGCCGAAGTATAAAATGAATGGTACATTTTTGCTCTCCCTTCAAATACAACTATTTTTGTCGATAGAGTCGTTAAGCCAACCTTGGTTGAAAACATGAAAAAATCTATAGTTGTAGAGAAATGAATTTTAGCTTTAGAGAAGAAAAATGCATTAGAAGAAAGAAAATCAAGAAAGGTCACCTTGAAAGATGAGTCTAAGAGGAAATAACCTAAAGAGCCTTTTGATCTTGAAGGTCTACAAAAAGTACTTAAAACCATGTCCAATGAAATGGTTGAGATAAAGAAACAAGTAGCTGAAACTTCTTCTAGAAATCCTTTTAGACCTTTTAAAAGAAATCCAATCTCTGATCCTAAACCTCCAAATACCATATCAAATGTCGAATCAAATTTGGAAGAAGAAGAAGTATCAACAACTGATGAACAAACTGATGATGAAGAGCTGGTTGAAGTACATGGAATGTGGGATTTCATTCTTCCTTTGTCAGACAATGAAGAAGAAGAAGCTTTACCTATTGCCACTAGAAGCAAGAGTGTTGCTAATTCACTGCAGTGTTCTTAATTTCTGATTATATGGAATATAGCATAGCTGAAGACATGAAGAAGACGAAGCTAATATTACACTATATGAGCTTAGCAAGCTAAAGCATCAACAAAAGTTATTGCTTAAAGAATTAAATGCAGTTCCCACTTCTCCTCTTCCTGTCATTGTAATTTCTCAAGCTACTCAAGGAATGGGTAAGCCTCCCAGTACTTCATTGGATAAAGTCAAATCAAGTGATGTTGTTTTAAATGGTGGTATATCTAATTATCATACTCCTCATTTTCTTTTGACTTTTGAAATCTTTAACAATAATCTACACAATTGTTTAGTTGATTCTCGGGCTTCATCTAAAATTATGCCAAAAATAGTTTGTGCGAAATTAAATGTATTATGCCAGAAATATGTTGTTCACATTGTAGAGTTAGATCGAACTCAAGTTGAAGTCATAGGAGAGATTAATTCGGTCACCATCAGACTCTCATCAAATCCAAAAGTATGTTAAGTAATTGATGTACTAATCGTTGATATTCTTGAATTTAACGGTTTGATCCTTAGCAGAGATTGGTCTGAAAAGATTCACGACTATTTCACAACAAACTGGTCTCATATGTGGCTTCCTTACAATGGCAAGCCAAATAAAATAAGGGTCAATCATGAGAAGCATTTAAAGTACACTGTGACTGAACTAGAAGGAGAAAATGAGCCAGTTGCATACAACAATAATATCATTGAAAATTATTATGTTGAATCATTTTTGGGAAATTTTAATGCACAAAATTCACCTTTTCTGGAGAATTTTTTTACCTCACAGATTGAAAACTATTCGCAAACATATTCTTCTAGATGTATCAATTTTGTAGATAAACCAATAGTTAATTCTTTGTTTTGGAAATTTTTTTTGATGGATCTAAATCTAATGGAGCAGGGGCAGGTTACATATTAGTTAGCCCTGAAGGAGAGAAAACTATGTTGGCATGTAGACTTGAATTTGAATGCATGAATAAAATTGTTGAGTATGAGGCATTAATTCAAGAATTATAAAAAGCCATAGGCCTTGATATCAAATACCTCCAAGTCTTTAGAGACTTTGAAATCGTGATCAAACACGGAACACTATTCACTGCCTTTCTGGACATTTAAAGAATTATCAATCATTAGTCCAGGACCTTACCTCACATTTATTGGCATTTAATATCTCTCCAATACCAAGACTTCAGAATGCAAGTGCTGATATCTTGGATAACATTGCTTCCAAACTCATACTGTTAGAAGATTATAGTCCTGACTGATTTTCTATAAAGTTAATTTTTAGACCTATTCCCAATAATATCACCAATTGGCGAGTTTTTAATGATGACTCAGATATCATAAACTTCATAACATCTGAGGGCTCATACGATGACCAAATAATAGATGAAGACCAACATGATAGTCAACTTAAATAGAAGACAAATGAAAATCCCATACCCAAATCTGTAGTTAAGATGGAAGATGTATGATCTTAAAGGAAGATTCAAGAAACCAACTAACTCAAAACTTCAAAGTTCAACATTGAGATTTGAATTAGTAAATCTTGGAACTAATCTTAAACCACAGAATATTAATCTAGGTCTTGCTCTTGCACCTGACGAAAGGTTAACCTTCATTCATTTGTTGAGAAGATAGAAAAACTTTTTTACTTGGAATTATGATGATCTTAAAACGTATGATATTTCTATCATACAACACACTATTCCTATGATATCCGACAAAAAGCATATACAACAAAAGTTGAGAAAGATTCATCCAAATTTAAAAAATCAAATCAAATCTGAATTAAAAAAACTTCTTAAAGCCAAAATCATTTTTCCTATTAGACATTCAAGGTCGGTTTCTAACCTAGTACCAGTTAGGAAAAAGAATGGTGATATTTGAATTTGCATATACTTTCGCAATCTCAATAGAGATTTTCATAAGGAAAACTTTCCATTGCCTCCTATGGAACAGGTACTACAGTTAGTTGCAGGCTCAAAACTAATGTCTTTTCTGGATGGATATTCAGGGTACAGTTGTAGAGCTGTAACAGGGGTCTCTTTCACCTCTAGTTATGCGACATTAATAAGTCAATCCGGGAATGCTTTGTTATTGCAAAGAGTATCTCAATCCGAGGCTATTCGTCAGAGTAATGCTTAGTAGTACAGTGTCTAGAAAATACAAGAGTAAACAGATGCTAAACTTATGACTAAATTGCTCTAAAAGAATAAAATCACACAAAGCAGCTTATCAGTCAAGGGTACGGAAGCGATAACCCATCCCTCTAGAAACTTATAGAAAGGAAATTAGAGTATGGACCATATGTCTGGGAGCTAGGCAACGATTGCTGAGGCTCACTACAGCCTTAGACCTTCTCTCACACCAAGACAACAAATGCAAGTAAATGGAACGGCAGAAAGTGAAATGGGACCGCAAACAGGAAATGGAACAGCAAATCTTGAAATGGAAGAGCAGTAAATGGAACAACAATAAATGGAACAGCAATCCAATAAACTAAATCTCGCGAGTCGGAATTAAACTTACTCTATTGAACTAAACTCACGTTCTAAACTCAAATAGCAATCTTCTCTCTTAAAGCAAATTGGATGAAATATACTTTAATGATAGGTTATGGAACAGCAAGCATCAACCATATACTCACACACCACACTAATATAGCAATCTGATGACTATATATCCAAATAGAATAGCATTACTTCCGGATTCCAATAATTGAGATTTCAAATGAATCCAATACAACAATATTCAATATAAAGGCTCTGTAACAGAAACAGTTGGCTTAGATTGTTAACATGCAATCAACTCTGAAAAGATTCACTCATACAATACAGAGTCACTACATAAATCTCTTGAAAGAAACCATTAATGAATTAATTGTAATAGAGCATGGAATAGCATATGAAAAACATGTCAGATTACCAAACTATAAAGATAAACAAACCACACAGAAACCAAATTATAATGATACAAAAGCAAGTGTCCTTCGGAGCCGGGCCCTTAGCTTCCAACGGTACACCGCCTTAGATTACTCCAGACACGGAGATGAAATAAACACCAAGTCTTTTATATTAATGCATCAACAAATATACAATAAAACAAGTCTTAGTGAGAGTCGATGATCCAAGTTGAGTCTGAAATTCACAGTTACATATACGAAAAAAGGAGTCCCTTGCTTAACAATGCTGTCCCTTTTTATAAGAATAACGGCGGAGGTATCTAAGTAGCAAAAATAAGCAAAACAACGATCCCTCAGGATCAAAGATCCTGAGGGATTCGCCAAGCCGTTAATCCTTTACTTTTCTTCCCCTGTTCCGCCGAATTGATAATTCTTCTTCCTTTCCAGGGTCGTTCTGCTTCGATCTGTTCGATCTTGTTTGCATCCGGTTCCCTCCTAAAGGGACAACAGTTATTCCTCCTTTGTCTTTTCTTTTCGAATGGCAACCCTTCGTTTCCACCCTTTCCTGCAAGGAAAAATAACAATTATCAGCAATTAAGCTTTCCATACTAATTCTCACACATTCTATTAAAATTCTTTATTTCTTTAAGTTCATTATGCAGAAAGGGTTACAATTGTTACTAAAAAGTTACTAAATCGTTCGTCAAAAACATACCTTTCTAGTGCTCCACACACCCCCTGCTTACCCTGTTTCATGCCCTCATGAAAACATTATAGTTGACATGCAAGGTGGTAAGAGAATAGGCTGGAGAGGGAACCTCGTGTGGAGGCCTACAGCCGTGATGAGCAACTAGATCATCAAAGAACTGATTTGTTTGACCTTCAGGCATTTCATACAAGGCCTGATATTCGGGTGCAGGGTGCCAAATAATTGGACTACGAAATCGATACCCTAACCAGGATGGCCCTGCTTGCAAAATACGCTCGCCATAAAGGTTCAATCGGCTGGCATCTAGCTCAAAATTTTCATATCTGAACGGTTCCCTGAGCTGGATGTTTGGGTTCGAAGTCTGGTATCAGAATTTTGTAGCATGATAAGCAAAAGCTGCGTACGTCTGTCTGCATAGTGGGGGTGGGGATAAGCAAAAGTATTTGAATTTTGGCCGGATCTACCTGAATTCCATCTGCTGAGATGAAATGTCCTAGAATGAGCCCTTCGGTCATCATCATATAACATTTTTCGTGGCTTAAACAAAGCCTGGTATCAATGCAACGCTGTAGGACTTTTTCTAGAGTGTCGAGAGCTGGATCAAAATCATCTCCATATGGTGTAAAGTCATCCATGTATACTTCAAGTCCATCATTTATTAAATCTGCAAAGATGCTAAGAATGGCCCTTTGGAATGTGGCAGGAGCATTACATAGGCCAAAGTGTAGAACTCTATAGGCGAACGTTCCCCAAGGACAAGTAAAGGTAGTTTTATCCTGGTCTTCAGGGGTAATCTGAATCTGATTGTATCCACTGAAGCCATCCAGGAAAGAAAAGAATTTCTTCCCTACTAAAGTGTCCAATACTTGGTCTATGAATGGGAGGGGAAAATGGTCTTTTTGTGTGGCTTTGTTTAACTCTCTATAATCCACACAAATCCTCCATTTCCCATTCTTCTTGGGTACAACCACAAGTGGAGAGACCCACTTACTATCAGAAATAGGATAGATAAAATTAACATCTAAAAGCTTCTGAAGTTCTGCTTTTGTAACATCTTTTAGATGAGGGTTGAGTCTTCTTTGCGGTTGATGGACAGGTCTTGCATCTTTTTCTATATAAATATGGTGGGTGCACAATTGGGGATCAATCCCTTTCATATCAGGGTAATCCCACGCAAATGCTTCTTGATGCTTCCGTAACAGATGGATGAGTTTTATTTCTTGGTCCGGCGTAAGGTTGGCATTGATGTTTAGAGTTTTTCCTGGTTCAATTTCCACTGCTTTACTATTGGCAATAGAAGTCACAGGTATGGTTTGGTCATGTGTATCTTTCAAGGGATCTTCTTCTAGTTCGCTATCGAATGCAGCCTCTATCATGAAACACTGTGCATGAGGTCTAGATTCAGTTTGACTAACGAAGTTATTGATGGCATCATCTTCTGTTTGGTCTTTAAAGTCTAGGGCCTTCTGTATAGTCAATGGTGATCTGATATTGTCAGTAAGGTATGATACAGGGTGCTGGTTAGTTTTTACCATTGTAAGACTTGGCTGTGTTGGAGGGTATAGAACTAGATTTTTAATATCTGGTCCTCTGGTTATGGTCATATTTCCCTGCCGGCAACCAATGTAAGCATCAGCGGTAGCAAGCCAAGGTCTACCTAAAATTAGCGGATGTCCATCCAGTCGGGTTTTTGGATTAATTACCAGGAAATCAGTTGGGTATTCCCAAGAATCTATAGAGACCATGACATCGTATAGAGTTCCTTCCGGTCGAACTACAGATCGGTCAGCCAATTCTAACAAAGTAGAAGTGGGTTCTACTGATGTAATACCGAGCTTTTGGCAAGTAGAAGTTGTCAAAATATTAATTGCAGCTCCTAAATCAACTAAGGCATTAGTCAGAGTCTGACCATAGATTTGAACAGTTACGATTGGATTTCTTGGATCTTCATATTTAATGGGTGTTCCTGATAACAGGTCAGATAAAGTACCGACTACTTGGACTCTTGGGTTAGTGGTTACATTCCTCTTTGGTTTTTTTATGCACAATTCTTTTATAGTTTTTGCATATATAGGGATGTCTTGAATGGCTTGGAGGAAAGGAATTCGTATGTACAGGTTTTGTAGCTCTCCCAGAATGTCAAAGTCTGGATATTGTACAGGTCTCGGTATGAATAATCGTTCTGGGAAGGGAGGAGAGTGCGTATTCACTTGATGATGAGTCTGCTCCTTATTTGCACCCTCTTGTTGTAACGGTTGTTCTATTGGTAACTGATCTTCAATGTGAACTATTTTATCTCCCTCTGTTTCTATTATCCATCCAGATCTTAACTGAAGATCATTGCACCCCCTCAGTTCAGGTCCGATTTCTGCTGATTCTATAATTTGGAGGGATTGGACCGGCCTATTATTAGGATTAGGATTGGGTTGGGCTGGGAGTTGCGGTCTCAGATTAGACTGGGGATTTTGTTGCAAAGCTGGCAGAGTCAGTTGAGGGAGCGGAATAGTTCCTGTTGGCTGATATGTCGATCTTGGCCAATTTGTCTGCCAGGGTGAACTTTGTGAAGTAGGGGGGGTCCATTGTGGAGGATATGAGCTATTCTGCCAATATGGTGGGGTGTAAGGAAAATTCGGCCAACCAAATTGGCTTGGCTGATTCATCCATGGATTTGGAGAAGGAAATGGTTGTGATGACCAGTTCAGAAATGGGGGTTGAGATTGGTTTTGCCACATACTATATTGCTGAGCGTTATACTGTGGAGGCTGAAAAGAAGAGGTTGGGTCTGAAAACATACCTGATTACCTTGGTTGCCATTGGCGACGCTGGTTAACGAAGTATGCTGATTCTGGCTCTTCTTCTGCTTCCTTGTATACTACCTTCAATCCAGGAAGTGAGGGCCAACTTTCAGTAAGGTGATCTTTTGTACAGATAGCACATGTTTGAACTGCATCCAGTGGACATTCCTTGTGGCTATGTTTTCTTCTACATCGGGGGCAGAAGATCGCCAAATTCTGTTCTGCCTCTATCTGCTTCTGTTTAGCCTGCACAATATCAAGTTGTGTAGTCAATGTCCCCAGGATATCAGTTTTAAAATTTTCTAATAAATTTCCAAGTTCTACACGTGTTACTCCTTCTATTGATCTTTTGTTATCTCTGACAAACCGATCATATTCTGCTGGTTTTATCCTTGTGCTACCTCTCGAGCTCCTGATACATAAATCAATGATGTCAGCAAAATTTTCTTGATAAATATCCCCTTCTCCCATGATATTTAATGTTTCAATCCATTGTTCCTTCATGCCTCTAATCAATGTTGTTTTTAACACATTATCAGGCAGAGGTAATGATGCATATGGAGATCTTTGTAAATTATACTGAAAACGTTCTACATATTCTTCTAGTGTTTCATTTGGTCTATCTATCATCTGAAATATTTCATCTTTCAGTTCTCTAGACCTACAATAATCTTGATATTTTTTTAGGAAAGATTCTTTCATTTGCTCCCAGTTGTTTATAACCCCACCACCTAAACCCATAAACCATCTTAAAGCTGCTCCTTTCAAAGTGGAGGGGAACAACTTTAATTTCTGGGGGTCAGTGGTGTAATCATATCCCCTGCATAATACATCAAATTCAAATAAGAATGCATCGGGGTCCTCTGATGTAAGTCCGTGAAATGTAGGAATGTGTTGAAGGGGAATTGATTTCATAGGAGCATTTGCTGCGGAATCCACTATAGGATATTGTAATGTAGAAGTTTGAGTGTTTGGCTGATTCTGTGCCATGGGATCGAATATGTGCCAGTAACCTTCCAGAATTTCTAAGAGGGTATTCTTAGGCGGAGAAGGAACGACCTTAACAGGGATTGTTTTAATAGCACTTCCTTCGTCTGGGATAACGAGAGTCCCTGTTGCTGGAGGAGACTGAATCCCTTCAACAATGATTTTTACATCGCTTCCTTTATCTGGGCTTTTTAATGGCTGAATTATCCTAGGAGGAGATCTTGGCTCCTCAACTTCTCCTGTTTCCCCTTCTCCTTCACAAAGATTGCTTAGATTCCCTTCCTGCAGTCGTTCTGGAATAGAATTTTCAATTTCTTGAAAGTCCTGTTCATTAGTCTGACTATGCACCTCAGTGAAGGCTACAGATGGTGATTCTGCAGCCTGAAGGGAGCTAGTAGGTTGTTTAGAATTGGTTTTCCTGAACCCTACTGATGGCTGAGATTCAGTTTTCTTATAGATTTCGTCTATGAAGGTTGTTCGGCCAAGGGTCACCGGCCCTTTGGCTTTTTCGGGTTTGAACGGAGGTTTGATAATTTTTTCTGGCTTTTTCTGCTTAGTCATGCACTCTATAAACTACCAAATTCTATTCAACCCACAATTCTGCCAGGAAAGCGGACGGTGGAGCAGGGCTTTTACATGCTTCGTACGAAGGTTCTTACCTTCCGTTTTTAAAATCCAACTCTCCCCTAGCAGACTCGTACACTACTCTGTAAAAGACAAATGGCTATACTCTTTCCCCGGCAACGGCGCCAAAATGTAGAGCTGTAACAAGGGTCTCTTTCACCTCTAGTTATGCCACATTAATAAGTCAATCCGGGAACGCTTTGTTATTGCAAAGAGTATCTCAATCTGAGGCTATTCGTCAGAGTAATGCTTAGTAGTACAGTGTCTAGAAAATACAAGAGTAAACGGATGCTAAACTTATGACTAAATTGCTCTAAAAGAATAAAATCACACAAAGCAGCTTATCAGTCAAGGGTATGGAAGCGATAACCCATCCCTCTAGAAACTGATAGAAAGGAAATTAGAGTATGGCCCATAGGTCTGGGAGCTAGGCAGTGATTGCTGAGGCTCACTACAGCCTTAGACCTTCTCTCACACCAAGACAACAAATGCAAGTAAATGGAACGGCAGAAAGTGAAATGGGACCGCAAACAGGAAATGGAACAACAAATCTTGAAATGGAACAACAGTAAATGGAACAGCAATCCAATAAACTAAATCTCGCGAGTCGGAATTAAACTTACTCTATTGAACTAAACTCACATTCTGCAATCAAATAGAAATCTTCTCTCTTAAAGCAAATTGGATGAAATATACTTTACTGATAAGTTATGGAACAACAAGCATCAACCATATACTCACACACCACACTAATATAGCAATCTGATGACTATATTTCCAAATAGAATAACATTACTTCTAGATTCCAATAATTGAGATTTCAAATGAATCCAATACAGAAATATTCAATATAAAGGCTCTGTAACAGAAACAGTTGTCTTAGATTGTTAACATGCAATCAACTCTGAAAAGATTCACTCATACGATACAGAGTCACTACATAAATCTCTTGAAAGAAACCATTAATGAATTAATTGTAACAGAGCATGGAATAGCATATGAAAAACATGTCAGATTACCAAACTATAAAGATAAACAAACCACACAGAAACCAAATTATAATGATACAAAAGCAAGTGTCCTTCGGAGCCAGGCCCTTAGCTTCCAATGGTACACTGCCTTAGATTACTCTAGACACAGAGATGAAATAAACACCAAGTCTTTTATATTAATGCATCAACAAATATACAGTAAAACAAGTCTTAGTGAGAGTCGATGATCCAAGTTGAGTCTGAAATTCACAGTTACATATACGAAAAAAGGAGTCCCTTGCTTAACAATGCTGTCCCTTTTTATAAAAATAACGGCGGAGGTATCTAAGTAGAAAAAATAAGCAAAACAGTGATCCCTCAGGATCAAAGATCCTGAGGGATTCGCCAAGCTGTTAATCCTTTACTTTTCTTCCCCTGTTCCCTCGAATTGATAATTCTTCTTCCCTTCCAGGGTCATTCTGCTTCGATCTGTTCGATCTTGTTCGCATCCGGTTCCCTCCTAAAGGGACAACAGTTATTCCTCCTTTGTCTTTTCCTTTCGAATGGCAGCCCTTCGTTTCAACCCTTTCCTGCATGGAAAAATAACAATTATCAGCGATTAAGCTTTCCATACTAATTCTCACACATTCTATTAAAATTATTTATTTCTTTAAGTTCATTATGCAGAAAGGGTTACAATTGTTACTTAAAAGTTACTAAATCGTTCGTCAAAAACATACCTTTCCAGTGCTCCACAACAGTCAAATTCTCGTAGATCCAGATGATCAGCTAAAAACCACATTCAGAACCAAGTGGGGAACATACGCCTATCAAAAGATGCCATTTGGATTAATCAATGCTGATGCGACTTTCCAGAGAGCCATGGATATAGATTTCAAAGGTTTGGTACATAAAATTGTGATCATTTACTTAGATGATACAACAACGTATTCAAAGAAACACAGTAATCATTTAAAAGACTTAAAACAGATTTTTGAACATTGTAAAAAGTACGAAATTTCTCTAAACCCAAAGAAGTCGTACTTTTCCTTAAGTGAAGTTAAAATTGTCGGATTTATTGTATCTAAATATGGGATTCACATAGATCTTAATAGGATAGAAGAAATTTCTGAAATCTCTTTGCTTCACATCAAAAAATGTGTGCAGTCCTTCCTAGGTGAGATAAATTTTGTAAAAATATTTGTCCCTGACTTTTCACGAATTATTTTACCCTTGCAAGCCATGATCAAGAAAAATTCGTTTTTTAAATGGGGACATACTGAGCGAGAAGATTTTGATCTTATCAAAAAGGAAATTATAAATTCTCCCTCTTTAGCAACCCCGAAATTTTATAATCATTTTATTTTATATACTTTTACCTCTAAAACATCATATGCAACCATTTTGACACAAATCAATGATAAAAAAAATTGAAGCACTAATCTCTTTCTTTAGCTCCAATTTGCAAGGTGCTAAATTGAATTACTCAGATGTTGAAAAATAGGCCTTTTCTATTTTCAAATCTATAAAGCATTTCAGACTTTTTCTTCTTAAAACACACGCAAAAGTAATAATATCATTCTCATCTGTGAGAAATTTACTAGTACAAAAAGAATTAGTAGAGAAAGGGAAAATTGGGTGACAGCACTGCAGGAATATGAGATTGAAATTAGACCAACTAAAATCGTCAAAGATCAAGGTTTTTCCAAGATACTAGCAAGAGCTTCCAACATATCAGTAGATGAACATTCAGGTAATACTATGCAAATTTCTGAGGTAAATCTAAACGAGTTTGAATCCCAATATGTTGATTTAATTTTCTATTGAGAAACGAAGTTTCTCCTCCTGAACTTAGTTATAAAAGGAAAATGGCTTTAAGGCTAAAATACAATCAATATAAAATAATTGACAATGTGTTATTTCAAAAAAATTATGATTCCATTCTTCTAAGATGCCTCAAAAAATCTGAATTAGAAAAAGTTTTGTGGGAACTCCATGATGGCCCAGCTGGTGGACATTTTGGAGGAGATACAACAACAGACAAAATTATTCACGCTGGTTATTATTGGCCAACATTGTTCAAAGACACTCACGAATATGTGCAAAAATGCAAAGTATGCCAAATAACTACTGGAAGACAAAGAAAACCAACATTTCCCTTCAACCAATCAACATTGAACAACCTTTTCAACAATGGGGGTTGGATGCCATAGGTGAGATCATTCCCAAATCTTCAAAACAACACAAATACATTCTTACCGCAATAGATTATTTACCAAGTGGGTGGAAGAAATTACACTAAGAGTAGTCAATTCTGATGCAATTATTGAATTCATTGATCAATTTAGTATAACTATATTTGGCTTACCCAATGCACTCATGTTCGGCAACACATCTTATTTTTCCAGAAATAGTGTGACTGAATTCGCACTAAAAATAGGTTTTAAATTGAATTATTCTACCAATTACTATCCTCAAGGGAAGGGATTAGCAGAGTCAAATCTCATTAGAATCATTAAATGGATTGTCAACCAAAGCCAAAGGAATTGGAACAAATCTTTAACATTTTCTCTATGGGTAGACAGAATCACTGAGAAGGTCTCAATTGGCACTTCTCCATTTAATTTGGTTAATGGGAAAGAATTTTTCATTCCATAAAATCTAGTTATTCCCTCTCTGGCCCTAGTGCAATTCATTGAAGAAACTCCTTCCTCTTCATTACAATTAAGGCAAAATCAAATTCTCAAATTAGAAGAAGAAATAGAAAAATAAAAGATCACACATGCCTGTCATCAACAGTTAGTTAAAACTTCTTTTGATGCAAGTTTAGTTTCCACCAAGTCATTTCAAATTGGAGATCTTGTCTTGAAATGGGACAAAGCACATGAGGAAAAAGGTAAACATACCAAATTCCAAAGACTGTGGCTCAAACCATTTCAGATTGTGGAGTAAGTAGTCCCATCGACTTTCATATTACAAGATTTATCAAGAAGAAGAGATTCTCTTCCTATTAATGGGCTTATCTTGAAGAAATTATTTTCTTAGGAGATAACCTCTCCTAATTGTAACGTTATCACATTTATCTTCTTTTTTATGACTTTTAGGAGAATAAATGTTGAATAGAATTTACTTTTAGCTTCATAATAAATCTTTTGGAATTATTTTGATTCTTCACTTTTAGAAGTAGAGATTGTTAAGGAAATAATTATAACATTTGAAAAATTAGCTAAGTTCCATGAATCTCTGAAATTTTCTTTTGCCACCAAAATTATTCATTCTTTGATTTCCTCCAACTTTATAAAAAACTTTTGTTTTATTATCAGTCAAGAAAAGTAGCTTCAACAAAGTAAAGAATATTTGCATATAAGCATATTCAACTCTATAATTGTCATCCAAAACCCTTAAGGAGTCAATGGTCCTCCCCATCTAGTACATTTTTCTCTTTTTAGAGTGTAACTCTAAAATATACTAAAACTTAAAGATAAGAGGTATCATCAACAACCTGCTTACCATGTTCATAGGGAAATAGTAGACTGACATTGCCAATACTGCATACCAAAAAAAGGTAATGGCTTGAGATTATTTTAATCTTAAGACAAGGGGTCTCATCATAAGCCAGCTTGTTCAGTTGAATTACAACCAGTGAATGGCATTGTCATTATTTGACCACCAAACCAGGACAATGACTTTTGAGTAACAAAAGATTTTTTTGCAAAAAATAAACTGTTTAAAAAGAAGTAGGAGAATAAGTATATGATTTTGAATTTATCTCTAAAAATTGCACTCTTTCCTGGATGGGTCACTGAATCATTGCTGGTTAAAAGGTAACCATGTCAAGGCTATGGACGTCTGCTGGCAGCAAAGGCTCTACATATGAAAAATGAGTACATTAAAAAGGTGATCTGCAAAAGCCACCTACTTTATTTTTAAACTAAGTAAAGAATGATATAGACAAAGGAATAGCTCGGAATGTCTACACAGTTTTGGAGAATAGTGCAGGATAAGGCAGCAGAGGGCTAGTTGGTCATGTCTTCACATCATTGGAGAATAGTGCAAACCCATGTCTAATTGCAATGGAGGCTTCTGTAAGACAAGAGGGAGGCTTGACGACTGTGCTTGAGAAATGCACAGTTCAGTTTGGACATGGAGGCAGTTTTATGCGCAGTTCAGTTCGGACATGGCGATAGTTTTATGCACATTTCTAGGAAGCAGACATGCTACTCATCTCCGGGATCGCACAATGCAGTTGACCTGGAGGACAACCTCAAGCATTGAATAGTTCCAGGCAAAGAGTATGGCCACTGAGGGTTGAGACTGCGCAATGCAGCTTAGTCGAGGTCCAGAGGAAGAGGCTTCCTTGGTTGGACATATTTCCAGGAAAATGGCTAAGTGTTGGAGACAAGTGCACTTGTGTAGACGTGACAATATGATCACACACTTAGCATACTTCAACACATGATGACACTAACCATTGGGAGAAAATATCAAAGCATGAGCCTCGGTGAGATTGTCTTAGAGTTGAGAATGACAAGCGCAACAATTCAGATAGACCTTCGAATGACCATGACAACACTTGTGCGATAGTGCTTACAAATTTGTGTTTGGGTATGATAGATGTTCACATAGTGAAGACAACCCAAACACACAAAGACAAACCTTCAAAAAGACAAAAACAATATCACAAACATGAAATAGAAATCAATATGCCAAAAGAAGACTGTTGGTCAAACAAACAAAAGGGTGAAAAGACTTCATAAGAACTCATGGGATGAGATTGAGTGTTTGTAACCATCAAAGGAAAAACCAAGGAAGGCTCTAAAAATTTGGATGCAAGCCAAAATTTTGGAGTGTGTTGCAGTCACAACAACACTTGGTGACACATTGGTTGAATACCAACTTCTTTGTTTTCGTTCATTTTTTAGCATAGGGCCTTGGTATTTTGGGGAGTATTGATTTGTTGTGTAGATCACTTCGGCTTCCCTACTTTCCCCATGGACAGACATGGTTCAACTTGTACCAACTCAGTTGAACACAACACAAGATTTAACGAGATCACAATGTTTCAAATCGGGAAGTGTAATTTGGCTCGTGAGCTTAAGATTTTCAGAGTATAGTTTTTCATCTTTGGTATCACTCTGCTACCACTAGGCCTGGACAGTACCCCAGCGGATTCATGCATGAAAAAAAACCTTTCTCCACTACTAGCGATCTTGGATAGTAGCCCGATGGAGCTGATTTCTTAACCTTTCTACATAGGAATCCTTTCTCCTCTTTCGCCTGTATTATTTTTGAAAGAGGTCTATGCATAAGAACTTATTTATTTTTGTGGCGGAAGAGGGATCCCGACTTATTGAGAGCATAAGAGGTTGTTCCTTCAGAGAAGCATGTAAATACCTTTGATTCAAGTTTTCTTGTTTATTTTTTCCCCTTCTCCATTTCTACTAGTTTGATAAGCTTGAACACACAGAGTAGAAAACTAAGTATAGGCATCAGTTTTCCCATACTGGACATAGGTTCATAGTTCGAACAAAACTTTCCTTATAGACGGAGCATATTTTCTTTCAAGGTTTCATTAGACAAAAAGTTACAAACAAGCACAAAGTAGAGGGACACAGGACTGGCCAAGCACTGTAGTCTCACAAGACTCTTTGAAATTCAGCCACATATTCATAAGCCACAACAGAGTAGAGGAAAACACTTATTTACAAAAAAAAGCAACATAACAGCAAAGAAAAGAAAAAAGAAAAAAAACAAAGAATAGAATAAGGAATGAAAGGACTATGTACAAAGCACGGGGTGCTTCCCCAGATCATTGAAAATGATATTTTAAGTCTTATCCCTTCACAAGGAGAGTGTTAATATTCCTGTCAAGTGATTGTAGACAATACCTGTGTTAGCCAAGATTCTCGTGGATGGGGAATGGGCCAATCCATAGGGACTGAAACTTCTTATGTTTTACTTTATCTTTGTGGGGTTTATCCCACTTCAAGGCTAAGTCACCCACGATGAATTTGGTACTCCCTGTAGACTTTCCATCAAACCATCTCTTATATTATTTTGGTGAAGTGTAAAATTTTATTTTTATTTCATCCTTTCTTCATGTAGCTTGTGAAATGTGTCCATCCTACGCTAAAATAATATACACATCTTGCCTTTGGATTCTTGGGAGAACTGGAGAGCAGGAAAATAAATGTTCGGCAGGAGGATGGCTTCTTTTCCATATACCAAGAAGTAAGGGGAGGTATTTAGAGAGGGCTTAGGTGTGACTCAGTCAACGCATAGAGCATTCACCAGAGCAAAGTATCAATTTCGTTGTTCAGAGTAAATGGTCTTTTATTAATGCAGATAAGGTTCTTGTTCATGGACTTAGCAAGACAATTTCCCTGTGGGTAGTAGTTAGCATAATACTTTAACACAGTACCATTTTGCAATGCAAATTCATAAAGCTTTAATGAATAAAATTACATTGCATTGTCAAAAATAAGTGATACAGGAATGCCAAACCTGGAGATGATGTTTTGGTGTAGGAAGTTGATGACTTCCTAATCATTCAATTGTTTCAGTGGAATTTCTTCTGTCCACCGTGTAAAGTAATTTGTAGCAGTTAAGATGTAGCTATGTGTTATGTTGTAAAACAACCCCCCATTTGATAAAATCATTTAGGTAACAAATGGTAACCCTTTAGAAAATAATTTGATTTAAATTCACTAAAAGCTAAATAAAAATCCAAGAACCTCGCTCCAAAGAGAAATCACATTTTGTATTTCGCAAAATCTTGTGTGTAATAATTAATGTTACTATTTGGAACAACATTGATTTGCGATATGCAGAGAATCTAAGAATATCCCTTTTTGGTCAAATCATGTCATACTTTTTAGATTGCACATGTTATACCTTCCTTTACATATTGCGATATGATGATGGACCCAAAAAATTAATTAACTATAATATCAAAACATGCTCGCATCCATCGGATCGCAATCTCACAAATCCCAATCTCGCAAATCGCAAAATCACAAAACTGGTAGCCAAACATATTATGTGACATTGTGAATAGCAGATTTGCGAGGGAATACAGACCCATTGACATGTCATTAAATTATATCTCACATATTAAGGATGATACGTTAACAAGTTTTAATGATCTGCTCTGAAAAGATCATTGGCAATATACTACATTAATGTGAATTAATCTGAATCCTACACAAATTTCGTTTCAGGTTATGGATACTTATGATTCTGCGGCTCAATAAATTCGATGTCTTCTCACCATTACGGGTGAATTTAAGTGGTTCTGTCTCATTAATTTGAATAAGGTTTTCATATTTGCATGTTGTTATATTTCTATTTTTCATCCTCCGCAATATCATTCTCTTCATCTTTGTGGTGACAGGAATATAACAGAAGCTTGATTACTCAACTTGATGGTCAAGATGAACAAGGGAAACATTACACAGTTGTTGTAGTGCCTACAACCACCCTCCAAAATTTTTCCTTATCCTGTTTTGGGGCATCCCTACCAACCTTACACAACACTTTGTCTTGCTTCGTCAAGTACTCAAGCTTTAGTGCTTTCCTCTTTCAAAGGCAACCTGTCGATCACAATTGATCCATTTTCTTCACTGGCCCCTCATCCGAACTTAGTCCAGCTGCAGGTTGAGCAGCTTCCTAGTGAAATTTGTGCATTTCTAGAGGGAAACTAGCATTCCCTCCAAGAATTCTGCAATTCCCTCTAACAGCCTGTTTTGCTTCAGGATTGCGCAATCCTGCTAGCCAATCCTCCCAATAGGATTTGTGCAATTTTTCCCATCAACAGGATGTTCAACCCAGGATTTGCGCAAATCTGGGTAGCATTCAGCTGTTGGGCCCAAAAATTGCATAATCTCCTTGGGAATTTAGCCCAACTTACAGTCAAGAATGCACATTTTTTCCAAGTAGTTGAGCACTAGCATGCATGGACAATCCAGTTGACTAGTTCCACTCAGAACCAAGGAAACTTGACTTGAATTCATGGACAGTCCGGTTGACCAGTTCCACTCGGAACTAAGGAAACTTTATTTGCATGCATGCATGAATTGATCTTCCTAGAATATCAAGAGACAACATGCAAAAGGCATCCCATGATTCATGGACCTATTTTTAGCAGTCGGGGGTTACATGCAAAGTTGTTTTAGAAGTTTCCCTCAAAGTGTCACTTTTTCTTAAATTTGTGGCATGAACATCTTGAGACCAAACATATTTATTTGATGCATCAGAGCTCATTCATTCACATCAATCTTGGAGCTATAACATCCCACATCACATCCAGGACTCTTTGACACATTAGGCTTAGCTATTCACAAGTAAGTGGCCTCAACTTGTCTTTTCAGCATTTCTGTCACTTTTTGTGTATTTGTTTGTGTGAGGGTTGTTTTCTTGATTTATATGAACTCCTATTGTCCTTTACATATATTCTAGCTCTTCCTAGCTTTGATTTGATTTTCATTTCTATCTCACTGTTGTTGCATGCATGAAACTATTTTGTACGGACTCTTGCCCAGCCGGCGAACAGCCTCACCCACATGCATGTTGATCTGTTTTCTCAATCTTCCATTCATGTTTGTCATGCAGTGTTTATCACTTCTTCTATCACTTAGTGTCGCCATGAATTTCATCGACTTACTTGCTTTCAGTTGCCCGTCGGCAAGTCGGGCCAACCTTGGCCCGGTCTCTACCTTCTCCAAGACTACATTACACAATCTGGAGAAGGAAGGCTCACCTTCCTCTCATGATTTATGCATTCTGGTCCAGCATTGACCTCCTAGACTGAATTGTGCATTTTTGGAGGTCAGTGCCTACTTGGCCCAAAAATTTGCACAAAACTATCCCTAGGTCTATCGTCTTTCCTAGCTGGAATCGTGCATTGCGCATGTTAGTGTCGGTATCTTCATCCCTCCATCAGTGATCAAATTCTCTTGTTGCATTGCATGTTAAGTGTCTCACTCGATCAATTGTATTCCATTAGGGTCATGGATCATCTGATGGTAGGGGCATATTATACATTTTCCCTCATGTTCTTTACCCGCTGGCTCATTTTCATACATATAAATCATCCGGAGTCATTTTTTGTCTTTAAATCTACAAAAATCATTTTTAAGGTTTTAGGTCTCATTAGATCTAGGGTTTCATCAAAAAGGTCTTCAAAATGCTCAATAATGGTCAGCAGGCACATGAGGAGGTCAAATAAAGTCTCAACAACAATAATTTCAATAATCACATGCTTAGTGATTGATTTTTCCTCAAAACCCTGTTTTGAGGAAAAACAGAGTTTTTATATTCCATGTACAAATTTGATGTAATTTCATTTTTTCCCATATGTAATAATTTCAGAGGAAGCCCTGGTCATCTTCCCAAGCCTCTACAACTCCACCACCTACAAAACAAACAAAAAGTCAAAGCATTCAGTCCATCAAAAGAAGAAACTAAAGTAAACTATGCAAAAACAGAGTTTTTAAAGGAAGTGAAAATCAAACATTAGTAAAGTGGGTTTTCTTGAGTAAAAAATTAAAGTCATTGCTATATAAAGAATATCCATATCAAAGAAGACTCATTTGTGTCCACGAGTGAAGGAGAGCAAGTGTATTTGTGTTTCAAAAGCCAAGAGAGCGATTTTTGTGCAAAATCAAGGAAAATCACAGGTGCGGTGCACCTGGGTTAGAGCGCATCACACCGGGTAGAAATTTACAGTGTAATTTTACAAGGGGCGCGACGCACTGAGGTAGCATAGTGCACCTGTGAGGTGGCGCGGCACACAGGGCTACAAAGCCCGAAATTGCTCACAACCTCCTCTAAACTCTCAAAATTACTAAATTCTCCATTGTCCAAGTAAGTTGATGCTCCCTCATGGCCAATGAATGAGTTTATCTTGGTGTTTATGGTGATTTAATGGGAAAAAATTGAAACCCTAGTTCCTTGCAGTTTGATGAAAAACCATTGCATAGGGTTTACAAATTGTATTTTTTGCTGCTAAACCTACTCCTATCATTTTCATTCCCTCACTCCCTCACTCCCTCACTTCATTTTCTCCCTCCCTTTTCATTCATATTTCTCATTCCATAACCCCCATATCCCTAAACTACCAACCCTAAATCCCTAATCCCACTATCCCAAACCCTAGTCAAATATCCCCAAATCCTAATTGCTATCCCAAACCCTAAATATCATCCCCTAAACCCTTCTGTTCCCTAAAGAACCTATCAGCAACGTTCCCAAACCCCTCATACACATTCCCACCATAGTCCCTCATACATTCATATCTTTGGCAGCAAAAACCTATTGACACCATAAAATATCTTCCTACTCATCTAAGAAAACTCAAACATTGGCAAACATGGATTCAGATTCTTCCTATGACAAAAATGAGGAAACATTCAGTGACTCTTATAGAGAAATTCATGCACCAAGGAGGCCTCATAAGAGTGAAAAACATAACTGGGAGGAGCCTACTTCACTTGCCAAGTTGTTGGCCTGTCCTCTTGCTGTCAAATGCTTCCAGCATCAATCTTGTTATCAATTTTGTGAGATGGTGGAAAGAGTTAAATACCACCATGAGCTAGACAGACTATTTGTGCTTCATCTTTACGATGTCCAAGTCAATTTGGAAGGTGTGACATTCACCTTGACACCTGAGACTATTGCTCAAGCAACCGATATTCCGAATGTAGGTGAACAATGGAATAAGGGGCAGCTGGTAGAGAGAGATCATTATGAGCCTTATATCAAGGTTGGTTTTTAGAGACAGGTTAGTAGAGTCTTCCCATTCAGGTACCTATAGGACACATATGCTCCCTTGATGAAACTCATAATTAAATATTTCAGCTGTGAGGGCAGATTCTCTCGTCTGTACACCTACCATATCAGATTGTTGATGCACTTTACTAGGGTGAGGATGATGAACCTCCCCTATTTCATTTGCTAGAATATTGAGAAGATGACCACCTTAGTGCAAAGGAAGCCTCCTCATCAACAGTATAACAACATTTATCACTTTGCACTAATCAAAATTGTGGTTTTGCATCAGCTTGGTTTATTTAATATCTCATGGGAGGATTTCATTTCACATGAAGTCTTCAATGGTCCTCAAGTGCCCCCATCAGTTTTTCATGAGGTAGGAGAGCCTTCACATCAACACGAGATTCATGAGACACAAACCATTAGTGTGCTAGTGTTTGCCACATACCAAAAGGGCACTAGAAGATTGTTTGCAGCAGCAAAATGAGTACTATCTCCAACCGGGGTGGAAGGAGTCTCGTTTCCTCCATCAGCAGAGTAGGTACAAGACAAGGGTAAGAAGCCCTTGCATGATGAAGGACCTTTAGAAGGTCAAGAGGAAGATTTCATTCTTATTCAGGATGATGACACTGATTTGGGCTCCCAAAGCTCAAAGCTCAAGGAGATCATTCAGGAGCAGCATGAGGACATTCATCACTTGTCTCTCAACCTGGAAAGAACCAAGTGGATAATAAACTATTTGGAGCAGAGAAACAAATAGTTGGAGGATTAGCAAACCATCATGGAGCTTCGAAACATAAGAGAAAAATGGCAAGCTGCCAAGAGGAGGAAAGTCAAGTTGACACCACTTGAACAAGAAATTGAAGTTGATTGTGAATCTTGGCTTGAGAGGATAAACATACACTTGGAAAAGATGCTGGAGAAGGCCAAAAAAGAGAAAAACATGTTGAGGCACATGGCATACCACTACTTGGTAAGAAACAAGGTGTGCAAAGTGAGAATTAGGATTTTGAAGGCTAAGTTGAAGACTGTGTCCATTCCCCAGACCCAAATCTGCCTTTCACATTTGAGCCAGCAAACTAATATTAAATTCAATCAAACTCCTCTGTGCACATACCTATCCTAAAATCAGTCTTTACATCAGTCATCTCAAGCTTTATTAGCCATCTTTTTTGAGAATGACAAGGAGAGAGCCGTCTCCCGACCTGGTAGGGCTAGCTACTAGGTTAAGTGTGGTTTGATGTTACCCTAGATTCTTCCTTTCCTAGCCTGAGGTAGATTTAGGCCATAATAGCGCAATCCTAGCAACGAACTGCCCAATTGGATTCCACATTTTGCAGACCCAGCAGCCAGTTTAGCCTCCCAGTCAGTCTAGACTGCCTTTTGCATAGTTCTGGTAGCCAGTCACTCAACCTCTAGTGAAATTTGCGCATTCTTGCTCATTAGCTCCCTAGGTATGTGCTGTGACCCTCCCTGAATTTTCTTTGTTTCCGCTGACATATTTCTTTCCATGCATGCTGCTTGTTTCTAGATCTTTCAGGAGTTCCTCTGTCTCAATGGATTCCAAGAGAATAGGATCCCAGGACACTGATAGTGTTGAAGTTGGAACATCAATTGGATAGGTGTCATCTAGCATGTTGATCTACAAAGATACAAAGATTTATCTAGACAAGGACATCAAACTGAAGTGGCAAGAGGTAAATGAAACATTCGTAGGTACTTTTGGGGAAGACCTTGAAGACCGTCAGGTGTACATGAACATTCATAAGTTTGGCTTGTACCGGATCGCATGCAGATACCCTCATTCCCATTTGTGGTACTGAATTGCATGCAAATACCCCTCGTTCCCATTTGCGGATATGATTCATTGGATCGTCTCTCATACTTACCTCGAGACAATGACCTTGAGAAGTGTTCGTGGGTCAAATATTGCAACTTTCTCGGCACAAGACTACCATGAGATGTATCAGATGGATGAGCCCATGACTTCATGACCCCATCATTAAGCTTTCCCAACAGTAGAGGCCACTCTAGAGATATTCTGATGGATTGGGTAAAAGAGACAACTCGTTTCAAGATGACCCCTAACTAGATCTATAATACAAAGATATTGAGGAAGCCATACCAATACTTGGTCATATTCGGATGTCGACTAAGTGGCCAAGTGAGCACTGAGGGCTTCACTCATAGTTGGGTGGTTGCACTGGACCAACTGGCTAGAGAAGGAAGACCATGCAACTGGTCTGACATATTGGCTCATCGGCTGAAGGAGCAAGTCACGAAGCCTCTACAGTCGCCCAAAGGCATGCATGCAAAGATTTATATGTCCGCCTACATTCTTGATGCAATCTGTGCCTGACATGAGTTCCCAGGCTTAGAGTGGGCATGGTCACCAGCGAAGACTGTTGTGAGCACATATTTCAAGCTATTCTCCAAGTGCAGCTTCAAAGGAGTGATCAAATGGTTTTCTGACCATTTTTTTGCCCCAATGTACACATTGATATTTGAACATGATCCACCCTTCATGTCAAAAGAAGCAATGAAGGAATTGCTAGGCATTGCAGATTGGTATGCCTCACCGGACAGCATGTTCATTAGAGTATTTAGTGCAGAGAAGCCTCCGCATATTCTACCAAAGTTTTATTTGCATGCGCTTGTCATGCAGGAAGTAGTGTATCATATCTCAGTGGGATTAACAGCTACGTTGTAGTAGAAGACGCAGGATTGGGTTATATGAGATCTCGAGCATCAAGCAAGCAGGTGTCGAAGCTAAACAGATGAAGAAGTACCTGCTCGACCTTCGAAGCTTCAAGTCGTATGAACCACATTGCATTGTGAATGATCACTGCATGAGAGTTCAGTTCAATTCGATCCATGGGAAATTTCATTGGGCTAAGGAAGACTCATGGAGGTATTATTGTTGGGTCGTGCAATAGGTATAAAAATACTCTTGATTACACTATCTCTTTCCTCCTTTTTATGCATTTGTGCCATGATGTAATAAGGTTTTGATGAGATTTTGATAGAAAGTTAATAAAACTACTCTTGATACAATTTGGCTTTTAAAACTAACTTTCATTGCTTTTTATGTAGAGATTAGCGAATGGAATAGCTGCAGTTCAAAGTATTGAACAACAAAGGCTAAATAGAGAAAACAACGTGTGTCTTGTGCGGTCAAATCGAGAAGCGGATTTGAGGATTAGCACAAGATGAAAGATTATCTGATAATAGAATTTGGTTGTGAATTCATCAGGATCTCCTGATCCTAAGGAATGGAATTTATCTCTTTTTCTCTTTGATTATAAAGGGGAAAAATGAATAGAATGAGGGGACTTAACTTTTCGCCTTTACTTCAATTGTAATTCAAAGATACAGAGCATTATTCTGAGGAACATATCGTGTTGTAATGACATTTGAATTTGATGAATAATATATAATTCATGTTGTCGTTTATTCGCGATATTCTAAAGTAATCAAGCAGTGGTCACTGGCGGCTTGGGCCCAGTCAGTGATGGATTTCACTGTTGTTCCCTGTGTTATACTTTTACTTTTATTTTACTGCAAATCTAATTACTCTGTTCAAACCACCATCCAACCAGAAAAAGTATATATTGGTTGCAACTGATTACGTAACTAAGTGGGTGGAAGCAGTAGCATTACAAAGAGCAACAGAGGAAACTGTTATTAATTTTCTTTTCGAAATTTTCATGTGGTATGTCTTACCCAGAGCAGTAATTATTGATGGGGGACCACAATTTTTGGGTCACAAGATTTCTACTACACTGAAAAATAATCACATCACACACATAATTACTTCTCTGTATCACCCGTAGGAAAATGGGCAGGTTGAGATCACCAACAAAGTTATCGAAGCTATTCTAACAAAGATAGTCTCATCACATCGACGAGACTGGACTGCTCAACTGCCAGAGGCCTTGTGGGCGTATCGCACAACTTGGAGAAACAGTACTGGATACTCTTTGTATCAATTGGTATTTGGTAAGGAACCCATTTTTCTCATATAATTTTAAATACAAATGCTAAGGACAGCCCAGGAAGTGGGACTGGATTTAACTGAAGCCCAGGTTAACATGTTATAGCAGATGAACGAATTAGATGAAATTTGGCTACTGGTTATACATCATACGACACTTATTCAGTAGCAAAGATCCAAATGGAATGATGCCCTGATTAAGAAAAAAACATTTCATGAGGAAGACTAGTCACTTCTCTACGATTACAAGTTTCAAGACTTCCCTGGTGAACTGTAGACTACATGGTTAGGCCCCTATTAAATAAAGCAAGTACACGATAATGGCACTCTTATGCTGGCCACCATTAATGAGTATGGTTCTTCTTTCAAAGCGAACGGACATTGGGTGTGCCTTTACCAAAAACCACTTACCAGAGAATCTTTCTACCAGCAGATACGTGAGGACCCCACCATGCAAGTTTTAGCTGCAGAAGGAAATCCTTCAGCAGCTTCATCTTTATAAGATTTATTTAATTTTTGTAAAATATGTAAATATGATTGCTGAGTTGATTTTCTTTGCTTGTTTTGTTGTTCAATTTATTGAACAACTTCTATTCAATCTATTGAACAACACTTTCTTTCCTTTTGTCATTTTGCTGATCAATTTATTGAACAACTACTGTTCAATCTATTGAACAACACTTTCTTTATTTTCATTGTTTTGTTGTTCAATTTATTGAATAGCTACTGTTCAATCTATTGAACAACACTTTCTTTCTTTTCAATGTTTTGTTGTTAAATCTATTGAATAGCTACTGTTCAATCTATTGAACAACACTTTCTTTCTTTTCATCGTTTTGCTGTTCAATTTATTGAACAGCTACTGTTCAATCTATTGAACAACACTTCTTTTCATTTTGCGTGTTTGCTCTTCATTTAATTGAACGACTGTTGTTCAATCTATTGAGTAGTTGTTGTGTAGGTTTTAACCCCGTACAGAAATTACCTACATACAAATTCTAAAACACAGAAAATAAACAATGCGAGAGCATAACACATAAAAAACATATACAGAGATTTTCCCCTGGATCCCAAAATTCGGACTACCAGCTTGATTTTTCATTATGTTCCTTTCAATGTTACAATACATATTTATACATGTCGAAGCATCCAATACCATGGATCGAAAACCATCGCGTCCAAAACCATGTGCAAAAAATCATGCACAAAACCATAGGTAGGTCTGCCCATAGAGTGGGGTTACCTGCACCCCTCAAACCCCCTATGACTGCCCCCGCTATGCAATCATCGCAATGAAGGGGGGATCCACCCCCCTCCTAACCCCTTGGTTAACTACATGGGCTAGTCGTGGAAAGAATATAACACAACCCAACATTCTCCCACTTGTTGTTTTCTTTCCACAGGGGGCCACAAGGGAGATTAGCCATTTATCCAGTCCTACAATGCCCATTGTTTCTCTACACTAAGAGAACTTCTTAGAGCTCATAGATTTTGTCAATGCATCTGTAGTATTCTTCAAAGTGTCCACCTTTACCAGTAATAACTTTTTGTCTTCTATCATATCTCTCACAAAGTGATACTAAAGATGAATGTGCTTTGTCTTTGAATGATATCTAGGGTTCTTTGCCAAGAAAATTGCACTTTGGCTGTCACAGTCTATCCTTATAGCTCCCTGTACTAACCCCATACTTGAACACAATATCTGCAACCAAACTGCTTCCTTGCTTGCATGAGTGGCTGCCATGTATTCTGCCTCTGTAGTTGATAGTGCCACTACAGATTGTTTCTTACTCATCCAACTGATTGCACCTCCAAATAGGATAAACACATACCCACTTGTAGATCTCCTCTGATTCAGATCTCCAGCCCAGTCTACATCAACAAAGGCATGAATATCCAACACTCTGTTCAATCCTAGTCTTCCTTGGTTGCACAAACCATAATCACTAGTGCCATGAAAATACTTGAAAACCCATTTCACTGTTGTCCAGTGATCCTTCCCTGGTTTTGACATAAACCTGCTCATTACTCCCACTGCATGTGCAATTTCTAGTCTAGTATAGACCATCGCATACATCAGGTTACTAACTGCACTTGCATATGGAACACGGGACATGTCCTCTTCCTCTTCTTGTGGCTTGGGACACTGTTCAACAGATAACTTTACACCTACAGGAATAGGAACCTTCATCGGTTTACTATCCTGCATATTAAACCTCCATAATGTTATCTCGACATACTTCCTCTGGTTTAACCAGAGCTTCCTCTTTGTCTAATCTCTTTTAATTTCCATGCCCAAAATATAGTTTGCAGCACCAAGATCTTTCATGTCGAATTTGGAGGACAAATGGGTCTTCAAATTCTGGATAATTTCTTTGTCGTTTCCAACCAGCAACGTATCATCCACATACAAGACCAGATAAATAACACAATCACCAATAAATTTAAAATACACACAGTGATCTGCTTTGCTTCTGGTGAAGCCAAGTTGATCCAGGTGGATATTGGTGGCCACCTGCCAAGTCCACCTGGACCCCCACCATTGTCTTTCTCAACATTTTCAGTTTCCTTAATTGTAGCACAATTTACTATTTTTAGCAGTTTTTCGGGTCCTGAACTTCCGGAGCCGTTTTGAGGCCCTAAACGACGTTTTTTGGGGAATCCGGGGGCAACATGGGTCCATGAACTGGACTGATGTTGCTTGTTCCAACAATGGTAGTACTCGGATAGATCTTTCTAACAAGCTATTGTATGCGTCAAACAGAGATCATATGCCAAAGTTACGACCCCGGGAAGTTGATGTACCAATTTACCCCAAACGGGGTCCACAGTTTGGCGTTTCATCTCCTAGGGTTAGGTTATGGAATGTTAAGGGTTTTCCATTGTTTCTCAACAATAAATAGGCCTTCGAGCCTCATTGTAACACAGTTCAGAGGCATGTAGCCATCACATCTCTTCTCAGAGATAAGCTACCATCGCCCTAGCTGGTTTATTTCCATTTCTGGTTGTAAGCATATTTCAGTATTTTCCATTAATGAAATGAAGTATTATTTCCGCTGCATCTTTGTTTATATGGTTATCTCTGTGATTTGTTGCGTTCCTGTTTAAATCCGGATCAGTGGTATCAGGGAGGTCTGCTTTTTCTCTGTTTTTCTTTGCATGTCCCCAACAAGGTAGGGATATAAGGAGTTAGGGCTTGAACTGGTTGAACCTTTGCAAGACTAGCCTCACAAATCCCGACGGCCTCCCATGGCGGACGAGAAGAAAGACGAGGGGGCAGGAGATCCCATCAAAATCTTGCTCGAAGAAGCCCTCGAGCGACAACGGAACGCGATGATGGACAACTTTGCCCAGATCCTTCAGCGGCTACCCACAAGCGACGCCTCGGCTTCCAACAGCTATTGTGGAAACGCCACACCCTTTAAGGTACAAGTTAATTTTGAAATCCCCATATTCGAGGGTTAGATAGACGCAGATGCCGTAGATAAATGGTTAAATCTGCTAGAGGGTTATTTTTCTGTTCATGAATTTTTGAGTCGGGAAAAGATTGTTTTTGCTCTCCTCAAAGCAGCCCCCCACGTCAAGGACTGGTGGGAAACCTACTGCGAGCAGAAGGATGAAAGTACTGGCTCACTATTTTCAGCCGCACCCACCTGGGATTCGTTCTGGGATGCCGTCAAGGAGCAGTACTACCCTGTTGGAAGCTATGAGGATGAATACATAAAGTGGACCACGCTGCGGCAGGGAAGGGACCAAGACGTGTCGGAGTTCACCAATCTTTTCCATACCCTTCGCACAAAGTTGGGTATCAAGGATTCGGAGCAACATTTGATACTCAAATACCGTGGCTACCTGCACAAGTACATCCAGGAAGAAATACAATTCCTAAACATCCCCTCGCTCGGCGCAGCATACCGATATGCCGTCAAGGTCGAGAAGAAGTTTAAACAAAAGAAGCGAGACTTTGGATCTGCAAATCCAAAGCAGGGGAAAGGTGTCCCGAAACCACAAAACAAAGGACAAAGCCAAGGCGGGAAAGCCCAAGACAACCAGCCGAAGCTGCAAGCAAAGAACAACGCCGCGAAGCCGAGAAAGGACACTGGAAAATGGTGCGAGTTCCATAAGAGCTCCACTCACAACACATCTGAGTGTCGGGCCAAGTAGTCACTGGTGGCTGAGCTAAAGGTTTCAGAATCAGATGCATGTTCCGACTCTGAGTCAGAACCCGATAAGGGGTATGAAAAAGGGAAGCAGATCATTGATGCGGATCCGAGCGCCACTGTTGCTACCGCAAAGATCCAGAAAAATGAACCCGAAGATCCAGAGGAGGAGGAGCGTCTCTTCCACTCTCAGATGTGCGTAAAGGGCTCCCCGATACAGTTCATTGTTGATAGCGGGAGTTAAAAGAACCTCATTTCGGCAGAGGTCATGAAGCGGTTGGGCTTACCGACCACAGCACATCCACAACCATACACCATTGGGTGGCTTCACCAAGGACGAGATCTTCGCGTGAGCCAGCAGTGTCGCCTCCCATACAACATCAAGCCCTTCACAGATGAGGTATTTTGTGACATTGCTCCCCTTGAAGTTTGTGATGTATTACTAGGACAACCATACTTGTGGAAGCGACATGTTGTGTATGAATCAAGGCCCCGTTCTGTTATTATTACATTGGGAAATAAGTTGTTCAGGATACCAGAGGTAGCACCACCTGCCGCCATCTCTTTGATTACTGCAAAACAATGCAGTAAGATCATTTCCAAAACCAGGAAATTTGTTTTGCTGATGATACGCCCTCAAGGAAAGAAGAAGATAGTGGCCGCGGCCTCCAGACAGGGTCCCTCTGCACGACAACTACAGATGGACAAGATTGTGGAGGAGTACGAGGACATCTTCACCTCCCCGGCAGGGGTTCCTCTACACTGTCAAGTCAAGCACTCCATCGATCTGACCCCAGGTGCGCCGCTACCCAATGGACCAATTTATCGGCGCTCCGTTCTGGAGAACAATGAAATCAAGAGGTAGATTCAGGAGCTCCTGAAGAAAGGTCACATCCGTCCGAGTTCATCGCCCTGTGGGAGCCCGATCGTGTTGGTACACAAGAAGGATGGGACGTGGAGACTCTGTATTGACTATCGGGCGCTGAACAAGATCACTGTCCGTAATAGGTACCCGATCCCGCGGATTGATGACCTCCTAGAGCAACTAAAGGGGGCGAAATATTTCAGCAAGATCGATCTGAAGTCAGGATATCACTAGGTACCAATCGAACCCTTTGATGTGTGGAAGATTGCCTTCAAATCCAAGGAGGGCCTCTTCGAATGGTTGGTCATGCCTTTCGGATTGACGAATGCTCCTGCAACCTTTATGAGGCTAATGGATGACATCTTGTGGCCATTCACCAACTCCTTTGTAGTAGTATACTTGGATGACATTCTGATCTTCAGCTAGAGTTGGGAAGAGCACCTCCACCACATCCGACAGGTTCTCCAAACACTGCGGAAACACAATCTATGTGCCAATTTGGAGAAATGCACTTTTGGCATGACCCAGGTTCAGTATCTGGGATACATCATTGATGAATAGGGGGTGCATGTCGATCCAGCCAAGATCCAAGTCATTCGGGATTGGCCCTCTCCAACCACTCTAACAGAGCTCCACAGCTTTCTAGGTCTTGCCAACTTCTACCGCAGGTTTGTGTTGGGGTTTTCTCATATTTCTTGGCCCTTGAGTTAGGTCACCAAGGGAGGGGCGAAAGCAAAATTCTTTTGGTCTGAATCTCAACAGAAGGCATTCATGGAGTTGAAGGATCGCCTCTGTACGGCACCAGTGCTCGCGTTACCAGATTTACAACAACCATTTGAGGTCGAGACAGATGCCTCTGACTATGATATTGGGGCAGTCCTTACTCAACATGGACATCCAGTGGCATATCACAGTGAAACACTTTCAGACACAGTCCGGAAGTACCCCACTTATGATAAAGAGATGTATTCCATTGTACGGGCCTGCCGACAATGGAAGCATTACATTTTGGAGAAGGAAACGGTCATCCACACAGACCACCAACCCCTGCAGTTCATACAGACCCAAGGGAAATTGCAGAATGATCGCCATCAAAAGTGGTCTACATACCTGCAACAGTTCCACTTGAATATCAAGTATAAGAAGGGCAGCACCAATAATGTTGCAGATTGCCTCAGTCGACCATCAATCATGGCGTTAACAATCGTGCTCAACTCTTGTGGGCATGAGACTTCTGATTGGCCACTTCTCTACAAAAGCGACCCAAAATTCGGCCACACATACCAGACACTCTTGGAGGGTCGGCGTGTTGCAGATTTTCACCTCCAGGATGCCCTATTATGCCACCTCGGTCACCTTTGTGTTCCTTCGAGCGAGCGTGCAAGATGATTTGGGAAGCACACTACAGTCGGGCTGCTGGGCATTTCGGGGTCGAGAAAACAGTGGCAGTGCTGCAAAATTATTTCTATTGGCCGAATCTTCGACAAGATGTTGGGAAGTACATCAGATCATGTATTGCCTGTGCCATTGCCAAACCGACCATTAAGAAGCACGACCTCTATACCCCGTTGCCTACCCCTAGTCGACCTTGGGAATCCATCTCCATGGATTACATGTTAGGCCTTCCTTCCACTAAGCATGGAAATGACTGTGTTTTTGTGGTCGTCGACAGGTTCTCGAAGATGGCCATTATGGTGGCCTGCAAGAAGAATATCACAGCAGAAGCCACTGCTAAACTCTTCTTTGAACAAGTGTGGGTGCACTTTGGGATCCCACAGTCTATCATCTCAGATCGGGATAGTCGGTTTCTCAGCACATTTTGGTCCAGTCTCTGGTCAATGCTGGACACCAAACTCACGAAGTCCACAGCCTTCCATCCTCAAACTGATGGCCAGACAAAGGTTGTCAATAGGATGATTGTGCACATTCTGCGCATGTATAACTCAAAGAATCCACGCACATGGGACGAGAGCCTCCCCTATGTTCAGCACAGCTACAACCGAGCTCTTCACAGCTCCACTGGCCATAGCCCTTTTCAGGTGGGTTTGGGATTCCAGCCACTGTGCCCCATTGATGTGGCCATGCCACTTGCAGCTACTCACATGAATTCAGCTCATGTCCAGTCCGAAATAGATAAGGCCACCAGCTTCATTGAGTGCATCCAACATATTCGCTAGCAGGTCCATGACATTCTTGAGAAATCAAATGCCAAGTACAAGCAGCGACATGATCAACATTGGGTGCCACACAAGTTTCAGGTGGGCGACAAAGTCTGGTTGCATTTGCAAAAGGAACGCCTTACTGGAGCCTATCGGAAATTGAGACCACTCCGATATGGTCCTTACACCATTACTAAGGCTATGGGAGACAATGCATTTGAGCTCAGCATTCCCCCATTCCTTGGCCTGCACCCAGTGTTCAATGTGGACCGCCTTCGGCCATACTTTCCACCATTACTAGACACATCCGACATTCTAGAATAGCTCCAACCCACAGAATTAAATCCAGATTGCATGGAACAAGCTGCAACTGATCGGATCATGGACACATAGATCAAGAACACTCGCCAACAGAATATCCAACTGTACCGAGTTGTCAAAGCAGGCCAACTCCTTCAGCAGGGCAAGTGGCTCACCAGGGAACAGGTTCAGCAAAAGTTTCCTCATCTCATGGAGGAGCTCAACGCAATGGGGACCATTGCTTCCTAAGGGGGGAGGAATGATCCAGGTGGATATTGGTGGCCACCTGCCAAGTCCACCTAGACCCCCACCATTGTCTTTCTCAGCATTTTCAGTTTCCTTAATTGTAGCACAATTTACTATTTTTAGCAGTTTTTCGGGTCCTGAACGTCCGGAGCCGTTTTGAGGCCCTAAACGACGTTTTCTGGGGACCCATGTTGCCCGTTCCAACAATGGTAGTACTCGAATAGATCTTTCTAACGAGCTATTGTATGCGTCAAACGAAGATCATATGCCAAAGTTACGACCCCGGGAAGTTGATGTACCAATTTACCCCAACGGGGCCCACAGTTTGGCGTTTCATCTCCTAGGGTTAGGTTATGGAATGTTAAGGGTTTTCCATTGTTTCTCAACAATAAATAGGCCTTCGAGCCTCATTGTAACATAGTTCAGAGGCATGTAGCCATCACATCTCTTCTCAGAGATAAGCTACCATCGCCCTAGCTGGTTTATTTCCATTTCTGGTTGTAAGCATATTTCAGTATTTTCCATTAATGAAATGAAGTATTATTTCCGCTGCATCTTTGTGTATATGGTTATCTCTGTGATTTGTTGTGTTCCTGTTTAAATCCGGATCACAAGTCCCCGTATAAATGTATCAAATTTCTGATACCACATTCTCGGTGATTGTTTTAACCCATACAGAGACTTCTTTAACTTGCATAACAGTTCTTTCTCACCCTTCACCACAAAGCCTTCAGGTTGCTTCATGTAGATCTCCTCTTCTAGATCCATGTGAAGAAATGTTGTCTTCACATCCATCTATTCTACCTCAAAATCAAAAGCAGCAGCAACAGATAAAAGTAATCTAATAGAAGCTACCATGGCAACAGGAGAAAAAATATCACCAAAATCAATTCCTAGCACCTGGTAATAAGATTTTTCTACCAACCGAGCTTTGTATTTCTCCACCTTTCCTTCTACATTTGTCTTCTTGTTGAACACCCATTTGCTGGCAATGGGTTTCCTTCCAGTTGGCAACTCCACCAGATCCCAAGCCTAATTTTTGTGCAAAGATTCCATTTCATCAACCATGGCATCTTTCCAGAGTTTTCCATCCTCTGAATCTATTGCTTCCTTCACAATTCTGGGATCATCATCAGTAACAAATAAAGCAAAATTTGAACAGAAAGCAGATGGACTATACCTTTCTGGCTTTCTTCTTTCTCGAACTAATCTTCCCACACCCGGAGTTTGTGGCTCTTCATCTTCTGATTCCTCCTCTACTGTAGAGTCTGATTCGTCCTCCTTTAGCTCAAACTTTATCTTCTCAGGTTCCTTTGGTTGGAATTCATTTTTAATAACATCTTTCACCTCTCTGAACACCACATCTCGACTGTATACAACCTTCCTTATTACTGGGTTCCAAAGCTTATAACCCTTTAAACCATCCTTATACCCAATAAAGATGCACTTTTCAGATTTACTATCCAACTTGGTTCATTTCTCCTTGGAACATGTACATATGCATCACATCCAAATACCCTCAGCTGTGAAAGAGAAGGTTTCTTACCAGTCCATACCTCTTGTGGAGTCTTATCTTCCAATACTGATGAAGGTGATCTGTTGACCAAGTAACATGCAATCTCCATAGCCTCTGCCCAGAATCCTTATCCTAACCCAACACCACTGAGCATGCTTCTTGCCCTTTCCATCAATGTCTTCTTCATTCTTTTTGCAACTCCATTTTGCTGAGGCGTATATAGAGTAGTCTTCTACCATGCTATACCACACTTCTTACAGAATTCTTCAAAATCCTTACTGCAAAACTCTCCATCGTTATCTGTCCTCATCACCTTTATCTTCTTCTCTGTCTAGTTTTCCACTAGAGCCTTAAATTCTTTAAACCCGTCAAAGGCCTCAGATTTCTTCTCAAGGAAATATATCCATGTATTCCTTGAGAGGTCATCTATAAATGATATATAGTAAATAGACTTACCCAGTGATGGAACCTTCATAGGTCCAAACACATCACTGTGCACAATATATAATATATGTTTTGCCCTCTTACCACTAGAGGGGAAACTCACCCGATTCTACTTCCCATATACACAATTTTTACAGAAATCAAAATCCAAAGAGCTATTACTCATACCTTCTACCATACCAATATGTCTAAGCCTTTGATGCCACAACATGGTCTTCTCTCCAGAGACCACTAGATTTTCTGCTCCACTTTCAGGGACTACAGAACTGTTGCATCCATCAATAATAGTGCTACCTTGTAACTTGTACAGAGTTCCAATCCGAACTCCCCACATCAATACAAGTGCTCCCCGGACCATTTTGCAGGTATCCTTCTCGAACATTGTTTTTACACGAGCATCATCTAGCTTGCTTACAGAAATCAGATTTCTTGCCAATGCAGGAATATGCAGAACACCCGGAAGTGTTCTAACCCTTCCACCATGCAAATTCAACTTTACTTTTCCACGACTAATGATTCTAGCCGTCTTGTCATCCCCTAAGAAGACATCACCACCATCATATTTCTCATACTCGCAGAACCACTCTCTATGGGGAGTGAAGTGAAAGGATGTACCTGAGTCAATCAACCATGCCTCATGATCTACATGTGTACTTGAAGAAGCCAAGTACACATCCACACCTTCATCTGAGGTGCTTTTCACCTCTGCAAAAGGAGCATCATCATATCCCTTTCCTTTATTAGGAGCTTTAGATTTACAATCCCTTTTGTAGTGCCCTTCCTTTCCACATTTTCAGCACACCACCTTTATAGGTTTTCCTGAAGATTTAGATCTCCCTCTAGATTTAGATCTCCCATGCGATGACTTATTGTTTTTCTGTTCTGGGACCATCCTCGTATAGACAAGGCATCACCATTCTGGCTCTCCATATTTTTCCATCTCATCTCCTTCGTCAGCAAGGATGAGACTATTTCATCAAACTACAAGGCAGTTGCATTGCTACCTATTGCAATAACTAGACTATCCCATGAATCTAGTAGAGAACACAAAAAACTGATGCACTTATCGTCATCTGAAATTTTAATATCAATAGATAATAACTGACTTATCACAGTATTAAATGTGTTCATATGTTTTGTCACCGAGTCTTCATCTTTCATCCTCAAGTTATATAGCTTTTTCCGTAGGAACAGTTTATTCACCAGAGACTTAGATTGGTACAAAGTCCCTAACTTGTCCCACAAAGCCTTTGCTGTAGCTTTCCCTGATACATTCAGCAATACTGAATCTGAGACACACAATCATATTGTGCTCTTAGCCTTCTGATCCAACTTCTTCCATTCTTCATCGGACACTCTCGTTGGTTTAGTACCTGGATCTACCATGACCCAATGATCTTTATCCACCAACAGATCCTCCATATTGAGTTTCCATAACTCGAAACTCGGACCATTAAATTTCTCTATCTCCATCTTTCCACTGCTCGTCATCTTTTTTCACCACCAGAATCGATCCTGTAGATCTCCCACTGAATAAGGTCTACCACAGGCCCGAGTGAAATCCCTTTGCAACAAAGGCATCCACTTGAAGCCAAAACAACTCTGATACCAAATGTAGGTTTTAACCCCATACAGAAATTACCTGCATACGAATTCTAAAACACAAAAAATGAACAATGTGAGAGCATAACACATAAAAGACATCTACAAGAGACTTTCCCTTGGATCCCAAAACTGAGACTACCAGCTTGATTTTTCATTATGTTCCCTTCAATGTTACAATACATATTTATACATACCAAAGCATCCAATACCATGGACCGAAAACCATTGCGTCCAAAACCATGGAATGAAAACCATCGCATCCAAAACCACATGCAAAAAATCATGCACAAAACCATAGGTAGGTCCACCCAACCTAATATAGCATCCAAAAACAAAATTTTCCAGGGCGCAGCCCGGGACCCCATAGAGTGGGATTACTTGCACGCCGAAAACCCCCTGTGACTCCCCTTGCTACGTAATCAGTGCAACAAAAGGGGGGCTCCGCCCCCCTTCTAACCCCCTGGTTAACTATGTGGGCTAGTCATGGAAAGAATATAACACAACCCAATATGCTGTTCAATCTATTGAACAACACCTCTTTTCATTTTTTTGTGGTTGTTGTTCATTTAATTGAATGGCTACTGTTCAATTTATTGAATTGTTGTTCAATCTATTGAACAACACTTCTTTCATTTTTCGTGTTTGCTGTTCATTTAATTGAATGGCTGCTATTCAATCTATTGAACAACACTTTCTTTCTTTTCGATTGTTTTGTTGTTCAATCTATTTAACATCACTTCTTTTCTTTGCAATGTTTTCTTGTTCATTTAAATCAACAATTGTTGTTTAATCTTTTGAACAGCCGTTGTTCAATCCAATTGAACAACAAAATTTTTATTATATGTGATTGCTCTTTGCCCCATTTTTTGGTTTTTCATTTTGTTTTCTTTTCATGGCATGAAGTACACTACTTTTATGAGGACAAGAATTTATGGATTCTATTAAAAGGAGTTAACACCATTAACAACATGATCCTTAATAGGACAACTTCTTGATGATAGATTCTTTTCAAGAAAAGGGACACAATTATTTATATACTACTTTACTGCATCATTTTATGTTGTACATGATACTGATTGATCATCTTAATACCATGTTGGTTCCACCCTTCCTGATTATAATCTTCTCTATCTATAACAAATAAGACTATGGGTATACTTTTTCTATTGACATGTTCAACTTCTTCCACCATCCTTCCTCTTAAGGAGTATTGAGCCTCCCTCTATTTATCATAAAAATGTGTAATAACAGCAAAATTTTGTTTTCAGATGGAGGATAGGGGGTCTCATTACAAGCCAACCTACCATGTTCATAAGGCTATAGCAAAGTGACATCCCCACTATGGCCACCACAACAGGGTTATGATCCATTGGATAGCTAAAATATCCTTGGAACAAGAGGTCTCATCACAAGCTAGCCTAATCAATTTTGCTACATCCTAGTGAATGGTAGTGTGGTTATTTGGTTACCACGCTAGCACACTAATCTCTTACGTAGAACAACAGTAGAACTCTCCATTTATAAATTGAGGATCTTGGCTCACATGGGTTAAAAAGCAACCCTGCCAAGGCTATGGACACCTGCTGGTAGTAGAGGCTTTGCTCAGGGTATTGAAGTTATATTTTATCGTCAATTACTACTATAATACCCTCTTCTTATTCTTTCTTTTTATCAGAGAAATTATTTCCTTAACTTTTCCCTGTTTAAAACCATTATGCATGAGATACTATCTATCAATCAATTGTATCATTCGTGGCTAGAATACCATCAACAAAGTATCTTTTTGGCATGTTGTCCTTTTCTTTCTCGCATAACTTATCATAAATTCAAAGCATCCTATCACTTATTCATAACTATATTTACACACTCCACTCTCATGAGAACCATACCTCTTTCCGTCATATCATTGACATGCGTACTTTGTTTCATTTACTACCGCATTGCTCATTCCCTTGCCTTGCTGTCAGAACAACACTTTCCCTATCTACTCAGTCATAGGCGACCTCTCTTTTTAAAGAGAGGGGAGGATTCTCATTATTCCTTTGCATGAGTTGTATTTATTCCACTTATTGAACTTGATATGTTGCTATAACATTGTAAACTTTGAAACGGGAACTCATACTGTTACCCATTTTGTAGATATAATAAAAAAGTGACCCAATTGGGAAAAGGGGTGATGCAGAACACACATGTTTTTTTTAGAGCATAGTTTTGGCACTATAATTTTTTTATGTACATTATGTTTTAGAATGGTAGTGTTTTTTATGCTGATTTTAAAAAGTCGTAATTCTATACTAGGCCCTTTTTTTTAAAGGCGTTTTTTTTTTTTTTTTCTAATATATGAAATGCAAATAATTATTTTGTAAATTTAATAAATTTTGAGGTGGTCTTTTTCTTCATATTTTCTTGTTTTTATTTTAATTTTAATTTTTTGGAGTGAGGTTTTTATTGTTTTGCATATTTAAAGAAAAATGTCGATATTTTGAATTTTTGATATTCTACATATTTATACAGCGTTAATTAATTTTTCAATCCACATGAAATAATTGTTTCTAAAAAAAATTATTTTTTACCAATTGACATAAAAATAACTATTTTTAACATAAATATAACTAAAAAAATTCACGCTTTGATAATTTTTTGTTAGAGATGACATGTCAAAATCACAATTTTTATAGGAAAAATTTAACCAAAAATGGTTAAATAATAGTTTTTTTATGAATTTCATGTCAAAAAAAAATAATAATCACTATATTTTTTAAAATAATGATTAACATAAAAATTAATGCGAAAATCACATAATACAAATATTGAACGCATAACAACCTTAATTGAGTGCTTATTCTTCTCATAAAATGTCAAAGTCAAAACATTACAAGAATAACTAATTAATAGTTACAAAAAATGAGCTTGATTTCCAAGCATAAATTAAATTTAATCAACAATGTCACGTAATCCAAAGTCTTCGTCCTCTAGAGTTTCATCATTGTCTTCTTCTACAATATTTTCTTCTTCCTTTTGCTCATTTTCATCTTCTAATGGATCTTTGATGTCTGCGAATCTCCCAATGTGGTGCTGCGGTGCCCACCCCATTACACCACGGCAGCCCGCCCGCCGAGGTGGTGGGGAGTGGGGCTGTGGCGCCCACCCCGCGCCACCCCGGCGGCTTGCTCGCCCCCCAGGGATGGCTGGGCGATTCTTGGAATCGCCTAGCCACCCCCGAGGGGCGGGCGGGCCACTGGGGTGGTGCACGGTGGTGCTATGCACCCACCCCATGCCAGCACAACATCTCGCCTACCCCCTGGGGCTGGTTGGGAAATTCTTGGAATCACCCAGCCACCCCTAGGGTGTGGGGCTGGCCGTCGGGGTGGCGTGGGGTGGTGCTGCAACGCCGACCCTGCAGCACCCCAGGGGTGGCTAGGCGATTCCCCGGTGGTGTCGCGGCGCCCACCCCACGCCACCCCGACAGCCCGCCCGCCCCTCTGGGATGGTAGGGTGATTGCAGCACCCACCCCGCGCCACCCCGATGGCCCACCTGCCCCTCGGTGGTGGCTGGGAGATTTCGAGAATCACTCAGCGGGCCACCGGGGTGGCACGGGGTGGTGCTGCGGTGCCCACCCCGTGCCACCACAGCGGCCTGCCCGCCCCCCAGTGGTGGCTGGGCGATTTCGAGAATCACCCAGCCACCACCGGGGGGTGAGAGGGTCGTTGTGGTGGTGCAGGGTGGGCGCCGCAGCACCACCTCGTGCCACCCCGGTGGCCCGCCCGCCCCCCGGGGGTGGCTGGGCGATTCCGAGAATGTTTCATTCAATATACAAATAATGACTTTTGAATTCATTTAGTGATGTAGTTTGTTCATAATGTCATGGTTTTTTAATTTTATAGTTGAAAAAATTTCAATTTCTTTTGTATCTAGCATTTTATGGTTGAGAAAATGTTGAATTTATACTTAGGAAAGAAAAATGCTATTCTACCAAAAACATTAGTGTGTTTTTTCCTCATAAACAACTTTGTTTGGCACATAAAAAATTGACTTTACTAGCATTTTTTTAAAATGTTGAAGATTGATCCTAAGAAAAAATCATCATTCCAGTATCATCACTTTTTCATTTTCAAGTTGTTTTTTGCACGAAAATTTTGTTTCGCTGCCATTTTTAAAACATGTTCAAAATTGACCCTTTCAAAAAATCATCGTTCCAATATACACACTTTTCATTTTTAGCACTGTTTTTATGTTTTTCAGGGTTTCTTGGCCAGAGTTCCCATTTTGAGTTTATAGTTCCTGTTTCAAAGTTTACATTGTTCTATGATATCCCATGATCAAATGACATGTGGCAGTATGATAGTTTGAGAATTAATATTATTAATTATCATGGACATTCCGCTTGACATTATGGAATTTAGTTTTTACGTCTACTTGATGTTCCATTTTTACCAAAGCAATTACTGTTCTCTACTGCATTTTTCTGTTGTGTAGCCTTTGAAATTGTAGGGTGAATATTAGAAGAATTCGAGCATTATGGGCATAAAATCAGTTCGCCAAGAACACTTAGTGTTGGAGATTTTTGATAGAGCCAGGGAAATTCTGGTGCATGCTGGATGGATATCATACTTCACTAGACTTCAGGCCCCTAGCAAAGAAATTGCTATCGAGTTTTTACAACACTTACAAGATGGGCAGTCCACAGTAAAGGGTGCAAGGATAACAATATCTGAGGTTGTGATAGCTGAATTTTCTGGGCTGTCGACAGAAGGAGCAGGATGGCCTAAAAAGCACATAGTGTTGCATGACGCGGTGGAGATTTTTAGAGACACAAGCAAGGAATTAACACAAAAAGGCAAGGGCATACAACCATCCTCTTTGGGAGAACCATGGTGCGAATTGGCGAGTGTCGTGCAAAAGTACATCGCTTGGGATGGTCGACGGGATGTGGTAAAACCACGACAACTTAAACTCTTAGATGTTTTAAAGCATAAGCTTACTGTCAAGTTACCATTTTTCTTAAATTCATTATTACATGACATAGCTAATAGAATAAGACGGGCTAAACATCTTGAGACTATAGTTAGTCATCATGGTTTGATCAGACTGATTATTAGTCACAGTCTTTCCCAACAAAATCTAATTTGGGATAATTTTATAGCGCCACTAGAGATAGGGGAAAACCCCATAGTCCAAACCCCTGCAACCATGGAAATTGAACAACAAAACCTTGTTCCAAAGAGGAAACGAACTGCTCAAACAACAGTAGGACCACATAAGCACAGGCGTTTAGTGAGGTTAAACCCAGTTCATAGGACTTCCGTTGATCCTCAGGGTAGCACCGAATGTTTGGCAGAACCATCTAGTTGAATTACTAGACAGGACTCTAAACTAGAACCAAAGGAAGAAGGTCACTCTGAAGCAGAAGAAGAGAAAGAAACTAATTCTGAACAGGAACAGGAGGAGGAACCCAACTCTGAACCTGAATAGGAGAAGGAACCCAATTTTAAACCAGAACAGGAGGAAGAGCCTAATTCTGAATCAGAACCTGAGGAAGAATGCAATTCTAACCCAGAACAAGGGGAAACACAACATTCTTTTCAAAATGATGATGAACCAGAAAATGAAGCAGGGCCTTCTCAAACACCACCTATGAGCCCCCAAGATAATTTCTTGCAGGACTTTGAGGAAGGGATGGCCCAAGTTCTTGCAAATTTGAATGCATATATGCAACTTGGAGGATCACTTGACCAGAATTTGAACAAAGCTCAATCCTCAGAAGATTCTGGTCACACAGAAATTTTTCCTTCCCTAGAAGCTGCACACCAGGAAGAGGAAGTAGACACAAAAATGACTCATGAATCCGATAACCAGTCAGGTGACACAGTTATCATAGAACATGGCCAAGACGAGCACCAAGAACCCTTAGATACAAAGGGTATTGATCAACCTATTTTTACAAAGGATGCTCCTTAGAAGAAGTGAGTAGTCGTAACAAAGTTAAGGAAGCTGAGAAAGAAATACTGAAAGCTTCAGAAGATGGTCAAGCAGCTATGTCAGAAATTGAAAGAGACTGCAAATAGAGAAGCTCATAGCAATACTCCTAAGTTAGTCACTGTCACCACACAAACAGAAATATGTGAAGGTAGGGCAATGGAAACCCAGACCGAACTTATTTCTACTCAGATAGTGGTCACACAAACAAGCTTTCACATAGAGTTGATATATAGGTCTACTCAGACCAAGGTTTACCCTCTCATAGTAAAAGCAGCCAGACAGACGAAATAATCAATAAATCTCCATCATGCAGTGATCATATTCTTTAAGAGTTACAAGAGGAGCTGGCACAAGACCAGCTTGCTTTAGCGCAATTTTAGAACGAGACAGTTCCTCTGCAAAATTATTAGGAGTTGCAGAGGCAATGCAGAGAATTGACCATAACTGAGAATGAAACTTTTGATAAGTTCAGGCGGGAGGAAGAAAAGCAGAGGAAAGTAAAAGCCAAACTAGATAAGGTCATGGGCCAAATCGATGCTATTTTCTCTTTATACTCTGATGTTTTATCTTGCAGGTCTCCTGCCACAAATTATGCTCTGTTTTTATTGGAAAGATATTTGTTGTTGAATATTAAATCCGTTAAGGCTAACAAGTCAGTCGAGTTGAAGACAATTGAAGAATTTATAAATTGCTGTAAGATGCATGGGATAAAAGTCCAATGTCTTCTTTGTGAATTTTATTTTCACATTTTTGTATTAGAAGGAGAAGTGGATGATAATCCTATCCCTTTTGTTGGGGAAATTTAGTTCCAGGCCTTTATTTCTTTTGCAGCAAACTAACTCAAGTGGTCCAAGGCTTATAATGCCTTTCAAAGAAAATAACATGGATTGGATTTGTTGGTAAGGAGTGAACCTACACACCCCTTGCAAATTTTTTTTAGACACAAAAGGATCATGACACACGAGGGCGTAACTAAGATTATGGGGCCTATGCATAAAGAAATTGTGAAAACAGGGAGGGAATATTTCTTATCCATTCAGGAAAGGTCCTTGATTGCATCCAAACAGAGATGGGCAGTCTCAACCAATAATGTCAAGGACAAAGAACCATTTAATTATAGGAATTTTAAAGCTATCGCAGGCCGTTTTGTCACATACAGTAATATTATCTTGAGGGAAGGACTATACTGGCTGGGATGTCAATTTAGGAGTCCTATTATTAGGTACCCTCCTGAAGGACACCGTTCTGATTATGAGTTTCCTGAAGGTCATGAAGGGATAGCCTTTGTAGACTTAATACAAAAGCACAATTTTAGGTCAGATAAAGAAAAAGTCTTTCTTGCTTACTCTTTAACTGCATTACATAATAACTACTTATGTTCACGAGGACGTGAAACAAGGTAAGCAGGGGAGTATGTTGGTCCATGCAACATGTATAAATTTACTCTTGATTACACTATCTCTTTCCTCCTTTTTATGCATTTGCGCCATGATGTAATAAGGTTTTGATGAGATTTTGATAGAAAGTTAATAAAACTGCTCTTGATACAATTTGGCTTTCAAAACTAACTTTCATTGCTTTTTATGCAGAAATTAGCAAATGGAACAACTGCAGTTCAAAGTATTTAACAACAAAGGCTAAACAGAGAAAACAATTTCTGTTTTATGGTGTCAAATCGACAAGCAAATTTGAGGATCAACACAAGATAAAAGATTATCTGATAATAGCATTTGACTACGAATTCATCGGGATCTCCTGATCCTGAGGAATCACATTTATCTCTTTTTCTTTTTGATTATAAAGGGGAAAAATGAATAGAATGAGGGAATGTAACTTTTCACCTTTACTTCAATTTTAATTCTAAGATACAGAGTGTTATTCTGAGAAACATATTGTGCTGTAATGACATTTGAATTTGATGAATAATATATAATTCGTGTTGTTGTTCATTCGCAATAGTTTGAAGTAATCAAGCAGTAGTCACTGGAAACTTGGGCCCGGTCATTGTTGGATTTCACTGTTGTTCCCTGTGTTATACTATTACTTTTCTTTTACTGCAAATTTAATTACTCTGTTTTATAGCTTTACGATTGATTTACTTTCATCAGTGTTGAGTTTGTATAATCATTGCATTAATTCTTATTTCTGTTGATTGGTTTCATCTATTTGTGTTGTCAATTGATTTCATTATTAGGTAAGAATCATTTCTTGTTAATTAAAAGCCAGAGTGTTATTGGTTAAATCAGGTTTATCACTTTTATGCATAAGTCTAGATTCAGCTGAAAGAGCTTTGTTATTGCTATGGTGCACTCGGTTGATGTAATTTCTTAATTTAGATTGAGTTTTGGTTTTGATCAAGATTGAGTTTTGGTATTTGAATAGGTTAATTTCCTTGAAGTTACAAGCTTGATGTTTATGGTTTGATCTGTTTACTCTTGTATTGAAATTAATAAGATATCTTAAAGCATTACTCTCTATAGATATAATGATTTCCATCACTTGCACATATTGTGTACACTCTTGAAACAAAAAGACTTTCCCAGGTTGATAATTAATGTGAGGCATTTAGGAGTTCTAAAAGACACCTTATTTGTGCCCAACAATTGCTACAATTACTCCAGACCCAATGAACAGGTCAGTTTCTTCGTAGAGTGGTTAGCACGACAGCATGAAGAAGCACCACGAAGAACACCAGCAATAGTAGCAGTAGCAGCAACAGCAGAGCAAAGCATACCTATGTGCGACAAAGGGAAGAGAAATATTGTCGACTGCATGGAGGAGGAACAAAGATGCAAATTTTGAGTAGATCCACTTGTAGAACAAGCAGCTATGGCTATTCAACATAAGAGGAAGCAGCACGAAAAGTGAATCGCATGAAGGTATAGAGGTAAGAAGATAATGGAAGAAGCAGAGAAGGAGTTGCATGAGTTTAGGGAGCAACTCCAGAAAGAACAAGAGCTACACCAATAGAAGAAGGAAGTGCACCAGCAGCAGATTCAACAGGGGGCACATCACGTGCAGACAGATGAATCAGTGCCTATACAAGTACCTGATTCTTATGAACAGCTAGCATCAGGTGAATAGGGTGAGCCCTCGTAGGGGCAAGACGTTGCTCATGAGATAAAACATGCTTTTGAACTTTTGGATGTAAACATGGAGCAGCCAAAATTTGAACAGGACATTGACCTCATGCCTCAACACGGAGAGGATAACTAGCCCACTACAATGCATCCAGATGATGAGCAAGTCTCAAATGACCAAGGATGCAATGAGATCCTTGGTGGTCAACCGTAAGTATATATGTGCGACAGCTCCTTTGATGAATCTCAAAATAGAGTTGTGAACCCTGACAGAGTACCAACCCTAGAGGACCAAACATCCCCTACGCAAGTTTAAGAACAAGTGATCATGACTGAGGTGCACAAGGACCCAACTAATTTTGTTGATGCAACTAGATTGTATGTCGAAGCCACTAGCTCAAGTGTTCACTTCCTCATAGCTGAGAATGAGCGAATGGTGAAGGAACTATAGGTGGCCCAGCAGGGAGGAGACTTGGCGATAATATCCACCCGAGCTTAACTGAAGAAGGCAATACTGGAGGTAGTGTTGTCCTTGGACACAGTTATGTGAGCATTGTACTCCAATTTCGGTACCATGCATCAAGCCTTCGTTCATCTTTACGGATGGTAGCACCCATGTGTGAGAAGAGCTCACATCTTGAAGAACATACATGCTGCCATTGATGGCATGTGAGCATGGATGATGAAGTATAAAGGATCCCCATTTCATTGTCTAAACATGATGAAGGCCAATGCGATTGAGCTGTAATCCCATATACGAAGTCAAATCTAGAACTATGATGACCTACCGCAACTCATCATTGGCATACAGGCTTCCCATGCATGAGTATTAAAGAGCATGGAGGTTTTTGTGCACAAATATGAAATTCCATCACTTGGGACTCTCACCAAAGAGAAGACCAAGAAGCAAGTCCAACAAGAGCTTGAATCGTACTTCGCTAAGTTAATGTGCGTTGCCACAGTCCAAACTTGCCTATCAGTGCAGACATCATGTGCAATTATGTTGTTTGTCTGGCCACATTGAGGAAAATGATGCGCATGCTTTTAAATGAGTTGGATAGAGGAGCCCAAGTAGTGTACTCAGATGCCATGGAGGTAAGGTTCAGGTTCTAGACATATGTTACAATGGAACACACAGACACTATCGGAGACTACCAATCTTGGCACCAATATGTTACTGTTGATCAACATGAGGATGTCGAGTAGTTGGACTTCTATAGGTGTCTAAGTCAGAGTAGTGTCTATTTTGGCTTGTTCAATCCATTGTTCATAGGGGTACATGTGCATTATAATGTTGAGTCATGTCAAGTGTAATTCAAGTCTCAAGAGTGAATGTAATAGTCATAGAGTAGCTGAAGAGTCATGAGGGTAGTTGAACGGTCACAAAGGGGAATGTCAAGGGTCACCCCACCCTTTGCTATAAGTAGTCCCTCATAACTCATTATATAGGCTTTTGGTCAGCCAAGCTTCTACTAAGACTATCCTGAAGAAGGCCTGGATAGTATTGTAATGCGCCTTGGCTTCTCCACTACACGGAGCTAGTATATCTCTTTGGAGGAGAAAGCGGATGTGGTTGTAACGTTCCACTGATGGGGCTAGTAGGTTTACATGGTGTATTGTATGATTTTTACGTACACTTCTTTAATAATAAGAGCCAACACATTTTCATGCATATGTTGTTATTGTAGTTGGACTGCTCCAATTGCCTTAATGATATATGTTGTTTAACTTACATACTTGTATATGAACTGATTTGTATGCAATTGTATGAATCTTGTTGTTAATGTGTTGCATATGGTTTTAATGTTGTCAGTACCCATGTCAACTTCTCTGCTGGAAACCAGATAGACCTTTCTCTGGACCTTGTTAGATCAATCGTCACACTCATTTTGGACTGATCTGTGAGTGTTGTTCGTGTTATCTTACCTTGTATGTTGTGACTATCGCATCCGTGTCGACTGCTCTATCGGAAGTTGTGCATGTCCTTCGTGTTGATTGTTCCTAGCTAAGTTGGGACTGATCCCTTTCATCCTGGCACTCACCTTGACCTTTCTCTCCCTTCGAAGTGTTGGAACCTCTCATACTCATTCATCAAGCCATCGTTCATCTTCACAAATGGTAGCATCCATGTGTGAGAAGAGCTCGCATCTTGAAGAACATACATGCCGCCATTGATAGCATGCGAGCATGGATGATGAAGTATAAAGGTGCCCCACTTCATTTTCCAATGCAATTGAGCTACAACCGCGTATCTGGAGTCAGATCCGGAACTATGAGGACCTACTGCAACCCATCACTAGAATATAGGCTTCCCATACACGATTATTCAAAAAAATGGAGGTTTTTATGGAAAAATATGTGATTCCATCAGTTAGGACTCTCACCCAAGTGAAGACCAAGAAGCAGGTCCAACCGGAGCTTGCCTTGTACTTCGACGATTTGATGCGCGTCACCACTAGTCCAGACTTGCCTATCAGTGTAGAAATCATGCGTAAGTATGTTGTTGGTCAGGCCACATTGAGGACAATGATGTGCATGCTTTCAAATGAGTTGGATAGAGGAGCCCAAGCGGTCTCCTCGAATCCCATGGAGGCAAGGTTCAGGTTCCAGACGGATGTCACAGTGGAACACATGGACACTATCAAAGACTACCAATCTTGGCACCAATATGCTACTATTGATCAACATGAGGATGTTGAGCAGTTGGACTTCTATAGTTGTCTAAGTTAGAGTGGTGTCTAGTTTGGATTTTTCAAGCCATTGTTCACATGGGTACATGTGCATTGTAATGTTGAGTCATGTCAAGTGTAAGTCAAGTCTCAATAGTGAATATAACAGTCATAGAGTAGGTGAAGAGTGATGAGGGTAGTTGAACAGTCACATAGGGGAATGTCAAGAGTCACCCCACCCTTTTCTATAAATAGTCCCTCATAACTCATTGTATAGGCTTTTGGTCAATCAAGCTTCTACTAAGATTATCTTGAAGAAGGCTTGGATAGTATTGTAATGCTCCTTGGATTCTCCACTACACAGAGCTGGTATATCTCTTTGGAGGAGTAGGCAGATGTGGTTGTAATGTTTCACTGATAGGGATAACAGGTTTACATGGTTTATTGTATGATTGTGACCTACACTTCTTTAATAATGAGAGCCAACACATTTTCATGCATATGTTGTTAATGTAGTTGGACAGCTCGGGTTTCCTTAATGATATATGTTGTTTAACTTACGTACTTGTATATGAACTTATTTGTGTGAAATTATATTAACCTTGTTGTTAATGTGTTTCATATGTTGTCAATGTTGTCACCGTTTATGTTGACTGCTCTACCAGACACTAGACAGACCTTTCTTTGAACCTTGTTATATCAACTGTCACACTTGTCTCAGACTGATCCGTGAGTGATGTTTGTGTTATCTTACCTTGTATGTTGTGACTACTGCATCCGTGTCAACTACTCTACCTGAAGTTGTGCATGTCCTTTTTGTTGTGTGTTCCTAGCCGAGTTGGGACTGATCCCTTTCAACTTGGAACTCACCTTCACCTTCCTCTCCCTTTGAAGTGTTGGAACCTCTCACAATCATTACTTGACTCACTACTTCAGTCACACCCTTGCTACTAACAGAGTTATCTTACTTGCCTCTGTGTGACATCGCGGTCAAGGAATTACCTTACGACCCACTACTGGGACTCCTACACCAAACAGTATGAGGTCTAATTGGGACTTCTTACTAAGGATATCTCCTTGACATGTTTGCAAGTCCAACACCATCAACAATAGGCTACGGCTAAAGATGTACTAGAATCATCTCCATTATTTTCTGATACAACTTGTATACTAGAGTGTGGTACCAGCTCCTGGAAAAATGTTTATGAGCTATTTGAGAAGGAAATACAGAACGAAGCCATGATAGATGATATTCAATCCTTAGACGCTTCTTATCCTAAAGTTGCATGCTCTGTTTTGCATAAGATAGCAGCTAGGCCAAATTTATTATCCTACACTGATATGGTGAAATGGGTTATTGAAAATGTGAATATTGAGGACAGAGAATTTGTGGCCTCAAGGCAAATGGTCATTAGCTCTTTCAAGCCAGAGGATATCAGAAGAATGTATCATTTACCTCAGCTGCGCAAGGTTTATGATAAAGCGTTCGTGGAGAAATTTGCTATTGAAAATGAAGAACCCTCCAAAGTTATAAAGCAATGGATGGAAAATCCTAGCAAGCACAAGATGGATAGAACTAGTATGTATTCGGTAACCTCTCTTGCCACTCCTTATTTATACATTGCCGTAATTCTATGTAGATTATTTGGGTATGTAGACACTACCAAGTTTTCAGTTGAATGGGTGCCTCTCATTGATCCTGCTTCTAATTCTATAGTAATGGATTGGGCCACACTTTTGTTAAATAACTTAGCGTGCCATATCATACAATATAGGAAGAACCATTTTGTTACTACAAGAACAATTCATCCATTTTATATATGTGCCTACATTATGGATGTTGTATATTTCATTTTTCCTTTTTCAATTATGGGATGGAGGTGGACTCCTCAAGATCCCACACCAATCCATGTGCATCATAAATATCTTTGGAAATCTTGTTTCAATGAACGTTTCTATCAAATTTGTGAGGGGGTTATTCTCCCGATTTATCAAGATGTCTTTGATAAGAAAGCCCCAAGGTTATTAGAAGAAGCCAATGCTAATATTTAACCTGTGGCACGATGGTTTGGAGAAGAATTATTTACATATATCAGAACTTTTGGAAGCACCATTCCAAAACATGTACTTCCGTGGTATGTTCTTGATAAATTGTTAGCCAGAGAAATTGCTTACCAGACAGTTAGCAAGGGTGTAACCATGTCTCTCAAAGAGTCTAAAAAATCTCTCTAGCCCACTTTTCCACTTTGGTGTGGTGTTCACTGTTTAGACAACTTTAGAAATGCACAGGTTGAAGTCAAACATATTCATAGTTTGAATGTTGTTGAATTTCTAAAAAGGAAATATGACCCTATTAAGGTCGTATATGATTTTACCTCAGCTGTTAAATTTAAAGAATTTTTTCATGAGGAAGATCATTTTAACGATCTTTTTGAAGTAGCTGAATAATTTTCACATGTACAGAGTTTAGCTACACTCCAACTGAATCTGGTTGTATTAGCAGAATTTAAGGAGTACATGTATCAAAGGTTAACACATGTGCCTTTGAATCTACTTAAAATAATCTCACAAGAATCTCAGGAATAAAGGGTTTCTACTAATGTCTCGGAAGAGGATGCAAATAGAGAATCCAAATATGTTGAATCACAAAAAGATTCCACTATAAAGAAAGACATAGAAGAACCTTCCAACAAGAAGAGTACTGAGAAAGTACTTGATCAGGACCAAATGCAGAAAGAATGGAGGCAGTTTGAAAATATCATCAATGAACCACAGGGTGGTACAAGGCAAACAAAAAAATTTCTCAAAACACCAAAACATCTTGAGAAATATTCAAAAAAATCTCTCCCCACTTCAGAAGATATCGAAGTTATTCCTGCTTTTCCTTCTATAGAAATTGTTTTGAAAGAGGAGGAAATTCCTCCTTTAGATATTTTTTACAGTCCCAAACATCGAGAAGTAATGAAGAGGCAAAGGAAAAAGAAAAAAATGACCATGCTTCTATTAGCTTCCCAGGAAGGTAGCAATGAACGTTGTCTAGAAGGACACACCTATAGACGCATCTACAAATTTGACCAAATTATCTCAGTTTGCAGGAGCTTATGCTTCTGTGACAATTGACAAAGAAGAAGAAGTAAGAAATTTGATCAAATAAAAAGAGGAAAGAATAAAGAAGTTGGAAGATCAACTCACAAAAGAAAATTTGAATGCACAAGAATAGGTTAAATCATAGCTTGAACAAATGCAACAGAATTTCGAAAATCTAAGACTTCAAAGCCAAGAAGAATTAAAAGCCAAAGATACTGAAATCACACAACTACAATTTACTGTAGAACAAATAAAGGATTGCCCAAAAATTGATGAATTCATCAAAGAATATTTAGAAATCAATGCGTTGCTATGAAAGCAACAATGAATCTTTTGTAATCAATTAATAGAGATTAGTCCATTGTTTCAAGAAGTTGATGCATTAGTGAGTGAATTCACTGGTGCTAAAATCAACTTTGAGGAAATAGATGAGAAGATTTCAAATTTGATCACATGGTAGGACAATTCAAAGGGAAAGACAACAGAATTGAAAAAGATCAAATAATCTCACAAAGACATTCTCTTCACTTATTGGGATATCCAAATAAAAAAGGATAAAAGGGAAGTTTCTAGTGCAAGCGAAACATCAAATAATATGGTAGAAACTATTAATGATAACATTTGGTATGAAAGTTTTATTCAAATATGTTTTTTAGGAAATATTCCCAATATCGATGATTTTCAATCAAGTTGGCATGAAAGTCTTGCTGCAAAATAACAACAAATTAGACAGCTGTTGCATTTAAATTGGGAAGCTTATTAGGCATACCTAGTAAAACTGCATAGTCAATTGATGGCCCTACAATGCTTAACCAAATCTATCATCCATATGATGCCATCGTTGTCAGATACCATGCATGTGGGACAAGTGAGGATAAGCATAAAGCAGCCTCTAGGAGTTCAGGCTATGATGGATATCTACGAGTAGTGGAAACAAATTAGGACCCAACACCAATCAAGATCATATTTTTAATTTTTAAATCAATTTTAATTTTGCATTTTTTTCACTGAATCTAAGGAGAGTCATTTCACTCCTCAGAATTTAGTTCTTAACTATTTTTGTAATATTTTTTTTATATTTAAACCCCTTTCATGTATTTAGAAAAGAGTCTGGCAATTTTATTTGAGACTCTTTAAAAAGCATACACTTTTGTACTTTTTAAAGTTTTTCTTTAATTTTGAAGATCTAGTCCGTGAAAATTTATTTGAGAAAGTTTGCTAAGGATTGCACTTCTATTTTTCTGTGATTGATCTTGGAGAAAACACATGGATTGTGGCTTTATTGTCTATTGATCAATCACTTCACATTGGGTACTTTTATCATTGTGTAGTGATTATTTTATAAACTAATATGTTGTTTCTTCTATATGTAAATTGCTTGTCAATTATGTTTTAATACAGCCTGTTATTTATTCACTTTTGAAATATAGTTGAGTTGTCATTCTCCTTATTTTTGATAAGAAAACTTTTGTTAGATATTTGATGCGTTACATTTTACAGTCAATCATTTTGATTAACTATTTAATTGAAATAGTTAGTTTACAAAAATTTTATACTTCTTATTTGAATAATCTTTATCATCATTCAAGGTAGTCATTTATCTAGATTGCTTAAATATTTATTTAAGCTTGGGTAAATAGTAATATATATAGATAGTTTGATTTTTTGGTTGAAACCACCCTCATCTACCAAATCATCTTTGATAATCAAATGCATACCCCATCCTACCATATTTTCAAGATTGGGAAACTAGTCCCATAAATCTATTCGGATCTACCACCAAAACGAATAAGGGATGGTATTCAAGTACCTAACTGGGTGGTTATCCCCCATGTTGTTGTAGGTATTTTCGAGGCTTCAACACGATGTTTCTTTGACGAATGTGGAAAAATATCCCCAATGATGTCCAAGCCCCACTGTTGGAATGATTTTTCCACTACAACAGGCTATATGGGGGATGATGACCATTGTTTTCTGTTGGCACATATTTGACAGACCAGACACTTGCGAGCATAGGCATGTGCATCTTTGAATAATGTAAGCCAGTAAAAATTGGCCTGCATGAACTTGTGTGCTATTATGTTACCCACAAAGTGACCCCGGAATGGTTCGTCATGGAGATCACATAACACTTTTTCTAAATCTTATGCCTCCAGGCACCTGAGAAAAATGTCATTGTGGTGCTTTATGTAAACCACTCCATGCACCAACTGGTAAGATAGAGCTTTTAGTCGGAGTACCCTCTTTTTCCATATAAATAAGTGAGGGGACATGGTGCCATGCTCAAGGGATGGGTGCATGTCTGGATACCAAGAGCTTTTGTGCGAAGTGTGGGGGGGCTCGATCAACATTATACATTTCAATTTCTTACTCCCAGTCGGAGAACTCTTCTTCTTCCTCTTGTGCATGCACTGCTTCCGCTGCTATTCTGTAAAGGTCGTGACCCTTGATGTTGTGAACAGGCTTGATATCAAGATCATATTCTTGCAGTCCTATCATCTAGTTCACCCTTCTTTCAGCCAACTCTTGCTGAGCAAGAAGTGACCTGACTACTGGGTGTGACACAAAGACAATGCAATTATTTTTCAAGAGGTAGGGTCTAAAGTTTTTAACTGCCTTGTATACTACGTATGTTTATCTATCCACTGTGGGATAGTTTATTTCAAGTCCTTACAATGTTGCACTCATGAAAGAGATATGTCATTCATCGTTCAACTCATCCTTTTGAGTGAGCACAATAGCGAGTGAAGTGTCGGAAGAAAAAATGTAGAGCAAAAAATCCTTGTTGATGGGTTGTACAATGCAAGAACGTCTACTATAGCTTGCTTAATCCAGGTGAACGCTTCCTTTTCATTTTTACCCCAATTGTACACTATGCCCTTCTTGGTTATCTCTTGAATGGGTTTGACAATCTACACATAATCAATGATAAAATTTCTGAGGAATTTGATCTTCCACAAGAAGGATTGCATAGTTTTCTTGTTCACGGGGTAAGGAATCTGCGTACTTGACATTGTGATCACACACTTATCATACTCCAACACATGATGACAACAACCATTGGGATAAAATAGCAAAGCATGACCATTAGTGAGACTGTCTTGGAGCTAAGAGCGACACTTGAGATAGACCTTAAGAAGACCATGACGATAGTTTCGTGACGGTGCTTACAACTTTGTGTGTGAGTACGACATATGTTCACATAGCGAAGACAACAAAAAAAAACAAAGACAAACCTTAAAAAACACTAGAACAAGATTGCAAGCATGACAAAGGAATCAATATGCCAAAATACTACCACTGGTCAAACAAGCAAAAGGGTGAAAAGGCTTCACAAGAGCTCATGTGGTGAGCTCGAGTGTTTGCAACCATCAAAGGAAAAACCAAGGAAGGCTCCAAAATTTGGATGAAAGCCAAAATTTTGGAGGGTGTTGCAGCTAATACAATAGAGCGATATCCATCTAGGCATTTGATTGATCTGAATGTCTTCGTGTGTTCCAAATGTTCAATTCCATGTAAAATGTATTATTTACAAGTTGAATTAATGTTGTAGCTTTAATTGATTGGCTTAATTATATCATCTCCTCTGCTAATGGCTTAGTGATTGTATTCATAAGCCAAAGGATTAAAGCATATGAATTTTATAAATGATCATTTGCAGTTATCCCTTTTAGCTGTCTTCACCAAGCGATATTGATAATTATATATTTTTTCATATGTTCTTTATGTAAAATTTTGAAGTAAACATAGTTATGTTGTGTTTGCCTATGAGAACGAGGAACTTGCATTTTTTTAATTACCTGTTCTTTTATCATTTACATTGAGAATAGTTTAATATATAGCTGTGTGTATAAATATTATTTTATTTCATTTCTCTAAATATCTGTTTTTTCAGTTGATCTATAAATCATCCTTCTTTGAACGAATTTATTTTTGATCTGGTATATGTTATTTTTTGTAGCATAGCCTTGTACATTTTATATCATAGTATGATCTTGTAGGACAAAATATTGCATTATTTTCATTGTTTAATTATAATTCCTAAATTAAATGTATAAATTAGAATAATTTAGTATATCTTAATTCATGTACAATGAAACATTTAGCCCATATATATATATATATATATATATATATATATATATATATATATATATATATATATATATATATATATATATATATATATATATATATATATATATATATAGATAGATAGATAGATATATATCAGTCTTATGTTGTTTGATTTCCATTATTTCATTTATATAGCTAACATAATAATTTAATTGTAATATTATTTTAAAACTTAGTTTAGTGTATAATTAGTTTAGATTAGGGTAGAATAATTGTAGTTTAGATTAATTTAGATTAGGATTAGTTTTCTCAGATTCAATCCTTTGTAAGAATAAAGGATCCAAGGCTAATGGATCCAATAAAACCATCAAGGGTATCTATACCAAATGAATTTTGCTATTAAAGAGCCTCAGTCCAGGCCATTCCTCCCTTATTTTCTTAGGTGTACAATGCTCGCATCAACACACCTACAAAGACAATTTCAATGAAGCAAATCATATCAGTTGAACTAATAATATATCTTCCCTTGCAATGATGAATACAAAAAACATATAGAAAGTATTTCTCTACATCATTCTGTCATGTATGCACACTCCACTCACATTATTGGTCTCATTTCTCCTCATACAGATCAACCAACACTCCTTAACAAGTTCATATGTAATGTATCCACATTCTATCATGCACACTGGTATATCATTTGGTTGAGGTCACTCTTCATAATTGGTGTATGAGGTTGTTCTATTCACACTCTCTAATTTCTCAATAAACATCTTAACACCTGAGGTGCACAAAACACTCTCAATTGCTCACTTCGTACACAGATAGCTCAATCTCACATTGTCTAATGGCAAGGTAGTGCAAACTTTTCTCTCTAGAAATGGCACTATCTACTCATATGCACATTCTGTCATACCTCAACTTTGACCAATGCTTGCATATTTAACTATAATTCTCAACACCACATGATGGAACATAATCAAACTACTAAACCACTAAAATCTCACCATCATTGTGTTCATAACATGTTGGAGACCAAATTGACCATAACTAGATCAGATCACTTGGACCATATCAATTCAACACTCGACCAAATCAAACATTAATTGGAGGATTAGATCAACGTGCAACTAATTCCATAACCAAAACAATCAATGCATTCTCACATTTTATTATCTTCATACTTCACTTAAGGAAAAAATCAAATGTAACCATTGTCCACTAATTCAAATGTGCGATTGCTAACTTTACCATGGGAAATTTCCTTGGATTCACTAGTAGATTTATTTTTGAAATATAAATGAGAGTCTTGTGGGCACAAAACTACCATATTAAGGTGAGTGCGACAGAAAAACAATGCATATACTATAGCAAGAAGATAGTGTCTCTCTATACCTAAAGCAAGACCATGAAAATCCAATAAGCTAGGAAAAAATAAAAGTCTCACTTCCCATAATTGATTTCAACTTCAAGCCTACTTCCTCATAAAATTGTACAACATGTGAACGCATTTAGAGCTCAGCCCAATCATCAAGATCACATCATCACTCATTAATTAACCACATGTATACCCTTTACTCCTATTGATATCAATGCCAGCACAACTGGCTCCATGGTTGGCATCAATACCAACACCATGCTGCCAACAACATTACAGTTGAATACATAATGATTTTGATGTGAGTCACAAATTCTTACACTCTAAAATATAATTCATGGAAAATTTATTTGAATATTACATATGTGTGACTTTGATGTAAATAAGTAAACAACAATTATTTTCTAGTGTGGTGCAATTTCGATGTGAAAAAGAAAATAACAATTTGTGTGACTTTGATATAAATGAAAATTGTTGTGACCTTCATGTAATTGACAATTATATTTTAAAAACTCTCAAGCTACATATTTGGAATAAGGTGCAGTCCACGCAAGACTCTTTGCAATTGCTCATTGTTCTAACTTTTATATTTTATTGAAATAATACATTTTTAATCTTTATTTTATATATTATTATATTTTATTAAATATTACACTTTTAATATATATATATATATATATATATATATATATATATATATATATATATATATATATATATATATATATATATATATATATATATATATATATATATATATATATATATATCGAGAGAGAGAGAGAGAGAGAGAGAGAGAGAGAATTTAAGCATGCCTGGTATAAATAAACCAACATAGATCCATCTAAACCTTGGATCTATCAGGCACTGAGGGGGATAAAATTTCTCGAGGTTCAAACATATTTTTATATTGAAAAACTTGAGGAAAGGTTTGCACCTCGAGAGATTTGATCCACCTCGAAACTTGATAAATCTGGGGTTAAGATGGATCCAGGTTGGTTATATAACACTATATAATATTTATATTTGTATCTATGTGTCTCTCTCTTATACCCTCTCTCTATCTTACCCACCAAAAATACACACACTGTCTCCATATCTATCTATCTATCTAGCTATCTATCTATCTCTACCCCTTCTCTCCCTCTCTCTCTCTTCCCATTCTCATTAGGGGAATTTTGAGGTATAAAATAGACCTCCTAAGGAAATTATAAAATAATAGTGGAAATAAGAAAATAAGATTAGATTACATCATCAAATTTTACAGGGAAAAAATAAAAAACTATTTTTTCAACTTATCTCCCTATGGATTTAATCAAATTTTGAGTGGCAACACTGGTTGGATGTAGAATTTGATTCCTCATCCAAGGATTACCCATGTTACATACTTTCGATGGACCCTGCTACACGAATAATGAGAAGTAAATGAAAAATGTAATTGCAATCACGTTTTTTTCATGTATTTCTCATTTTTCATGTAGCAAGGTCCATCGAAAGTATGCAAAATGGGTACTCCTTGGATGAAGAATTAGATTCTTGATCCAATGAGTACTCCCACTCGAAATTTGAGTAAAACCTTAGGGAGATAAGTTGAAAATATGATTTGAGAAAGCAGTTTTATTATTTTATTACTTTTTAATCTGTTTACTTTTTTACTCCAAAAATGATGAATCGTCCCCCATGGTTGAGATCATCATCTTAAATCTTATTGGTTCTTAAAAAAATTATTTTGGTTGTACATTTTTCTTAGGAGGCCCATTTAGACCTCAAAATTCCCCTAACACTCCCTTTGTAACAACCCTAGTGATAATTCCATGTAATAAAAGTTAAAAACAATAACCACGGCCGATGGGGGTGATAATTTGGTTGTTTATGGCTAAGTAAATTGGCAAAGGCAATGGCTAAGGCATTAAAAGTCAAAAAGGCAATTTTGGAACATTTATTTATGAAAATAATGAAATTAGGAGAAAAGGGAAGTGAAAGGTCACAAGTTGCATGTGAGGAGGAAAATGAAGGAAAATAATCGAAACTGAAGAAAATAGAGGCCTCATCCATAAAAAGGATTATGAGGATCATTTGGTAACCTTTTTTCAATTCAGTGTTGGAGCGATCTCTCATTATTCTCTCTCTCTCTCTCTCTCTCTCTCTCTCTCTCTCTCTCTCTCATACTCTTGGATACTTATAGTTTTCTTGGAGCACTCTTAGAGGGTGTGGCATACTTGGATTCTTGGAGAAATAAGTCAAAGGAACATCAAGAAAGTGCAAGAAGGCATTAACATCGACAACTACATGATATTTACTTGCAGGTACCAAGTTACATGCATCATCTCTTCACTAGTTTTGACTTGCATGACATATGCATGTGGTTTCTTGGTTGTGATCTGTCATTGGCATGGAGGATTGCCTGGATCGACAGTGGATTTCCTAGACTTTCCATTTCCTGGATAGCCATGGTGATTGTGGGTTTTACTTTCATTGTTTTCTTTTTTTTTTGCTTCCCATGTTTCCTTAGCTTGGGTTGAGTTTTAATCATGGAAGCCCTGGTTGAACAAACGGTCTGGAAGCCCTGTAACAGCTTGGGTTGAGTTACTAGTCCTGGAAGCCTTGGTTGCATAAATTCTCTGGAACCCCTTGGTGGCATGAGTTAGTAGTATTAGAAGCCTTGGTTGGAAAAATGCTTTGGAAGCCATGTATAATTTGTGGGTTGAGTTCCTAGTTCTCAAAGTCTTGGTTGGATAAATGTTTGGGAGGCCCTAGAAGGCTTGGATGGAGACCAATCTGATGATGGTTTTGTGATGTTCAACCATGAGGTGGATGGTTGGAAGCCCTGGATGAGTTTTGATTGATGTGTTCTATGATATCTCACATTCATGCTTGGAATATGGCATGGGGGTGAATGGTTGAAGAGAGATTCAGCTCAGATATTCTACGGTCAGGTGGAATGTTGTAGTCCCATCTCTAGTTGATTTATTGCATTCACTAATGAGAAATTCATACCCTTTATTTTCATGTGTAAATGTACTAATGTACATATGGATTTTGATGGCTGATATGCTTATTGTATTACTATTCGTACTATGCTAGTTATATGCACATTTTATGATAGCAGCTATGTATGGATCTCAACATGTTTTTACTTTCATATGAATGGATAATGTGTCTATGAACTAATAGATGAATATGAAGCAAATGGCATGAGGGAAAAACGGTTCATAGTGATTCTTATATAAGTATGATATCCCTACACTTAATTGTATTGCTTACACATGTAGGTTACATGTCGATGATATGTTTGACGAAATGTATGTCATCGCTAGAAGGGGTGTGGTTAAGGTCATGATCAACTATTTACTTTTGAATAATTATTTCCCTCTACTTTTCTTGATTATGAGATTTCATTCCATTATGGGCAGTGGCCTAAACTCTGGGCCTGAAAAAGTGGCTTAATTCCTGGGGTCGCTAGCACAGAACTAGAAATTTTGGTCCACAGTCGCTGGTAGGTAGGCTTATGAGAGAAAATTTAGGTTTCTAGCCGCTCCCTTTCCCATAGCATGAGAGAGATTATTGCCTAAGAGACCTAAAACAATAGTGGTTCCCGGGGACAGGTTGTCTGAGTGGTTGACTTTTCTTTTAAGGGTTTTATTGATGATGTTGGATGATTGTGCATGACGCTCTGTCAATTCCACTTCCTTGAGGTCACATAGGAGGTTGAATCTGATCATAGTAGCCTCTTGTATCATGTTTACCTAGTTGGCATGGTTACTTTGGGTAGCCCTGAGAGGAGGGTGTTACACCCTCTCTCTCCCCTTCTCTGTCTCTCTCTTCCCCTTATCCCCCTCTCTCTCCCCTTCTCTGCCTCTTCTCTCCCGATCTCCTCTCTCCCTCACCCTCTCTCCATCTCTCCATTGTCACTCTCTAACTCTCTTCACCTTTCTCTCTCTATGTATTTATTATTCCCTCCCTCTCTCTACCCGTCCAATTTTGTCTCTCTCTTTCCCTCTCTCTCTTAAGTCCTCTCTCTCTTCCTTCTAATCTCTCCCTTTATCTTTGACCTCCTTTTTTCTCTCCCCCATGTCTCTCTCTCTCTCTTTCTCTTCCCTCCAACTCTATCGCTATCTCGCTCCATCTCTCGTTCTCTTTCTCCCCTCCATATTTATGTCTCCCTTTCTCTCTTCCCTTTCTCTCGCTATCTCTCTCCTCTCCTTTTATCTTTCTTCCCTCCTCTCCTCTCTCCCTCACTCTCTCTCCCATCTCTCCCTAGTCACTCATGTTGGTTTGAGGGGGCTTGGACCCAAGTTCATAGTTAGATACACTAACCAGCAAAACCCTACACTATCGTCCCTTTCGGCAATAGTTTGCTTAACACAAACTACAGCCTCACGCGAGGCAGTATTAGGGGATGCTAGAACCATGTTTCTGCATCTAAAAGGCTATGTGATATAGTAACAAGGCGTTTCTTCAATCTAGGGCCTGATCTAACCCTCGCGAACCCTTATCTTCATAATCATAGACTTAAAATGATTTCTACTTAAATAGATCTATGAGCTTCACTTAACTATTCTAACATGCATAAGTTATCATAGAAATTTAGATCTTGACCTTCGTGATGAAATTAAAATAATATTACAGAGATTCGAATCATAACAGAGAAGAAATACATACACATATAAATATACATATAATGCATGGAATTGCTTCAAATAGGCTTTATTACTTTAGATATTCAATTAATACACTTCTTCTAACCCTGCATAGCTGCAGCGGCCTGTGCACTCACCTGTAGGGACCCACACACTCAGCTGTAGACTTACCAAGGTCTCTACGCACTCAGTTGCAGGAGCCTTCCCCTCTTCTAGAATACAAAATTACAAACAAAATAGACTCAAAATCCCATTCATGAAGTGAACTTAACTACCTAATGACTCCTAGATGACTTCCTTTTATAGCTTTCACATTACACTACCATGGTCCATGAACCATGGGCGAACCTCATTAATTATTCAAAACAGCCCATCCCTTTACGAAATAAAGGGATTTGACCTACCTAAAAACCCCTTTGACTCTTGATGCTCCATGTTATTCGTCCTCCACTCCTCAAAATGCGGAGACTTTACAATATTGCATCGAAATTGACTCCAAATTTAGATAAAAATTAGACCTCGGGTACCCCATTCCAACAGACCCTCAACACAAAGACATGACTTATCCCAAATCACTCTATACCATTACTCCCTTGACCCATGCTTTAAGGCCACTAAACTTTGTCTTCAATGCTTGAAGCTCTGCTGCGCACTGTGTGGCGACGTGCTGAACTTCCTCGGCCAATTTCTCAGTAGTTGGTACCTCTACTGCTAAGCCAATAGTCATCTACGCCAGTTTCATACCTTTTAGTTTACTCTCTACAGCCTGAGCAAGCTGACTAGCTTGATCAGCCCAAGGTTGCGTTCTTGCTAGAATGAGTGATGCTTTGTGTCGGAGCTTGTCTATCTGAGTCTAAATAGCCTTCCCTTCCTAGAGTCTGGAAAACTGTTGCATAGGTGCTAAGGTCTGCATTGTTGCCCTGATTTCATCGAACTTTAGTTTTTTTTTCTCTTATGTCAGCTTCAATCTTCTGTACATGTGGGTCCTCCTGCAGTAAGGACCACATCTCCATGGTTTTCTAAAAAATATAGCTACAGTCCTTAATTGCAACTTTTAGTACGTCCATGTCTACCTTAATAGAAGCCTCACGCTACTCTCGAAATTCTGTAGGTGTTGTTGGTTGTAGATTCATCTACATCTCTACGACCTGCATCTGCATCTCAAACTTTACTCATTCAACCTCCACTTTGGATTCATTTACCGTGGCTTCCAGCTTGTGGATCTTCTTTTCGAAAGCTACTTTTGTCTGTATGAAGAGATCTGGCAGCTCAATACAAGTCTGGGTAATGGCATCCTCCAGCTACTGCATGTGCACAATGGTTGCGTCCCTATCCTAAATGGCCCTGGAAAATTCCTTAGTTAGCTGCTCATTGTGGCTCTTGATGTCTTTGATCATGAAGAGAACCTACTCTTCCCCAATTTTCAATTGGTTAGACACTCCTTGGTGGAGTTCATGCAATGCTTGAAAGGGTAGAGATGCTAAGTTTAGCATTGAATTCCTCCCATATTGCACTATTGCCTCATCTGCCTCTATAGTAAAACGCAATGATCCTCCTACAATGGGCACTGCATGGACCTCTATGGTTATGACCAATCTCAAAGGTAATGTCAATTTCACCCTTGATGTTCCCACGCTCTCTTGATTCTCACTCACTTGGATCACGCTTGCTTGAATCGCACTCACTTATAGTTGTAGCTCTTTGAGGTCCTACTGGACTTGTGTTAGTACTGACCTATATTAATCCTCTATACTTCCCCACATGTTCTCGGTGTGTGATAGAATAATGTCACTGATCTCATTTATGTCCTAGTTAGTGAGGACCATCGGTTCAGTGCTAGAGGTCTTGTCATACTTATGCTTCTTTCGCGCACCTCCAGTGGTGGTTTTTATCGTCTTCTTTATAATCAAAGGAGACTCATTATCTTTTTTCTCCTCAAAATCGTTTGCTCCACCCTACTTTGGTTCCTCCATTTCTGGCTCCTCTTCTTCTACGCACTCTAGCTCCTATGTGGTATTCTTCTCAAGGTCCACAATGACCTTTTGAGGCACCTTCTTTGTGTCTCCCTTCAGCACAGATTTTACAGTCGGTGTACCTCTATCTTCTTCATTGTTTTGCTGGCACCTACTTGGTCTACTTTGGCTTCCTTTCTAGGATCAAGCCACATGCTTGACCAGTTAGATATTACTGAGAAAATGTCCTACTCTGTGACCAAATAGGGCAACTCATACCATATGCTTTCAGCATATTTCTTCACTTGTATGTATATGTTGTGGAAATCTGCTTTGAAGTTCGAAACTCTGCGATCTTCGTTAAGTAAGACTAGTGATAGTCATGGCTTCTAGTTGATCATGGTGTGCAGATCCATCTCAAAGAGCACCTAAAATAATTTATTCTCTACCACCTAACTTAGATCCTTTGACGCCCACAGCGAAGCCTACCTCGCAGCTTCACACAAGTCTGGATCAACTGTAGGGAACTATGACTCATCAGGGGTTCTCCAGGTTGTCAAAGCAATCAAAAGTAACAAACATGCATACTAGAAGGTTTTCCCATCCTCTTGTGCCTTGCGACAATCATCCAAAAACTCTTGGTAGAGGTATCCTTCCTAATTAAGCTACACCCCTTGGCTATATTGTGCATCCAACTAAATTACTAGGGCTGGCACCTCATCTTCCATACACTTCCTCATAATCTTACCAACCGTAATGAACGCAACAAAGGTGACAACCTTATTAGAAATCGATCTTACAATGTAGCCTCACGACTTCTTGACGACATTGAAATATTTCTACTTATTTTGTGAGCTTCTTTTCTTGAGACTTGCCTACTTAGAAATGGAAACAAGAAATTCTAGTTTAATTTGTCTTTGAATTAAGCTGTGAATTAAATTTGAATTCTATTCTCAAAACAACTTAAAATAGTTAAATTAAGTTTATTAAACTTACTTAACCTAGGAAAATCGAGTTGGAAACCTTTTGCAAGTCATGTATATGTTCTCCCTACTTTGTAGGAGTCCAGTGTAAGTTAATTGTCAGTTATAAAGTAGAAGACTTAGTTTCATGAGTCAGTTCAGTTAAATTAGTTCTCAAACTGATTAAGAGAACTAATAGTGAGTTAATAGTTAATGATATCACTAATGAACTCCACCAGTGCTACTCTAGTTAACTGAATATTTACTCATCAAAAACTCATGCATGTCGATTCTAAGAAAGACCCAGTTGAGACTAGAGTGTAGGGTCAATCTACTATTATTTTATATTTTTCTGAGTTGCACTAATAGTGTATGCATTCAAGAACTGATCCTTGAGGGATTGCACAATTTTTAGAGGCTTTATTTCCCTTGAAATACAATCTATTGTTCATCAGAATTACAGATTGGAATAGAGAATTGGAGAGCTTGTGAAGAGGCTAAGATTTGGCCTTTAGCTTGCTTATGAGTTGGAGATTGAATTTGTTGAGTACTAGGATTGTTCTAGAGAGAACAAGCATTGTAATTTCATCTTCATTTTCCTGATTAATATGAAACAGATAGTGGGGTTTTGAGCTGTGGATTTCCCCAGATTTTTATTTTGTTATGTGCCTTTGATTATCTTCCTCTATTGAATATTGTTTTCTCAACGTTTATGGGCTTCTGCTGTAAAGAGTAGAAGTAGACTCTCGTCTCTTACTTCAATAAATTGCATTAGCTTGTGAATCTACATGATTTTTTACATGGTATTGGAGCAAGATTGTTTTTGGACCGAGAGTTTGTAGAGCATATTTGATAATTTATGTGAAAAAATTTTAGAAACAAATTGTAGATCTGGATTCCGCGGGAAAATATACCCAAATTCAAAAAACAAATCAGCTGAATTGGAGTTTAGATGAGGGAGATATCATTGATTTAAAAGCAACTCTCTAGAGGAGATTTCGAAGTTTCTAGTTTCTCAGTTACAGGTGAAAGTCAAATTTGCAGTACATACTTCAGGATCGAAAGATGGTATTCCATGGGTTGAGGCTTGAGTATGCCTCAGAAGGAATCTTGAATTTCATAGCTTGGAGGGGCTAGATGGAGGTTGTGCTAGAGGACAATGGCTTGAAGGAATTTGTTGAACAAGCAATTCCTAATCTAGCAGCTACTGATGCAGAGAACTTGGGTGAGTGGAAGAAGTGTGTGGTGAAGGAAAGGTGGATAATCCTTGAGTTAGTTTGAGATCATATTGTCTTGAGTATCAATGGAAAGGAAACCCTACATGCTATGTGGAAAAAAATTATAGGCTTGTATCAAAATAGTAATGATCAAAGGAAGTTGTCACTGAAGGATAAACTCCGTAAAATCAAGATGGAGAAAGGCGAGACAATTCCAAAGTGTTTGACCAAGTTCACTCAATTTCAAGATGAACTCAAAAGTGTTGGAATCATGGTTGCCAAAGAGGATATGCTGAGTCTTTCTCTTCTTAGACTCCCAAAGAGTTGGCATAGTTATCAAGACTTTGTCAATGGTCGGGAGAAGCTTCTAGATTTGGAATGACTATGGTCAGATTTGATGCAGGATGAGATCAGGAGGAACAACAGGGATGGATCTTCATCAAAGACTAATGATGAAGGGAAGTGTGCCTTAGAGATTAAGGTGAGGAAGGGGAAAGTTAAAATTTCTCGTTCCAAATTAGATTCTTATCATGGAGGCAAGAAGAAGTATTACAGGTCTATTTGGGCACATGACTCCCAACGATCAGATCAGTACAGTTAGGGCTCATCAAAACCTAATTGAGTTGCTACATGCCCTAGACAAGTCATCAAATTGAATGCTTTCATCCATGAAATATTCCTAGCTTGAAACCCTTCTGAAATTCCTCCTTACGACACCAGCACAACCTTGGTCAGGGGCAACTGCACTGCAGAGCAGGTAGGCCCATTCATACCTACACTTAGTCCCACTTTGACCTGCGCTGGGCGAGAATGAATGAAATTGACATAGGATTCTAGGAATATTCCTTGATTCTAGAGCATTCTGGAAGGATTCCCAGCTCTTATCCCATCCTATGAGCTCGACTTTGGATAGGCTATGGATCAATTATCCCTCTATCCTCTCATCCCTTTCTCCATGGAAACTAACTCCAATTTTGGAAAACAATTCAATGCCCAATTTATGACAAAACCACTTGCATTTCCCTATAAATTGACCACTCATCATAGTGATCAAGGGCTGGAATTTGGATATTGTAGTGAAATATTGTTGGTTTGAGACTTGAAATCATTTTCAAGTAATATTATGCTGCTGGATTGATGTTCTATTGGTGTGATGAGGGTTTGGACTAAGTTGGATTAGTGATACAGGATTGAACCGCATCGGGTGTAACTTCTCCTTCTACAATCAATAAATTTGTTTGTTCCTTTTCCCATATTCTTGTTTATATCTATGATGCATATATGTTCAAATGTTTTCGATTCCATTTGTTTATAGTAGATAGATCATATGCTTTGATCGTTGTCGTCTTTTGTTTATGTTGGCAGGTACCAATTGAGCGAATTCAGTTTGAGCGGGAGCGATGGGAGCAATTCAAAGGAGATCAAAGGAAGAAAAAGATCACAAGTAGGTTCCCTTATCTCATATATCTATTGTAGGAAAAGGTTAATCCACCTTCCTTCAGTTGTTCTAAGTGTAACTACCCACTTAGGGAAGATGTACTTATTCATAGGTGTAAATTCCATATAACAAATTGGCGACCATACTGCGGAATGACTATCGTTCCTGGTAGTTTACCCTTATCATATTACATCCTAGTAGACTTTACTTGACTTCATTGATCTCTTTTCAGTCATCTTGAATTGTGTTTTGGTCAAAAAGTGTGCCTGAATGTCACCTGATTGGACTGTTTGGCATCATCGCAGTGTTGGTCTTGACACAGTGCACTGCAGAGCAGCCTTAGCTTAGAGATAGTGCACTACAGCACAGTGTCTCCCACTCAGGGCTGCGCTGATCCCTATCAAGCTAAAAAACCCATCTTTTGCTTGGTTTTTTCAAAATTTGCTTCTAATGTTGTCTGCTGAAAGATCAATGTCTTGTATAGCTCTGAAATCAGTTTACATTTCTTCTCCTAACCCTACTTTGACCTTGATTGTTTAGTGTTTCTTAAGAGATTTCTTTATCATTATCAATTCAATGTCAAAGCTAACTTACATCGATTAGTCTTTTCTAAAAAATAATTGTCATAAAGCCTTCATTTCTTTGAGAAAGAAATTGTCGTAAAGTCTTTACTTCTTGTGAAAAGAATTGATTGATCGTTTGTGTATTTAGTTTCCTTATGTTCATCTAAACATTAAAGGAATGAAAATAAAAACATGCATAATGAATTTATAATTTTGTATGTGGTTGTAGGAATGTTATAGGGAAAGTTGCATTAGAAGTACTCTATGCTCTTTGTTTAAAGATTTTGATTGCTCTATCCCTTTTAGTTATGGTTTTCATTGTTTAAATCAAATGAAAAAAATGTTTCTCATTTTAGTTTCATTCTAGGAGTTTCAGAAACATGATGCGATGAACCTGAAAGGTGAACTTTTAAACAAGATCAACTAAAATTTATCTCAATTAACCTACTGGAGCATTGTAACTTAACGCCTAACATTTAGAGGTCTAGGCTAAAGACGTGTTCCAACATCGTTAAACATAGCAGCTATCACTAATGGTCTATGATACATTCTGATTGTGATACCTCATTCCATGTATGTAAGTATATCATAGCTCTTCCACGTACTTTCGGGTATATAGGGTGGTGTTATAGTACGAAAAGTATAAAGGAATTCTCTCACTGTGCAGTTTCGCATTAGATAATGCTAGCACAGATTAGGCCTCCACATACTTTCGGGTATATTTGGGAGGAATACAATAGGTTGTTATCCATCCATAGGTAATCAAGTCGGCTACCTTGTATACTGTGATACACTGAAAACAACATTCAGGGAGATTTCCTGCATGTATGTGCAGTCCTTAGTTTACTGAGGCAGTATATTGCAGTTCACAGTTACTTGGTAATCCTTTTGTCTAGATTATCCCTCTTTTGTTTTGTTATGTTATTTTTATTAAAATAAAATTAATTGACTCCAAATAACATCCTCCATGTCACTCCTTAGTTGATCTTAGGTTGAGACATATGGCAACAACCCTGGAGTCCACCAATCAAGGAATTCCTTTTAATGGGAATCCTAGTCCTTTTCCTCCTTTCAGAAATATTAGTGCTCCTTATATGGCTACATTGTCCCTTCTGGGACTTACCATCGGCTTGCCAGTATGGTTTTTCTCAAGCTCCTTGGCCCTGCAACTGAATATTCCTACAACTGGAAAAAATCAACCTCCAGTTGACCCTTTACTTTCTTCGTCGGTTGTTTCTTCCTCCCCTTCTTCCTCTTCACCTGGTGAGAGTAATGACACTAGTAACCAAGTGCATAAGAAGAAGAAGAATTGGAAGAAGAAGAAGAAGAAGAAAATTCAGCATGGGGCCAACCAAGCAACCATTGCTTCGAATGCAACTTATGATGAGAAACCATCCAATAAGCCTCACAAACTTCGATATCCTTTCAAACTTTGTATGGGAGACCATATTCTTAGAAATTGTTTTGGTATTCCTCATATCTTAGAAGAATGGTCTTCTCATTCACATCATCTTGTGCCATCAACTTCTAGAGATCATGTTAGTGACACACCATCAACTAGTAGTAGTAAATTTCATGGAAAGAAGGGTAAAGTTAAGTTTCCTTGTAGGTTATGTGAAGGGAATCACCCCATTAACCTTTGTCCCTATCTACATGAAGCCCAAAAAGTGTTGGATAATTGTCCCGCTTCTCCACAATGAATTCCATCTAGTTACAAGAGACTCTCCCTTAATCCTTCACTAGTTGATGAAGTGACTGACCCCAATCAACCATCAGTCAAACCCACTCTCTTTGAATGTGAATCCCATGAGTCTATACTTGACCAATCACAGGTCAAGGAAACAGTCGACCAATTTCACCTTTAGTTAATCATACCTTTCCCATAGAGAGTGAGTATGATACCACTCATGTTCTTTTTGTTTCTTCAGATTCCAATGAGCTTGGAGGCAACCCTCTTGTTCCATCAAGATAGGAGGACAATCCTCCCATTCTCGTAACTTAAGGGGGTAATTCTCCCATTCTTACGGTACCCCCTCTAAGTAGTCTCGTCACTTCCTTTGATTGGAATCGACTGACAGGATGGCATCTTCCCTCTTATGTTCCTTTCCAGATCATAGTACATGTTTATAATATGATTTTATTTGGCACTATTATAGATGAAGGTGCATCTATGAGTATCCTTTCCTCCACTACTTGGTAGGCGCTCAGTTCACTTCCACTTGTGCCTATTACCCAGAATCTGTTGGTGTTTAACATAGGAACTAGTCGACCATTAGTGATCTTTCCTCAGTTACCTATTACTTTGGGAGGAAAAATTATTTATTTCAATGTGATGGTAGTCTCAGGCCCCTTAGATTACAATTTACTTCTTGGGCGTGACTATGTTTATGACATGGGAGCTATTGTTTCAACACTCTTTCAAGTGATGTGTTTCCCACATGAAGGCAGAATTGTCACCATTGACCAACTTTCATTTCCCGGTCCAAATATAGCTTCCAGTCAACCATCTTCCCTAAATGGTCCTTTTGTCCCAATGACATCTTCCCCACTACGGTTCAATTATGTGGCAACACATTACATGCCTACATCAACTGACGATCAATTCCATGATGTTGTACATTATGTAATGGGGGCATTGGAACTAGATCTCTCTAATGGATTCCTTGCTACGTATCCCTTCCAGAGCATTGTTCTCCCATCTGATGAGAAACTCTTGGAAGTCATGACCTATTATGGGTCGTGATTAAGGAATATAAACATAGTTCCTTGTCTTGTGTCAAGCTTGTTAAAAAATGAAACAAGGAATATGAGGATAGTTCTTTTACTGTGTCAACCTCATTAAAAAATGAAACAGGTCCCAAAGCATAGTTCCTTTTCTTATGTCAAGCTCATTAAAAAATGAAACGAGGAATCTGAATAGAGTTCCTTGTCTTGTTTAGTTTTCTTTTCGTCCCTTCTCAAACTCTCTAAACATGAAAAGCACTGAGTTCTCATTGTTGTTAAACTCGTTAAAACATCAAATAGCGACAAACTTGTCTATCATGACAAGACCGAGTTTCACCTTCGCTAGACTCGTTAAAACATGACATAGAGATGGATTCACCTGAATGGTGGAATTATATTAGAAGCATGTGTTATCCTCCTCAAGATTGTTTAAAAAAATAAAGAGGTATTGGTTAGAAATGACTGGGGAAAATGGGAAAAGGGATAAATAACTTTATGGTAGCAAGTCGCTCTTGAACATGGCACTTTCACTTCATCTCTGTGACTATTTGGGTTGGGTTATCTACTTGATTGTTATCATACTTATGGTCTATCAAACCATGCATCACTTTGGTTTTGGGTCAATGCTGCCAATTCATTCAGTGTTGCTGACATGATCAAGATAATTCACTCAGTAAACTTCATCCTTTGCAATACTCATAAACCTTCATTCCGTGACCACCATTCCTAAACATTGTGTCCTCAGTCACATTCTGTCTTCAAAATCATTACACTCGTTTCATGTCGTTGATGGGGAATACATCTAGGCCCTCCTGTGATGAGTCACTTCTTGTCGAAATCAGCACATTATCTAAGAAGTTGACTTAGAAACACCCTTCCATTGCCTTGACGTTTTCATACATCAATGGAAAGTTTCGAGCTTCCGCGGACAGTTTGACATCATAGGCTTTCAACCGAAAGACTTTGTATGGTGTTCAACATCAAAACTTCCTGCAGCTTCTCGATTGCACCCAGTTTTCCATGTTTCATGTTTAAAGAAGGTTATAGGCGACAAGCTCCCAGTTCAAAAAATATTTCCAGAACTTGATGAAGAAGGAAAAATTATATTGGAACCGGAAGCAGTCATAGAAATAAGAACTCGACAGCTACGAAATCGATCAATTTCGAAGTATCTTATCAAGTGGAAGAACTTATCCACTAAAGATTCCACATGGAAGGATGAGAATTTTATACAGAAGTATCCAGAACTACTCAAGCGTTGAGGAAAACACTTTTTTGAAGGAGAGGGGCATGTTGGGTCCCTATAATACTAGTGATTACCCCATTACTATTGTAGTTGTGCGCCTTATTAATATGCCCCTATTGCCCCCATATTGTTATTACTGTGCCCCATAGAATCCCTCTATTGTTATTTTTATGGCTTTATATTATTATTGTTAGGTCAGCTGGGTTATATTGTGACTCCTTAGACTCATATATATAGAAAGGAGGTTTTGTCATTTGAATCATCAAAGAATTGTTCATTTATGTAATGTAAAGGAGGTTGCCCCCTTGAAGAGGCTGAATTTTAAGGGGTTGATCTATCTTTTCTATCTTTTTCTTGAGCTGGTTTCATAACAGAATACTAGGATTGTCACAGTAACCATATTCTCCTTAAGATCAGCCAAGCTCTTCTGACAGTCATCATCCCAGCAAAACGTAGCATCCTTCTTCAAAAACCTCTCCATTAGTGTAGTGATCTGCGCATACACCTTTATAAACTTCCCGCAGTACCCTGTATGACCCAAAGTTGCACGTAGCTTCTTTACATTCCTAGGTGGATCCAAATTGATAATTAAAGTGATCTTGGTAGGGCCTACCATCAATCCCTGCTTACATACAACATGTCCCAACAATACTCCATAAGGTGCATAGAAAATACATTTCTTCAAATTCAAGGAAATCTGATACTTCCTTCATGTATCCAACATTAGGAGCAGACTATAAACATGTTTCTTAACTAGCCCCAAATATTGTCCAGTCGTCAAATTAGACCTCCAGAAACTTGTGAATAAATTCCTTGAATGTTGCGACTACTACCCTTGAAAATATTGCAGGATGCTTTTTTAGTCCAAAAGGCATAGTTGTATATTGGAATGACCCCCACTCTATAGTGAAGGTAGTGTTGCATCTATCCTATGGCACAATCTTAATTTGGTGATATCTTAAAAATATATCTGTGAACGAATAAGCCTCCTGTCCACCAATGTTTTCTAGAACTTCATTTGTAAAAGCATAAGAAAGGGATCATGCGTGCATGCATCATTTAACATTCATAGAACTACGTAGATCCTTATATCACCCTTTGTTTTCTTTTCATGGCGTTGTAACTTATTTTGACACTATTAAAAAGTTACAATATTTTTTATTTTAAATGATTTTAATTTTATCAAAATATATCATCAAATATATTTATTTTTTAAATTTTACCCTTAAAATTAAAATTGTTGTTTTAACTCAACCATTAAATTTTTGTCAAATTTTAATGGCGTATATTCACGCCAACCAAATTAATAGTTTTCATTTTGTTTTGGACCCCCAAAGGTTATCCGAGATTTAATAGCTGGGGGGGTCTGAATTCTTGTTTTGATAAAAAAACTTATCAGTAAGTGGCATATTCCGATGGACTTCGGCCCCCCCAGGTCGAAAACTTCTTACCATTACAGACCCCCTCCGAATCAGCTGGTGGTTTCAATACAATAAGATGTTTGACAATGTGAATCGATATGTGAGCTAGGGTTTGAATTTGACCAAGGTTCTTTTTTTTCCTCTCTTCCAAACGTGCCATTTTCTTTGGCTTTTGACAGATCTAATGCCTTAACCAAATCCAAGCTCTTGATCTTAAAGCTTGAAAGGATTAAATATTATCTTCCTGACATAAAAACAAGGAGACACATATTCCAGATACATACAACAAGGATGACACTTGCAGAGGATGTTAGACAAACCTACTTATCTTTCTAAGCTTGGTGATTTTCACCAAACAAAGATATTTGCTAAGATTGAGACCATAGAGGGTTTAAGACACTTCAATGAGATTTTGCAAGAAGCAAATGGTATCATTTTTCTCGTGGAAATTTGGGCATGTGCACATTGACAGAAATGGATTTATTGGGTCTTTCACTCCTACCTGACTGCCTAGATATTTGTTATGCTTGTCATCCCCATCATCTTATTCTAATTCCCCAACTCCATTCCAACTTCCAATCCTCAGTCTTGTAGATAAATATTCACTGATATATGTGCTCAGGAATGTATGTTGTCCATTCAATATTTGTCATCTGTGCTGGGTTGTTGGGTGGGCTACTTCATTTCATTTAAAATTTCATCACACATTTTCAAACCTTTGTTTCTGCTTCCCACAGGCCTATGTTGACCATGAATTTCTGAATAAGTGCTGCTTTGCTTTCTTCCACTCGACAATAAGTCAACCCTACTTTCAAAATGTATGGACAACTTGGATTTTGAATTAATGCAGGTAGTTAGTCTTATCTCCATAATTGGATACCAGGATAAGACATTCATTTATTGAACTGTTAATGAAGAAGAGTTATGAGCTTTGGGTTTACGTAGACAAGATGTCATCTAGAAAGTTATACCCACAATGATCTGTGGGATCTCCATCTTCAGCCTCTTTATTTCAGAGCATCGTGATCAGGTGCCAAAATCCACCTTGATAACACTAGCACCAATTTGAAAAGGGGATTCGATGGTTAAGCACCAGTTTTTATCAAAGAAAGAAATTTTACTGTGCGCTTCATTTAAAATTTCGCAGTGTTTATAGACAGTGAATTTTTGGTTCCATTTCTAGGCAATTAAAATTAAATCTAAAAGATTATGGAACGTGGGTTTTTTTTTAGAATGATCCGAATTGGGTTTCACGTGAGATTTTTTGTGAAAATTGTGAGAAAATAGAGAGATTTTGCTAGTTTCCTGTAGAGTATATGTTTAGTGCCATTTTCTGCAAAATAGAGCATGAAAGTTTTACTTCTGACCAAAGTGCTCCAGTGAGCCAAATGAGACAGACTAGAGGTCCCTCTATTAACCAAGATTATGGTGTTCTTAAGCTGGGTATAACTAGTAACAATCTGAACTTAGTCATGAACTCTAAAGGAAAGAATTTTCATTCTTTTCCTCTTGATTCTAAGGCCAATACATCTATTTGTTCTATCTTATTTGGTTTGGGAATTGATATTGGTCATGGCCAAGCATCCAATCCCAATCCTATTGATCATATTTTCTAGTTTCACAAGGAAATTTGCAAGGATCTTGAATACTTGGATGTTGAGTCAGTTAGGTTTACTGATTGTGATGAGGCCTTCCTACAACAATTTAGTGGATGCTTTTGTCTTCTGTTGGGCTTGTATCATGCTCACAACAATGCTGAAGATGAGATAGTATTTCCAGCCCTAGAGGCCAAAGAGGCTCTTCACAATGGGAGTCACTCATATGTCATAGATCACCAGCAGGAGGAGAATCTTGTCAAAGATGTTTCTATTGTTATTTCTGAAGCTTTCACAGTTGCATGGGAATGTGACTGGTAACACTCTCCCTATGGCCTTGGATGTGAGAAATTATTTATCTGGAGATCAAATACAAGAGTATGAATTACTTTGTACAAAGTTGCAATGCATGTGCAAATCAATCCGAGTAGCATTAGATCAGCATGTGTACCATGAAGATCTTGAGTTGTGGCCATTATTTGATAGCCATTTTTCTATAAAGGAACAACAGAAGATTATAGGTCAGATAATTGGTACTACAGGTGCAGAAGTGCTTCAGACAATGCTGCCATGGGTGACAACAGCTCTTACCCAAGAGGAACAAAATACAATGTTGAATACTTTGCAACAGGCTACTCGAAATACAATGTTTAATGAATGGTTGAATGCATGGTGGAAAGAATGTCCAAAAGCTACCACCCAATCACAATATGTGTTAGAGGACCAAACTGTGCCTCCTTCAGGTACAACAGAGTCATTGCAGATTGTGGTAGATTACCTATCTAAGATTGACCACAATACATCTAATTCAAGTGTGGAGATGCTGCCATTGTCAACCAGTTGGTGGTTTTATTGTGGGGGAATAAACCATACTCAAAGGTACATGTGATAATGGTGTTTCATTTGCTGAAGTTAGTACTACAAATTAGAGACTAAACTCTATTATCACTACTGGATTGAGTTCATTCTGGTACAGGGCAGCAAATATCCTTTTCTACAGGTTGAAATATCAGTCCCTTAATTCTAATCATCAATGGCCATACTCCAACATATTTATTAAATGTGTTAAAGTAAAATATGAACCTGTTATGAATGTTTATTTGTTACTAAGGAAAGGGGTGAACTTATCTTTTGAGAAAGGAGACAAGTGGCAGAACATTCCAAATTCAATTCCAAGGAATTTGACTCAAGCAGTTCAACAAACAAAGGCAGAATATTAACACTAGTGAACCAATTCTAGATTTCAAGGCAAGATACTTGCAAGCAGTTCAAAGTTTCCAGTAGATAAATTAGAGAGATTGTTTTATTTTTAGTATACTATTCAGGATTTTATTCCATAATTATTGTAACATTTAGGAGATATCTTGTCTATATATATTATTTCATTTGTAATAAATAGGGTTGGCTTTTAATACCAAGGCTCTTGAATTTGTAATAACTTATATTATCAGATTTCTAATGAAATCCTTCTGGCTCCATTTTATGACAGAATTTGTATTTCTAGTATGTCTTTCTAGTGTTTCCATAACTTGTTTTCTGCACATGTTCAAAGTATTATAGAAGATCTAGGTAAGAATAGATTGAGTTTCAATCTATCTAAAAAACCATACAGATTAATAATAGTTTAAAGAGATTAGTATATTGGAATGTTTGTCTGAGTTAGCTCTTCTTTGAACTGATTATTGTTTTTCCTTCTATCTTCTCCTGAATATGTTTTGTTGGGTTGTTAAGAATCCAAATTTCCCTAGTTGTTAAGAAGTCAGGCTGACTACTCAAATATTAGGAATCTCCTTATATTATTCTATCAAAATAATTATAAATCATGTTATCTTGTCAGGATAGAAGCTAACACTTTGAGGAAGGACTTTGTAAGAGGGGTATTTATTCATGAATAGGGATTGTGGAATCATCACCAACCACCCCCAAATAAAACCATAAATCTAGCCATTGTGCTTAAAAGGTTGTTGTTCAGTGACAGGTGAACATCATTAAACAAAGACTCATAACAACTGAAGGAGCCTCCTAGTTAAAGAGAGAGCTTGGACCTAAAGCCTGGTTGATATGGTTTCTTGGCGTAGTTTTTGCAATGAAGGATTGCCTATGGGAAAAACATACAATAGTTGGAAGAAGTTGTTGAGAATGAAGAGGAACCTCTTGTTTTTATACAAGGAGAAGAAGTTAACAAAACACTCTTGGGCTTAGGTTCTAGCGGAGGTAGAGGAGGGGAAGGCAATGGAGGAGGTGTAGGTGGAGACGAGCCAATAGATTCACAAGTTGAACAGTCTAATTCAGAAGAAGAGGAGGAGTGCGAAGAAGAAGACAATATGGTTGATCAAAATCTGGAATGGATGACATAGGGCCCATTGGCACTCCACGATTCCTTTCATAAGATGTCAAGGAACGCAGAGAAGTTGTTAACAAAGTATGACCCTGACAAAGAACTGAAGGAAGAAGATCGTATAGACACGTTCTACATACATCTGCAGAGATTCGAGGTATGTTATGATGACGTTGCATGTAGATTGTTTCCATGTACCTTGATTGGTAGAGAAGTTGTATGGTACCATAACCTTCTTGTTAACTCTATTCAGAACTAGGGGATGTTCAAGAGAATTTTCCTTGAAAATTTTGTTGATGACAAAATCCTCGCCATGTTGTTGAAAGAATTGGGTAGTCTTAAGATGGAGCCAAAAGAGAAAGTGTAATACTTTAATAAGAGGTTTAATCGTATTCTGAACAAGTTTACTGTAGACATTAAACTTCATGACTCCATCACAGTCAGCTACTACATGCCTACACTTCTGACCAACATTGCGCGGTTCATCAAGTGAACTGCAAAACCAACACTTTCCAAACATTGCCAAGAAGCAATTGATTTGGAGAAATATCTACACGTGATTGGAGTCATTTTAGATGATGAACTAGCGAAGGACTCCAAATACACATGTAGGAGGTCCCAAGCTGTTGTGAGTAAGGTAAAGGAAAAAGAAACAAGTGAAATTGAGATCCGTACTCATCTCCTCAAGTCCTTAACAACTAAAATAGAAAAACTCAAGCAACGGACAACCAATACAGTAATGAGCAACAAACCTTCTGGTTTTGTGCATAAAAAGAATGTGACATCAAGTAGTAGCAGTATTCACCTAGCTAAATCTATGGAGAGTTCAAATTTTGTGTTCCAAATGGACCTTATTTCAAAGGAAAACTTCTCTAAGTTCCACAAGGCATGACACTCGGAAAAGACCTGTGCAAATTGGAACCGAGTTATGGGCTTCGTGGCTTCAAGGATGAATGACCATTTTAATGCTAGTGAGCAAGTTCAGTTGGAAGATGAAGGTGACGAAGAAGATGTTGAATATGATTAAGCTCCAAGTTCTCAACATGTGGTTAACATGTATCAGTTTCTAAATGATGCCTAGAAGAAAACAACCATTGAGAAGAAGCCCCAAAATAGAATGATCGATACAAATTTGGAAGTCAAGGGGCTCCTACTATGATTTAGATACCGAAAGAGAAGTTCAAGAAAATGATTAGAAAAGTTGATCCACTAGCCTCTTCAACACAGAAAACTCAAAGTAAGTCTGGGAAGATAGCTACAATGAAAGATATGTCCATAAGAAGCTCACTTCAAAACACTCCACCAGAAAATAAAAACACAAGTCTTCCCCCGGACAACTCGGTGAATCTGCTCGCTTTGGACCACAAAATTGTTGAAGACATGAAGAAGACCCATGTGAAAATCTCTCTATACGAACTCACCAAAATCATGGGTCGGCAGGATACTCTTTTTCGCGCACTGGGGCAAACCTCTACGGATAATGTTACCTCTTCCAACAAGGGACCAAGTAAGTCTCCTAGATCACTTGCATCTATACTCAACGCACTTTGTGTGGAAGAGGCGAACTCACTTCACCCATCATTCTTGTTATCATTTGAAATATTCAAATTCAAGGCCCACAAATGTTTGGTTGACTCTAGCACATCAGTCAATGTCATGCCACTCTCCATTGCTAAACAGATCAATACGCAATGAAGCAGTACATCCAGTTATCATTTGACAAGAGAGTTCACTAGTGCATCAACATTGTGATCGTGGACATCCCAGAAGCATATGGCTTACTGCTCAGCAGAGACTGGTCCAGCAAGTTGCAGGGATATTTTGCTACAGATTGGTCACACTTATGGATTCTGCACCATGGAAGAAACAACTAGATTCGAGTGTTTTCGAAGAGGTATATGAAGCACAATGTTACTCCATTGGATGCTTATAATGAACCGTTGGCTTTCACAAAACCGTTTTTCAAAAATTACTTTCTGGAAACACTGCTAGGGTGTTATCTTTCATAGTCAATCCCCACCCTGCCAAATACACAGTTGGGTCTCCTTCCTTACCCAACTGGTGGAAATGAAACTTGTACAATACTTTGTAATGGTAGCAGTAGTAGTGTGAGCAGTACTAGCGTGAGAAGTGGTCCTTATATATAAAACTTGTGGACCTTGTATTTTTATGGATCCAAAACATAGGATGGCTCTGAAGTTGGGAGTGTTTTAATCGACCCAGGGAAAAGAAAAGATTTAGTCTCAAGCCACTTTGAGTTTGAGTGCACAAGCAACACTGCTGAATATGAAGCACTAATCTTGGGTTTGCACAAATCCCTCAGCCTCAATATTTCTATGCTAAAAGTGTTAGGTGATTAAGAGATTGTGGTATGAAAGGTACGTAACACCATAGATTGTGTCTCACCTCACCTTAAGAGTTACTAGCAAGAGGTATGGTGCCTTATCTCTAATTTCCAAGCTTTTAATATCATATATGTACTAAGAATGAGAAAATGTAGCTGCTAGGATGACACCACTTAGGGATAGTTGTACTATTGAAATTTTGTATAATCCATCTATCCCTGAAAACATCACTAATTTGCATGTTTTTGATGATGACAAACAGATACTGCATTTCATGGCCAACCCTGACGTCTTCAAATATGTAGTGATAGATGTAGACATGCACGAGTAGTCTCTGAAAGACACAACCAATGACAGCAAAGGCAACTCCATCCCCAAGGGTGTGGTTTCACTTGAGAAACTCTATGACTTGCAAAACCACTTCAAAGGGCCCAAGAGCACCAAAACCCATAGTTCTACATTGATGCACAAACATATTAACTTGGTAACAGAAAAACATTCAATGTTCGTAAATCTCAATATATGTTGCACAACAGAAGAATGAAAATACTTTGTCCTCCTGTTTAGATAGTATCGTGATGTATTCGCGTGGAAACTTGAAAACATATGTCACGTGAATAATACAACACGTCATTCCAATCAAAGAAATGGTCAAGCCATTTCAATAGAAACTCAGAAAATTCCATCCATCACTTAAACCCCTCATACATAAAGAATTGACTACGTTGTTGGATGCTCGAATCATTTACAAGGTTCGTCACTCTACTTGGGTTTCAAACTTTTTTCTTGTAAGGAAGAAGTTCAGGGAGATCCGCCAGTGCGTAGATTTCAAAAATCTTAGTAGGGCCTCAGACAAAGACAACTACCCTGTGCCATCTATGGAGCACATTTTTCAGATAGTATCTGGATTTGAAATTTTCTCTCTCCTTCACGAATTTTCTAGATATAACTAGTTCTAGTAGCAAAACCTAATAGGCTTAAAACTACCTTTCGTACATAGGCACAAATTTCCAACGCGCTATGGACATCGCCTTCCGTGGGCTCGTCGAACAAAGCATGGTGGTCTACCTTGACGATGTGACAATATTTTCTAGAAAGTGGTTAGACCACCTGAGCCATCTCAAGAAAATATTTGATCGATGTCAAAAGTATGGGATATCCTTGAATCTCATTAAGAGCATATTTGCGGTGTCTGAGGGGAACCTCCCTGGGCATATCATCGTGAAGAGTGGGATAAAGGTTGATTCAGACCGAGTTCAGACTATCACGTAGATAACTCACCCAGTGAACAAGAAATCTATGCAGGCCTTCTTGGGGAAGATCAACTTCCTCCAGAAGTTCATCTCAAATTATGCGTAGATTGTCAAACTTATCCAAGATATGATCAATAAGGATGTAGCCTATAGCTGTGGAAAGAAGGAAAAGGATTCATTTACCTCTATCAAGAAGGAAATAGCAGACACACCTATGTACAACCCAGATTTCAGCAAATATTTCTTCCTTTATACATTTGCTTATGAAAACTCACTCAGTACAGTGCTCACATAGAAGGACGAGCTGAACAAAGAATGTCCCATCTCCTTCATGAGAGCGAGCATGCAGGGTTCTGAGCTCAACTATATTGTCATGGATAAACGAACATATGCTATATACAAGGCGGTGAAACATTTCAGACCCTACCTGTTGAAAAATCATTGCATATTCTTTGTGCCACACTTAGCAATGAGAGCGTTGCTTGTTCAACAAGAGCTGGTTGATAGACGTGCGAACTAGATGATAGGACTAAAAGAGTATTATCTTGATATCAAGTGAGTTCACATTGTCAAGGTTCATGTTCTCTACAGACTTGTAGAAGAAGCAGTACATGCGCAAGAGGAAGAAGAAGAGATCGTTGGTTGGGAGCAAGAAATCGACATGTACAATATAGAACAAGCACCACCCACTTCATAGGAAAACTCTTAATACGAATATGTGCACCGGTACCTTGAGCATGGCACCATACCCTCTCAGTTTTCCATATGACAGAAGAGGGCACTTCGCCTCAAAGCCTTATGTTACCAGTTGGTGCACGGAGTGCTTTACAGAAAGCACAACAATGGAATTTTTCTTAGGTGCCTAGAGGCACAAGATTCAGAGAGAGTGTTACATGACATGCATGATAGACCAGCCGAAGGTCACGTCGTGGGTAAGACAACTATGAATAAAGTCATGAGATGCGGTTTATACTAGCCCACATTGTTTAAGAATACACGTGATTATGCCTGCAAGTTCTTGGTCTGTCAGCGATGCACAGACAAAAGTCGAAGTTCAGCAGCCCCGTTGTAGCTTGTTGAAGTGGAAAAACCATTACAACAGTGGAGCTTAAACATCATTAGGGAAATATTCCCACATTCATCAAAGAAACACCATTACATTCTGACTACTACAGATTACTTCACGTGGTGGACAGAAGCAGTTCCTCTCAAACAAGTCAACGACCAAGAAGTCATCAGCTTCCTTCAGCAAAACATCATCTCAAGGTTTGGTGTTATGGTATCACTTGTTTTTGACAATGCAACTTACTTCTCTTCATTTAAATTGTATGATTTTGCATTGCAATATGGTATTGTGTTTAAACATTTAGCTAACTACTACCCACAGGGAAATGATATCGTTGAATCGATAAATAAGAATCTTATTCGCAACATAAAAAATACCATTTACTCTGAGCATCAAAATTGGCATTCCACCTTGGTGAATGCACTTTGGGCTAACCGAGTTACACCCAATCCCTCTCTGGAAACATCCTCATACCTCCTTGAGGCTTGTATATGAGAAAGAAGTCACCCTTCCACCCAACATCTACCTGCATTCTCTCCATTTATCCCAAGAATCCTGAGGCAAGCCATGTCTCTTAATTCATCGTAGGATGGACACATTATACAATTTATAGGAAGAACAGATGAAAGCAAATGAAAAATTTTCACTCCATTAGAACCGTATCAAGAGATGGTTCAATAGTAAGTCTGTAGGGAATGCTAGCTTCGTTGTGGGTGACTTAGTCTTGAAGTGGGATAAACCCCATGAAGACAAGGGAAAACACACGAAGGTCCATTCTCTATGGATTGATCCATACATGATTCACGAAAAACTTGGACAACGCATGTATCTCTTGAAATCACTTGACGGGAGGATTGACAACCTTCCTGTCAATGGCCAAGATTAAAAATGTTAATTTCAATGATCTCGGACCGCATGCCGCCTATGTACATAACATGATTATTGTTGCTATGTTGTTTTACTATCATTTTTTATTTTTTTCTGTAAATAAGTGCTATCCTATATTGTTCTCTAGCTTTTGAATAAGTATGTGGCTGAGTTTAAAGAGTCTTGTGACATTGCAACACTTGGCTAGTCCTATGTCCATCTTCTCTATGCTTGGTTGTAACTTTTGGCCGATGAAGCCTGGATGAAAAATACAATATGAATGTAAGGGAAGCTCTAGTCAAACCATGAACCTGTATCCAAACTGGGAAACCCCATGCTTGTACTCAGTCTTCTACTCTATGTGTTCAATCTTAATCTAACTAGTGGGAATGGAGAAGGGAAAAAATCTAAATGAGAAAACCTAAATCAAAGGTCTTACATGTTTCTCTGAAGGAACAACCTCTTCTGATCTCAATAAGTTGGGATCTCTCTTCCGTCCCAAAAATAAATAACTTCATATGCACAGTCCTCTTTCAAAAAAATACAAAGGCGAAACAAGAGCAAGACTTCCTACGTAGAGAGGTGAAGAAGGCAACTCCACCAAGTACTGGCTAGGCTTGTTGGCAGTCGAGCAATGCTTGTGTTCCTATGTGACTCTGTCAAGGTAATATCCAGGCTTACTGGTAGCAAAGAAACACCAAAGATGAAAACTTATACTCTGAAAATCTTAATCTCACGAACCAAACTACACTTCCTGATTTTGAAACATTTTTATCTGGCTGAAATTTTGATGTGTTTGACTAAGTTGGTATAGGGTGCACCATGTATGTCCATGGGGTAAGTGGGGAAGAAAAATTAACCTCCACAATGAATCAATACTTCCTAAAAGGCAAAGGCCATGTGTTGCAAATAAACTGAAACAAAGGAGTTGGTATTCAACTAGTGTGTCGCCAAGTGTTGTAGCAACTGCAACACCCTCTAAACTTTTCGCTGGCATCCAAATTTTAGAGCCTTCCTTGGTTTTCCCCTTGATGGTCACAAACGCTTGAGCTTATCCCATGAGCTCTTGTTGAGTCTTCACACCCTTTTTGCTTGATTGACCGTCGGTCATATTTCGGCGTGTTGATCACTATGTCATGCTTTCGAGTTTGTTCTGGAAATTTTGACGGTTTGTATATGTGTGTATGAGTTGTTTTCGCTCTGTCAACAAAAATTTGTAAACACTGTCATGCAAGTGTCGTCACGGTCATTCAAAGACATACTTCAACTGCCGCACTTGTTGCTCTTAACGTTTGAGTCTATCTCACTAAGCGCATGTTGTCTTGTTGGTTTGAGGTGTCTTGTCATTGAGTCGTGCTAAGTGTGTGATCACATTATCATGTATGCGCAAGTACACTTGCTTTGACACTTAGTCAATTTTCTTGAAAAATTTTCGACCGGACATCCCTCTATCAACTAGAACCGATCTCAGTGACCTTGCACTACTAGAAAGAACTGTGCAAAGCTTGAGGCTATGCTCCAGGAAGCCTACACTGTGAAATTCTGGAGATGATCCAGCTGACTAACGCCTAGAACTATGCAAAAGTTGTCTTAGAAATTGATCTAGTCTGCGCTTCCCGTAATACCTCCCATTAAACCTTCCACTGGTGAATAGAGAAATGACTTGAGCTATGACCCAAGATTGTATTGATCTCTAAAATTGCATAGAAACTATCCATCCTTACTACCTTACACTTCCTGTAGAAGCTACACAAACATGTGGGATAGGCATCTACTTCCTATCACTATAATATCCCAGGAAATTGTGCAAATCTACCATGAACACTTCCCTACTGGCCTACTCAGGAATCAACTCAGGAATTGCGCAGAGTTGTCTATCACCTACCCTTCTTCCCCACTCTGCAATTAACCCAGAAACTATGCAGATCTAATAGGCAGGCTTCCCTGTTAGCCTACTCTACTCTCACTCAGAAAATTGCATAGATCTGGTTGTCACCTGCCCTTCTATCCCACTCTACAATTAGCCCAAAAATTACCCAGTTATGTCTGGGCCTAGACTCTCTCCCAGTATTGCATAATTTTGACCAAAATATCCCATAGCACGATCTTGTCCTCCTATGGAAAATTGCGTAGATTTTTCTGTTAGTGCCTCCTACTGCCCTCACTGTCTTCCTCGGAGGAACTGCACAGATCTCATCTGGATGACCTGCCCAGTGCTCCCATTGAAAATTGTATAGATTGGCCCAATAGTTCCCCGACACCCCACCTAGCCTTCCTCCCGAAGATTACGCAATTCTGCCTCCCAACTAGGCTTTTTTGCATAACTGTCACTATTGTCCCAGATTATGCAAATTTGCCTCCCATTGACATCTGCGTATTTTTTCCCGATAATGCTCTGGAGCCTCGCATCCCAGCCTGAGTTGTGCTCTATGTAATTTTAATGCCTTGTCCCTCTCCCAGTCACCTGCACCAAAACCAAAAACTTTGCATCATGTTAGACTATGATATTTATGGATTTAATGTCGTCTCGTAAAGATGAATGTAGGAAAAGGTATATCGATGAAACATGGTGCAATGAAGAATGGGATGGAGAAGAGGCACATTCTAGAATAATTTCTCGTGATCGAACGAACGCATGAAGCACATCAAGCAAGAAAGCGAAAGGGACACATTGACATGCACCATCAAGCAAAGACCAAGACCATCGAAGACCCTGCACACTTTTCCAAGTGGAGGTGAAGACATGTTACACTGAGAGAATATCATCACTCAGCGACACAACAACTTGACATGGACACCACAGTCATCCAGTACATGTTAGCAACGTCATGTCGAGTTGTCTCGGCCACATCACTTATATGGGCAATACTTGTTGTAATCAATGTAATGTAAAGTGGAAGTCCAAGAGACCCACATATGAAGTTTAAGAGTCATGTAAAGTCAAAAAGTCATATGAAGTCAAATAGTCATGATGGAAGTCAAAGAGTCACAAGGGTTAGCTATTTCCCTTGGCTATATATACCCCCTCATTGTATGAGCAAAACAATTTTCACCTCGGCTCCTCCAACATAGCCTTGACATTTTGTAGTTTGTTCTTTGAGGAGTCAGGAGTGGCACCAATGACCCACTACTATGACTAGATATGTATGGCGTACAAATTTGTCTTGGATCTTTTTCTTAATTCAGAATTTTGTCTCAGACGAGCATGTTTTCACACATGTATTGTATTTGTTTGTCAGACTATTCTTTAAGCATTTGCAATGCATGTTTGCTTAACTTGTACTAAGATAGTTGAACTACTTCAGCTATTTTAGTACTCATATTGTTGAAGATGTGTTGTATTGTTTATCATTGTTGTCCTGTTCGTGTGCACTACTTCTGTTAGCACCTAAATCTGCCTTAGGCTGAAGGAAGGCAAAGTTTAGGGTAACCACAAACCACGCTCAGTCTGGTAGCTAGCCCTACCAGAACGGGAGTGGGCTCTCTCCGAGCCACGCTCAGTGAATAGATAAGAGAAAAATGGTCTAAGATGACTTACAGTGAAGTATTGATCTTAGGCTAGTAAGTAAATAGGGATACAAGAAACAATTTTTATGAATGACTGAGCTTTTGGGATGGTATGGGACCAACAGTCAGTAAAGAGTAGAGAATGTAATACGAAGGCACAGATTACTTCGTGAGGCAAGGCAGGTGGAAAGTGTAGAAATTTAGTTTGAAATAAAGCGGAATGGAGAGATTGTTCAGGAGAGTGAAAAGGGCATAGGAACATGAATCCTTTTCAACAGAAGAAGAACACTGAACATGAAATTTTCCCTCAAGCAGAGCAATAAAATTGAATTCTACCTTATCTAACTCAGAAAATTTCACTGGAAATGAACATGAATTGAATTATGAAACATAACGAAATACATTTGAAAACATAGAGACACATTTGCTACACTCACAACCACATGAATCTCATGAAACAGAGCCGCTGCCTTTCATTAATTCTTTGTCAAAATGTACGGTGAAGAAACAAAGTTTCTTTCCCACAGTCTCCCAGAAGTTACAAGCCAACCAACCCTTTGAAAATAGCTTACATACAATATATAGAATGTTTCATGAAGAGATAGAATGCCCAAGGGTTGGGGAGTTACTCGAATCATTACAAAACGGAGATGAAGAGCCAATCATCAGCTACAGGTGCAGCGTTACAAACATGACAAATGGCTTGGGTGACCATTTGCCTTCCTTCGCCACTTGGATAGAAGCCAATCTAGAGAGAAAACACTTTAAATTCCACCTTAGGTGACAAAAAACCGAAATGTAGATGAGCGGGCCCACTGGGAGAAGTCGCGAATCGAAATTTCGCGAAACTGAAGCAAATTTGGAAATTTTTCCTGTGTGTGCCGCGCTAATTTGGAGCCTGATTTGAGGCACTTTTAGGTATCCAAAATATGCGCAGTGTACTTGTTGGAAAGCCTGTCCTATCTACTTTCTAACCCAAGTGGAATTTCTGAATTTGGTGCTCATTTGCCCCTCCAAATCTTCATTCTCCCAAGACTGCTTCCTATGTGTCAAAATAGGGGCAGAGAGGTCATTTTTTGGGTGTTTTTGACCTCCTGGAGACTCAAATCTTGCCCAAATTTCTTGTCCAAGCACGAGTAGTCGTGATTTTTCATGCTGAATCCAAAAATGTAAACCATTCTTCATTTGGAGCTCCCAATTTTTAGCGGGGAGAAAAAAACCTGTGTTTTGACCAAAAAATTACCATGCGACCAAAATTGCCCCAAATTTCTTGAAATTTGGGCTCGAGGTTCTCTAAGAGGCACTATGCTAGGCCACAGAAGCTTCAGCCAAGATTCAAAGCCGATCTTGCTCTTTTGCCTCTTTTGCCTCTTTTGTTGCTTTGCTCAATTTTGCCTTCAAGCTCCTTATCCGGGCCTTTGCACTCATACCTCATCTTGATCAATTTCATGAGTGGAGCATACTCCTCTATCAAATATCTGAATGGAAAGACTCTTGTGAGATGACTCAAGAATCTGGCCTTAATGTAAGGCTCATAGTGTTTCCTATCCACCTTCTTCTTCTTATGCCACTGTTCTCCAACATTTGGTATGCCTGTTGCCACTGAGATAGTTTCGGGTGTCAATGTGAAGGTGACCCTGGCCAAGATAGACTGACCTCCATGTAGGTGAAGCACAAAAAGACGGGCCAACTCATGATGAACTCTAACATTAGCCACCCTTTGACAAAATTCAAAACATGCTAGGTGCTGGAAACATGACATGGCAAGAGGGCATGCTTGTAATTCAGTGTGGGTAGTGGGCTCATCCCTAACATGTTTGCCACTCTTATGATGTCTCCTAGGAGCCTGCTCTTCTGAGGATGAGTCACTTTGTGTCTCCATCTCATACTCTGATGAACCCTCAGATGCCATGACTGTTGTTTATGTACTGTACTTAGGCTGCCCTTTGATGATGGTGTGAAGCTAGGTGTTGTTTGTGATATCTGCCACCAAGGGGAACAATGAAAAAAATGGAGTGTTAGGAGGGGGATAATGTGATGGGAATAGGGGTCATGGGGAGAAGTTTTTTTGAGGGATATATGGGAGGGTTTTTGGATTTGATAGGGTAGGGTTTTGGGGTTTTGATAAGGTATGGTTTTGGGGTGTATATTTGACAAATAAGAGGAGGGGAAAGAGAATAGGGTTTGGTAGTGTTTTAGGGTAGGGATAATAGGAAAAATGAGAAAGGGAGGATAGGGAAAAATGGAGAGGAGGGAAAAGATGAGAGGTGAAAGAGGAGCCCTGGCATCAACACCAAAATTTTGCAACCCTAGAAACAATGGTTTTTGGTGTTTTTAGGTGGTAGGGTTTAAGAGTTTTTGTGCAACCATAAGTAGGGTTTAAGAGTTTTTGTGCAACCATAATCCACCATGAACTATCATCATACTAACATAAAAATGGATGAAACACTGAGAGATTGACCCCACCTGGAAAATTCAAGGGATTGAAGGCAATTGGTTGCAAATTCTAAGCAAAATCAGCCTTGGCAGCTCTATGCGCCATGCCTTCCATGTGCGCCGCGCTAGTGTAAATTTACACTGGAAATTTTCTCCCAGTGTGCCGCACTCTCTATGTGCGTCGCACCCTTTTCCATGTGACTTTTGGAGGCCTTCCCAGTGTCCAAATTGGGTGAAAGATAGCTCGTTGGAAAGGTATTTGAGCCTATTTTCTAACCTAACTATAATTGTTCAATTTGGAGTTCATTTGCACTATCAAAAATCAAATCTCCCAATACTGGTCAAAATGTGCCAAATGAGGTTGCCTAAAGGTAGAGTGCTGTTACAGTCAACTTTTGAATGCCTTCCTCAACTCAAAATTGAGCGCATGATAGCTCATTAGAAATATCTTTGTCTCTAGCTATCATTTGTCTCATCAAGCAAGTAATGTGGCCAACCGAGCTAGGAGAAAACTTCATTTTCCCAAGGTCACTTCAGAGGTGCATCAATTCTCCCGAGGCGATTGTATTTTTGACATTTCTCCAAAACCATGACACCTGTGTAAAAAGTGAAGGATTTTTTCCTTCCTTGGCATGTTTTGGACAAAAAAATATCTCATTTTTGTCAAATTCATCTTTTACTGCTCAGAAAAATCATTGGAGTAAAACCTATCCCAATGTGTGGAACAAGAGATTTGTCGAAATGAAGCGAAATGAAGGGGATAAGCAGCTTTTAAATTCTTGGGAAAATTTTTGGAAGTAGGGAGGGATGTTAAGAAGCAGGAAAAAGTGGAATTTCAAATATCGAGTGAGGGGAAGAGGTCCAAAAAGGAAAAACATAGGTCCAACCTAGAAAATTGCCAAGTTGTAGCAAGAAACTAGGGTTTGTGTGAAAATGAGGAATTTGGGGGATCTCAGTGATGGGAAGTCTTTGATAAGGTACTTTAAGGATAGGGGAAGCTGTATGAACATTAGGATAAAAGTTTTGCCGGTGATTTGACCATCCAAGAGAAATTTCCTTCAAAACCCTAGGAGAGGGAAATGACCATAGCTAGGTGCAACTGAAGCATGAACAAGGTGTAAAATGACCCATTAAAACCTGGATGATGATGATAACCCTCTGAATGATGGTAGACTCATCTGAATAGTGACATAGACCGACATTTGGACAACTTTGAAAGGAGTGAAAGCAAACCCTAGACCTAATGCCTAGTGACCAAATTTTACTTGAAGACTCACTGAAATGATAAAATTTGACCTTGACACCTTAAAATCACTTTGTAAGAGAATGTTTGATCACTGGAGGAAGGCTGCAAATATTGACACTAACATTGGCTCCAATGGGGGATGGTAGCTCCTTGGAGGTGCCAAGAACTGCAGATCTTTGGGAGAGCTAGACAGTGCCTTCGTCCATTGGGCTATGGAGTCATTATTTCGACAAACAACACAATACTTCAACTCATTTATTGACTGAAACTTGACTGAAACTGACTTAATGCAAACTGACATGATTGAAAAAACTTGACTCTAACAAAAGGAAATGACTCATGACTGACTTAACTAAAACAAGAACTCACAAAACTTTTTCAATGGCAGCAGTCCATCAAGATCTGAGGGTTCCAAATCATGATGACAACCACCTGTGTACTAATGCAATATGTACAATCATGTGTAATGTGTCTTCCAATGTAACCAATCAAGCAGATGCCTTGCTGACTGATTCTCCTGATCAGATCTCCTGGTCAACAGTAGATACTTGTAACTGGGCATCCAAAAACATAATTGACCATGATCCCCTTCATCACTGAATACTGCAATAATCACCTTCACTATTGACTGCAACAAATCTGCCATTGGATCCTGAAAAACATGAAGTCTTTCCTCCTGCTGAAAAAACAAGGTATCTTTTCCTCTTGATTCTGGTCTTTCTTCATAAATAAGAGTATGCTCTTGGTCTTCAAAAAATTCTGAACAAATAGGTGAGCAAATTTCCTCTTCAAAGAACATTTCAAAACATGAGACATATGAGGAAGAGTCTGAAATGGAATCCTGAATGGTCTGGTCTGCTGAAGTCTGAATATATTGTAGGTCATCTTCATATGATATGACAGCCAGATTGTCTTTGCATTCATCAATCATGAGAAAAGAAACCTCAAGTGATTCTTGAAACCCAACACATTCATTTATATCATCTACCATAAATTCACCCAGAGCTTTTTCACTTACTTGAACAAAGATCTCATCTTGCTATTCATAGAGGGAATGAGCTACCTCCTCATGAAGGTCTAGTTTTGGTGAGATAAGGTTAGTTAGGTCTGTACCTCTGTTTTCTCCATTTGAGACAGCCTCAACCATGCAACTCTCTTTTTCCTCCTCACCATCTGTCTCTTTATCTGATTTATCATCCCCATTATCTGAGATTGGAACATCATTTTCTTGCATATCATCTTTTATTTCCACGAGATCTGAAACAAAAATTCTTCTTTCATCATTTCTAGCCATATGGAAATCTTCAACCTGCTGATCTATAAAGCTACCCACAGGAATGTCGCCCTTTTCAGAAGTGGAAAAATTTCCACCATCACCTTCTTGACCAGGTGCACACTGCAGATCTGTATTAACTTGAGCTGGAACATGACTGTTCAAGAGTTGATCTATTTCATCTTCAGACAAAGGAGATATGGATTTTCATTTTCTCTTGCACGAACAGTGATTTTCTTCAATATTTTCAAGTGGAGGAGTGTACAAATTTTCCTCAGACTACTAAGCCATTTCATGTAATTCATGTTGACTGTCAATATGCAAAATTCCTTCATTTTCCACCATAAAAAGATCTTGATTCTGCTGCAACATTTCCTGAGCATCTTGATGGGACTCCTCTAGTTTCTCTTCATGTTGACGAAATGGATTCTAGTACAAGGCTTCCATGATCTCATCATCCATAAAATTATCATCCTCATAGTATTTTTCAAGGCTTTCAATAAAAGTAGAAGCATGTTTGCAACAATCATGAACTAGATTTAATGATGGATAAGATTCTTGATATCTTTCAATGAACATGGCATGAAAATCCTTTAAACAACAAATACAAGCAGGTGGCAAACTTTCATACCAAGATTGGGCTTCACCTTCTAGAGTGGCCATGAATATCTTCATTAAGCAATCTTTAGGAAAATCAACCTTCAACTTGCGAATATGCATGTGAAATTGAACTAGATGTAAAGCAGCGTCCTTCTTACCATCATCTTTAAATGTAGGAAAATTCCTTGACCAGTCTACTTTCGTAATCTTATTTGGAACGCTTGGAATGTGATCTCGACTCATGGGAGCGTATCTTCTTGCAATCTGCTCCATTTTAAAAAAAATTCAAAGCTACTGATCCCTCTGCAGTGGAGTCACCATGAACCACTAGTTGTTGGATTCTTCAGTGAAAGGAGTCGCCAGGTGAAGGATTTTAGCCGTATTCTTATGTTTGATCATTGTTCACCATCAATAATCAACTCTGAACTTGAGATATGTACTGGGGCAAAACAATCTTCAATCAAACCATTTCATTCCCCAGTATGGTCGCCACTATGTTAGCACCTAAATCTGCCTTAAGCTGAAGGAAGGCAAAATTCAGGGTAACCACAAACCACGCTCAGTCTGGTAGCTAGCCCTACCAGAACAGGAGAGGGCTCTCTCCGAGTCATGCTTAGTGAATAGATAAGCGAAAAATAGTCTGAGATGAATTACAGTGAAGTATTTATCTTAGGCTAGTAAGTGAATAGGGATACAAGAAACAATTTTTATGAATGACTGAGCTTCTGGGATGGTATGGGACCAACGGTCAGCAAAGAACAGAGAATGTAATACGAAGGCATAGATTACTTCATGAGGCAAGGCAGGTGGAAAGTGTATCAATTTAGTTTGAAATAAAGCGGAATGGAGAGATTTTTTAGGAGATTGAAAAGGTCATAGGAACATGAATCCTTTTCAACAGAAGAAGAACACTGAACATGAAATTTTCCCTCAGGAAGAGCAATAAAATTGAATTCTACCTTATCTAACTCAGAAAATTTCACTAGAAATGAACATGAATTGAATTATGAAACATAACAAAATACATATGAAAACATAAGAGACACATTTTCTACACTCACAACCACATGAATCTCATGAAACAGAGCCACTGCTTTTCATTAATTCTTTGTCAAAATGTACAGTGAAGAAATAGAGTTTCTTTCCCACAGTCTCCCAGAAGTTACAAGCCAACCAACCCTTTGCAAATAACTTACATACAATATATATAATGTGCCATGAAGAGATAGAACGCCCAAGGGTTGGGGATTTACTCGAATCATTACAAAATGGAGATGAAGAGCCAACCATCAGCTACAGGTGCAGCGTTACAAACATGACAAATGGCTTGGGTGACCGTTTGCCTTCCTTCACCACTTGGATAGAAGCCAATCTGGAGAGAAAATACTTTAAATTCTACCTTAGGTGCCAAAAAACCTAAATGTAGATGAGCGGGCCCACTTGGAGAAGTCGCAAATCGAAATTTCGCGAAACGGAAGCAAATTTGCCAATTTTTCCTGTGTGCACAACGCCATTTTCTCTGTGCACCACCCTACTTTGGAGCCTAATTTGAGGCACTTGTAGGTGTCAAAAATATTCCCAAGTGTGCTTGTTGGAAAGCATGTCCTGTCTACTTTCTAACCCAAGTGGAATTTCTGAATTTGGTGCTCATTTTCCCCTCCAAATCTTCATTCCTCCAAGACTGCTTCCTGTGTGTCAAAATAGGGGCAGAGAGGTCATTTTTTGGGTGTGTTTGACCTCCTGGAGACTCAGATCTTGCCCAAATTTCTTGTCCAAGAACTAGTAGTCGTGATTTTTCATGCTGAATCCAAAAATGCAAACAATTCTTCATTTGGAGCTCCCAATTTTTAGCGCCACGCCACAGAGGGAGAAAAAACCTGTGTTTTGACCAAAAAATTACCATGTGACCAAAATTGCCCCAAATTTGTTGAAATTTGGGCTTGAGGTTCTCTAAGAGGCACTATGCTGGGCCACCGAAGCTTCAGCCAAGATTCAAAGCCGATCTTTCTCTTTTTCCTCTTTTGCCTCTTTTGTTGCTTTGCTCAATTTTTCCTTCAAGCTCCTTATCCGGGCCTTTGCACTCATACCTCACAACTGAAGTACTTCATGATCAATTTCATGAGTGGAGCATACTCATCTTTCAAATATCTGAATGGAAAGACTCTTGTGAGCTAACTCAAGAATCTGGCCTTAATGTAAGGCTCTTAGTGTTTCCTATCCACCTTATTCTTCTTATGCCATTGTTCTCCAACATTTGGTATGCCTGTTGCCACTGAGATAGTTTCGGGTGTCAATGTGAAGGTGACCCCGGCCAAGATAGACTGACCTCCATGTAGGTGAAGCACAAAAAGATGGGCCAACTCATGATGAACTCTAACATTAGCCACCCTTTGACAAAATTCAAAACATGCTAGGTGTTGGAAACATGACATGTCAAGACGGCATGCTTGTAATTCAGTGTGGGTAGTGGGCTCATCCCTAACATGTTTGCCACTCTTGTGATGTCTCCTGGGAGCCTGCTCTTTCAAGGATGAGTCACTTTGTGTCTCCATCTCATACTCTGATGAATCCTCAGATGCCATGACTGTTGTTTATGTACTGTACTTAGGCTGCCCTTTGATGATGGTGTGAAGCTAGGTGTTGTTTGTGATATCTGCCACCAAGGGGAACAATGAAAAAAAGGGAGTGTTAGGAGGGGGATAATATGATGGGAATAGGGGTCATGGGGAGAAGTTTTGTTTAGGGATATATAGGAGGGTTTGGGGATTTGATAGGGTAGGGTTTTGGGGTTCTGATAAGGTAGGGTTTTGAGGTGTATGTTTGACAAATAAGAGGAGGGGAAAGAGAGTAGGGTTTGGTAGTGTTTTAGGGTAGGGATAATAGCAAAAATGAGTAAGGGAGGATAGGGAAAAATGGAGAGGAGGGAAAATATGAGAGGTGATGTTATAGACATTTTTGTGCCTTACAGCATTGAGCATGAAATGTCCATAAACTAAGGGATCCAAAGTCCCTAAACATGTTGTTGCTACCCCTAGAGGAACAAGGCAAACTAACCACAACAATTCACAGAAGTTCTCCACCTGAAAACACTCAAAAACAAGCCAATTCTGGATCATGTCAACTGCTCCACTGAGCATCTGCGCTGAATGTCAACTGCTACACTGGCTACCTGCGTTGAGTGTCAACTCCAACACTAGCTACCTGCGCTGAGCGAGTTTGGACATGTGGCAGAGTCATTCCTCAAGGTGTCAATGCCCAGGAAGCTTCCAAAATGACACTTGCATCAAGGAATTCGACTGGTGATGAGTAAGAGGTTCCAAATCTCCAAGTGGAAGCAAGAACCTCCAAGTGGACTCAAGAACTGAGAGAGGGAGAGGACACTAGTCAGATCTCAAGCTGACTCATCCTCTCTCCAAATATTTATATATGGATCTCTCCTCCATGGGATCTGGAGGCTGGAATTTTGTGAATGCAAAGAATTGCTGTTGGTTTGTGACTGAAAACTTTGGGTGCTTAATGCTTTGAAGGGGGCTGAAGAAGGAATTCCATTCTGCTGGGAAGGAGATGCTGGATTGGAGCCCTATGGGTTGTATCTCTTCCTGAACCCTGTTACTTATTAATAAAGCTATCTTGATTCTTTCCTATATGCTGGTGTATTTTGTATGATTGCATTAGTGTATTTGATTTACTTCTAATCCTGAATCATTTATGAATATGTATATTTGCCTTTGTATTGTGTTCTTCTCTTGTCACAAGTAGCTGTTCTCTTGTCACAGGTAGTTGTTCTCTTGTGATCTCGTGGGATTCAAGTAGCTGTTCTCTTGAGCAAGTGAGGAGACAAGTAGTTGTGGACACACAAAGAGAAGAGGATCTAGATCGAGGGACAACCGGAAGACAAAGGTAAGTCTGCCGATCTCCCCTCTTTCACATTTCATAAAGGAAGAAATCATAATAGCTGTATTCGTTTGTTGCTAAGGCGCTGTCACACCTTAGGTGGATAGGATCGTCCTGCATAGGCATTTTTCCCCACAACAAATTGGTGACTCCGCTGGGGAAGAACTTGTTTATTCATTTCATTTGTGTTTCCATCATTTGTTTACTTCATAGACTTGACAGCAACTATTGAACTGCATCTTTCCCGGATGCAAAGTAGAAAGTTGCTGCTTTGATCCAGTTGTTGGACTTGTCTATGATCTAAACTAGATCCGCAAATGAATTGATGATCCTTGTGATAGTCTTTAGTACCCTCTCAAAGCATCCCTCTATTTATACCTTGCTTGTGTTTCTGATTTGGCCTGAAACAGTTGTTTTTTGAGCATTTTGTGACCCAGAAACCAAGGGAAACGAGAGTTTCTCTTTCAGCGCAGGCACTGTGAAGGCAGTCTGCATTTCAACGCAGGTCCCGAAGGGGCTACCTGCGCTGAATGTCAAACTGACAGTGTTAGACCTGCGCTGAACCAGTGTGGCCTTGTGCAGCTGGGGTTCTGTGTTGTCTTTTATCCTATTTTGATCTCTGTTTTTGCAGCCTTTAACCAGCATAGGTGCCAGTCAGATAAACCTTTTTCTTTGCTTAGATTCCGCCTCATTTTTGCACAAAAAGATTGTGAATGTTTTTATGTGTTTGTGGCGTCATTTACAGTCTTCCTTTGCATGAGTAAAGTAGTCATCCTGTAGCCTTTGATTCAGATCTGATTGATAGTGATCTTAGAAGAGAGTTCATTGGCTGTTTTCAGATTGATTATAGTTTTACTTTTGCTTATTGGTTTGAATTTGTCTCTTTCAAAGTGTCAAAACAAGTCTTTATTTCGAAAATCGCAAAGTGATTGTAATCTCTTCTACCCTTGTTGATTTCAAAGAAAGTGAACTTGTTTGTATTGATCATCTTAAAAGCAAATTCAAAATTGTGCAAAAAGCTTTCTTTGTAGGCATTTATACTAAGAAAGTGGAAAACAAACACCTGCATTGTGCATTTTGCATTTGATAGTTTGCATGTTGGATTTAGGGAAAGTGCATTAGAGTGTGTTGATTGCTCTTTGAGAAAAGATAGTGTTATTCTTTTCCCTTAGTAGCTAGGATTTTCAAAGTTGAAAAGATAATAAAGCTTGCTTATCATCTTAGACTGCATTTAGGAATTTGTATCATACATCTCGTGGTGAACCTTGAAAGGAAAACTTTAAAAAGATCAACCTAAAATAAACTGAATGAACCTAACAACGCTTTGTAACATAACGCACAACATAGAGGTCTAGGCTAGAGACGTGTTCCGGCGTCGTTAAGCCTAGTGACTGTCGATCTCAAAGAAGGTGGGTGATTCCTCCTGAGAGACGATAGCACTAGCATGGATTGTGCTCCCACGTATCGTTGCGTATATATTGGGAGACCCCTATAGGCATATATCTTTTATCCTTAGGAAGCCGTGTCGGCCGCCCTACTGATCGCAATGCAGTGAATACAGCATTCACGAAGATCGACCACCCGTACCGTAAAAAGTGTTCTATGGTTTTGCGAAAAGTTTGGCACACCCTCTACCTAGATCTCCAGAGCAGTTTCTTTTGGCCTTTTCCAGACTCTATAACAGAAAAAGTCCATCCGAGAATTTGTCACTTCGGGCTCATTAAAACATCGAAGGAGACTAGAGTCATCTTTAGCTTTTTCTCGACTCTTTAAAAGTGAAAAAGCAAGTTGTGTCTAAAGCGTCTAATAAAATTCATTCAATTCGGAAACACCAATTTCCCTTTTTGTATTTTGGTTGATTGAGTAATCCACAATCGTGGAAGAAAGTCAATTGAAACCCCGTCGTTCGCGGAGGCTTACAAGTCAACCATCTTTGTCTCCGGAATCGAAAACAGTACGGACAAAGCGAACTCGTCTAACCGGTTCAAAATCTCCTATCAAAGTTAGAACAAGTGTTCCAACTACATCTGAGATTCCGGTTACTCCAAACATTTCTGGAAACCCTGCCTCTATAGAAGAAGTTCAACAGCCACAGAGGGACAGTAATATTGATCCTAGTCTGGGGGCAAATACTTGCGTTACTGAACCAGTTCCATCTGTAACCGGTCCAGAAAGTTTTGTTCCTCAAACTACTGTCGCTGTCGAAACAACCCCTTCTTCGGCACCAGAAATATTTTACGGACCTGACAGTCTTCCTCTTCCACCTGGTTTGATTGCGATAGAGGAAATTGTAGAGTATCCGCAAGCAAGTACTCCAACCCATTTTGGAGTCGGGGTCACTCTATTTCCTTCATCAGAAGTTAATCCACCACAAGTGGAAGTTCCTGTAGAATCGCTAGGAAATCTATTGGATAGACTTAAAATGTCTGAACAACCGTCAACATCTAGGACTGTGTCAAACGACACAGCGACAGCAGAAGTACCTGTCGTCACTCTGACAATGTTTGCCGGCATACCATCTGTCCCGACTAGCTCACAACCGCTAGAAGGAGTCCACCAAGGGACTATTTCGACAGTGTGGTCTATTCCAGTTTGTTCATCCGGAATAATATCCGGCAACTCTTATGTTGAGACTCTCCAGATTGATCCATTTGGAGGTCAGTTTGGGCAATCCAGTCCCCAAGGACAATCAATCCCCTTGAGTTCCGCATTGCTACCGTATGGGGGGCAGTATGCCCTTTCATTACCCCCTCCGGGAGGGTATCCATACGGGAGTTCACAACAGTATTCAGGTTATACTGTAATTACATCAAGTGGTTGGGTACCTATGATACCTCAACAACCAAGGGTTGTATATTCTATGCAACAGTGCATACCTATGACGAACATCCCAACCACACCGGCTATTGTAACAGTGTCACAAGTTCAAGCGATGCCTGTTACATGTCAACCTCACATTTCTCAGGTTGTAATGCAACAGCCCCTTGACCATGGGTCACAACCACAATCGCCAACCGGTGGGGCGACACAGGTCCAAACGGGTACAATTACCCCACACCTTGGTCCAACGGTTAGCATAGCACAACAGAACATGGCTTCACAACCGTGGCTAGTGCAATACCAACAACCACAATTCCAGCAAGTGTACCAAGGTTCTGAGCAGCAGATCTTTGCAAACAGTGGACAACCGTATATTCAAAACGGTCAAAACCAACTGCTTTACAGTGGTCAAGTCCACCAACCGTATCAGTCATACCAACATCAATTACATTATGCTGGTATGCAAAGGCCCACTGCTCAAGCGATTCCATCATACCCTGGTTATACTTCGCCTAACCTGAATCAATAGTTACCATTCGTGGCAACTTTAGAGTTACCCGATTTACACCGGTTAACCAACGATCCGATTGCTTACGCCCCTTGGTGGCCAGCGATTCCTCACAAACTTCCATCTGACATTCCTAAATTCAATGGAAATCCAGGTGAAGACCCATCAAATCACGTGATGACTTTTCATCTGTGGTGTTCATCAAACACCCTAAATGATGATTCGATAAGGCTTCGCCTATTCCAGAGGACATTAACGGGTCCAGCGGCAAAATGGTATATTGAATTACCTAGAGCCTCATTCGACAATTTTAGTTCCCTAGCCACGACTTTCTTAACCCATTTTCAATTACCAATAAGGTATGAAACGGGAACATAAATATTAACCAACTTCAAGCAGACAACTGCCACTCATATATCTGATCATATACATGAGTGGCGTCGTCGTCGTAGGATGGTGAAAACATACGTTCCCGATCAGTTGTTAGCTGAATGGTTTATAAAGTCGTTACTTCCTGCTATAACGAAAGATGTGGCGAAGGGGGGAGTCGTAACAGAGGAGCAAGTTATTGCTCGTGCACAATATCTAGACTTAGTTTATACTCAGTCTGGCACGCTCTATGACAAAATACCAGACGCCCCTAGACCGGAATTTTCAATTCCTCCTCCTCCTAAATCCAATAGTGACTCTCATGCCGGTGATGGCGTGATTGGCACGGCAAACACGAAATCGATAAAGGCTTCGTCTAAGAAATCCCATAAGAATTCGGAACAAAATGCAAAAGAAGAAATTCTTGCTTCAGAAGTAAATGCCATATCAGCAGATAAAGGCAAAGAAACCAATCAACCAGGAAGCAAGAAGAAGCAAAACAAAGGGAAGAAGAAGAAACAGGGTGAGTCATCCCCTGGAAAAAATTCTTCAAACCCTCCTGGGAAAGGGAAACCAAATTATCCATGTCAAATATGTGATGAGGAGGATCATTATACAAGGAATTGTCCATTCAAAGCTGAGTTGAAGAAGTTCTTTAAAAGTTCGCAAACCTCAGCTGTGTTAACTGATCCATTTCCCAATCCAGGTCAAAATCTGGTTGATAGTGGAAATGCTTCCCCGTCGCAAGTACTTATGTTGTCGGTTTCAAAACAGCAGAATGATGCTTTGATTTCGACAAGGAACAAAGATTATGGGAATCCGCAGCTGCCAAACGACAAAGGTAAAGATCAACCAAGCAGTTCGACAACAACTTGGACAGAAGTTGTACCGCCCATCATTCCTGAATTAACAATAAAACCGCCAAAGGGAGTAGTACACAAGTCGACCTTTAATCCTCGCGCCAGAGTGGCGCAGCATTATAACATAGTGGAAGATTTGGCCCAATCGCCATCCGCTATGTCGACTCTTGAAGTATTACAAAATTTCCCATCCCAAAGGCAGGCTTTGTTATCAGCTATTGGTGGGGTTGATCCTAAGGATTCCAATCTTGTGTCCTTTGATCACAAAGGATACAATCCTCAGTTACCAGCTCAACTAGCTTTCCTTATTCAAGTGAAAGCCCTCAACAAAACCATTCACAGAACAATTATTGATGAGGGGGCATCTACATGTATTATGTTGATGAGTTGCTGGAAAACTTTAGGATCTCCAACCTTGTCACGATCTTCGACGACATTAAAAGCTTTCGACGGAAGGACTTATACCCCGTACGGTATCCTTAATAACTTGAAGGTTGAACTGGGAGGAAAAACAGTGGAAATTGATGTTGAGGTCATCGATGGGAATCTTGACTACAACATCCTACTGGGTAGACCATGGATCTATGCCATGGCAGCTGTTGTGTCGACTTATTTTAGGAAGATCGCATTCCCATTTGAAGGAGGGATTACGGTCGTCGACCAACAAAACTTCCTCCCTAATGGTTCACAAGTTACAGGAAGCATTCCCATGATCCATGAGAGCAACCATTCGCTTCAAGATATCGGAGTAGGTCTACTGAAAGACCCCACAATGATGGGAACTTTCGCGCTTCCACCTCCTATATACATAGGAAATATAGCGTTAGTAGCAACCTGCAACATGATATCTTCAAAGAAGGTCGCAAAAGACGATGTCGACATGGATCATGCAATGGTTTTGCCCCCAAGCCCTGTAGAAATATTGTAGCAATCAATGTTTCGGGCATGGGAGGCGAACCCAAATCAACGCTCGTCAAGCGTTTGGGTAGATAGGTCTAAAGAATATGGTACCCCATTAGATCCTTGGTCGAAAGTACATGGGACTGACGAAGGAATTCTACAATCAATGTTGATTGAGGGGGCACCATGGAATGATCACCACCATTGTTCCCTTCTTCCAGAATATGAAGAAGATACTCAACATGACCTTTACCACCCTTCAGTTTTTGAATTCCTATCAAATACTGTAAATACGGTGGATTCCGAGCGAAACTTATCCAATATTGAAGAGACTATAGCCATAAATATATCGACTAAAACAAATGTTGTAGAGAATATTTATGTCGGCAAAGGTTGTTCCCCTTCAGAACTGGAAATATATAACGCTCTTTTTCGCGAATTCAGAGATGTCTTTGCTTGGTCATATGATGAAATTCCAGGCATTGACTCGAGTATCGTTGAACATGAAATTAAAATGTATCCTGATGTCAAACCAGTAAGACAACGGCTTCGGCAGGTGCACCCCAAAAAAGCCACTGCCATTAAGGCGGAAGTTGAAAAACTCCATGCTGGATTCATCTACCCGGTTCCCCTAGCCGATTGGGTATCGAATATTGTCCCTGTTATGAAGAAACAAGGGACAATAAGAGTGTGTGTCGATTATAGGGATGTAAACCAAGCTTGTCCAAAGGACAACTACCCTACACCCTTCATCGACCAGATAATTGATGAATGCGCCGGATGTGAAATCTTTTCATTTATGGATGGATATTCCGGGTATAATCAAATAAATATCCGCCCACAGGACCAGTCAAAGACTGCATTTATTTGTCTGTGGGGCACATTCGCTTATCGAAAATTACCCTTTGGTTTAAAGAACGCAGGGGCGACGTTTCAGAGGGCAATGAATTATTCCTTCCATGACATCAAGAACATCGTTCAACCTTATCTCGACGACCTTCCGGCTCATTCGCGAAAGCGGACTGATCATCCGCAGCATTTAAGAGCGATATTTCTACGTTGCCGACACTACAAGATAAGACTCAATCCGCACAAATGTGTGTTTTGCGTCGGTTCTGGTCGTTTACTTGGCTTTGTAGTCTCTAAGGATGGGATTCGTCTCGACCCTTGCAAGGTTCAGGCAATCATTAATTTTCCTCCACCTTCAAATTTGCTTCAGATTCAGAAACTCCAAGGGAAAGCAAACTTTCTGAGGAGGTTCATTCCAAATTATGCAGAACTTGCTAAAGGTTACACTCGTCTTTTGAAAAAGGATGTACCTTTTGTCTGGGATCAGGTAGCGCAAGCTTCTTTTGATGCTCTGAAAGATTCTCTAGTAAAAGCATCATTAATGTATGCCCCAGACTATCAAAGAGATTTTAACCTGTATCTGGCTGCAGCGGATACGACCATTGCAATGGTTTTAGTTCAAGAAGTCGATGGAATTGAACATCCTATATATTATTTAAGTAAAAACTTAAATGATACAGAAAGTAAATATTCTTATGTTGAAAAACTAGCGCTTGCAGCTGTTCAAGCGATTCAAAGATTTCGACATTATGTCCTCTTTCGGAAAACTACCATTTTGTCAGATTGCAACCCCATGACTTATATACTGTCGCGACAGTTGCTAGGGGGCAAATATTAGAAATGGATAGTGATCCTTCAAGAGTTTGATCTGGAATTTGTAAAATCCAAATCAAAGAAAGCTCTAGTTTTCGCAGAATTATTGTGCGATCTCCCATCGTCGTCCAACGATGAAACAGTAGAAGAAAGTTTGTTTCTGATATCTGCAAGCAATGAGTGGTATGGAGATATCATAATTTATCTCCAAACCCAAAAATTCAGGCCTAACACCTCTCACTCTGAACAGAAACGTATACGATACCAAGCCAAAGACTACATGATCGTCGGTGATACGCTTTACCGTCGTGGTATCGATACAGTTCTGAGGAGGTGCCTTACCCATGAGGAGGCCGAAAAAGCCCTGAATGAGTGTCATTCAGGCGCGTGTGGGGGGCATCAATCTGGATATGCAACAACACAAAAAATCTTACGAGTAGGATACTTCTGGCCAACCATGTTCAAATATTGCATAATCGCAGTCAGAAGTTGCCATGCTTGTCAAATTTTTGATAGCAAAACCAGAAGACCACCCGCACCTTTACAGCCAATAGTTGCTATTGGGCCTTTCGCCAAATGGGGCATCGATTTCATGCAATGTAACCCCACCTCGACTGGGGGGCATGGGTATATTATAGTCGCTGTTGACTATTTTACCAAATGGGCCGAGGCGATGCCTACATTGGATAACACTGGTGAAACAGCTGCCCTTTTATTTTTCAATCATGTAGTCGCCAGGTTCGGCGTACCACAGGCTATAGTTACAGATCATGGATCGCATTTTCGCAATCACATGATGGTCGAATTAGCTGCCAAGCTAGGGCTATCTCACGACAGCTCTACCCCGTATTATCCGCAAGCCAATGGACAAGTTGAAGCAATCAACAAGGTCCTGAAGCGTATGCTGCAAAGGATGATCGGGGTTCATAAAAGAAGGTGGCACCTAATCCTGTACTCAGCCTTGTGGGCTTATCGAACGTCGGTAAAGAATGCGACCAGGTACACACCTTTCCAACTGGTGTATGGCCTGGAAGCAGTCTTGCCAATCGAGTGCGAAATTTCGTCGCTTAAACTCGCAATTGATCTCCTCCCCGGAACTTCGGAAGAAGAGGCTCGTTTCTTGGAATTAATCCAATTGGATGAAACCCGCCGTGACGCCGCTTTGGCTAACGAAGCCCATAAGAAACGAGTCAAGGCGCAGTGCGACAAAAGTGTCAAACCCCGTGTCTTCTCAGAAGGTGATTTGGTCTTGCTTTATGACCAAGAATCCGATAAATTGGGAGCAGGTAAATTTAATTCCTTATGGATGGGCCCCTATATTGTTAAAAGGGTGTTAGCAAAAGGAGCCTACAAGTTAATGGATTATGACAGAATTCCACTGGCGCAACCCCGCAACGGGTTGTACCTCAAGCGTTACTATCCTTAATAGTAACCTGTATTCTTTTGTTGTATTTTGTTTTCACTAAAGTATTTGTTTTGGTCGAGTGATCCAACTTTTTCATTTGTTGCAGATGTCAAACCTTCTGGAGACATGTGTTGGATATGCCGACGGAGCGAGTCGTAGTTCACGGAACCTATCCTCCGCAGCCTGGGCCATTTTTGATCCAAGCGGCGAGTTAGTAAGTTTCAGAGGTGTGTGTATTGGGCAATCAACGAATAACATCGCTGAGTATAGCACGTTGATAGAACTACTCTCTGATGCCATCACCCATGGTATACGCCAACTAATTGTCAGGCTAGACTCATAACTCGTGATACTGCAACTCAATGGTATATATTCCGTTCGCAATCCAGCTATTTATCGCATGTTCCTAAGGGTTAAGATTTTGGAAAGACAATTTGATTCAATTCAATACCAGCATATTTCCAGAAACTTAAACACATTAACTGACTCATTAGCAAATTATGTGTTAGATAGACATTTGCGACATTTATAAAAAAAGACACATCATCAAATGGATCATATAACTCAACCAGAATAAAACTCGAAAATCAAAATATATATAAGTTGTTTATCGTTCATACATAATGTTCTGTAACCAAGACAAAATCGGTCACATGACCCAAAAACTCAAAAATGCTAGGGGGCACCCTAGCCTAGTGGTGCTCATGATAGCACGTCACGGCCTGTGCAATCATGCGCAAGAGACGAGTCCATCGTCTAGGCACACCAGTGGTATGTCGCTGCAACTATAAAGGTAACTCATCAATCCTCACATCGGGAATGCCGAGAGTAAGACTCTCAACCTGCTCCTGCACAGCTGTAAGAATCTCTGCCACATCAAGGTCGCGGAGAATAACCCTCCCAACAGTCTCCCCTGCTAGGGCAGCAATTGGCGCTTTCGGGCGAGCTGCTGGACGAACAGGACCAACATCTGCATGCACACATGAGTTTGATTAAAGTCTTGATAGAATAAAGCACAAGGACATTATAAATAAGAACAGTAAACAGTAATATGGTCAAAGATTTTACCAATAGCGCCCCACTGTTCGCCATCCGGTAGCACCAAATCCGGATCACCTCGGAAATCCATGCCAACATATGGGTACTCAGAATAGACCATCTCATGGCGCTCGAACCACCTGAAGAAGGTATCAGTAAAAGTAATCTAAGATTGACCGGCATGCCTAGACATGTGATCAACCCATCTCTGCATGCGTGGCTCGGTAGGAGAAGGCAAGTCGAGTGCGATATACTGAGGCTGCATCAGTGGTATTTTCTCCAAGGCAAAGGCAGTCAGAATAGAACCATACCTAAAGTTCTTTAGCTTCCCGTCCTTTACCTTGGTCAATTGACTTTTCATCTGAACAAGTACTGCATCACACTAGTTGAATACTTTCGGTTGGGGACACTCCAAGGCATGCTGCACATAAGATCTGTTGGCAACATGTAGAGATGCGCTACCGGCCATCCTACCAATAGTATACAGAATGGACCTGAGAGACCTGTCAGTGATCTCACGGATAACAACCTTGCCGTCTCTGCTCGGCTAGGAGCCTTCCCTGCAATACTGGCGGACATAATCTCTCACGGAGTCATTCCCCCAGGCCGAACCTGACAAAGAAATGGGGGCACCATGCCTTGACAACCCAGTCAAGAAGTAAATGTCCTCTATGGTCAAGGGGATGGATTTTCCCCTTATCTAGAATACTTGGTTGATGGGATCCCAAGCATCAAGCATATACTGCAGTAAAGAGATCTGTGCTCTCATGCTAGAGATACGGAAAAACTTCAGCAGGCCACAGTTCCGCAGCGCGTTCACCGTGACAGGGTCATGGAGGGCAATCATGTCCTCCTCTTCATGTTCTCGTTCTCGCCATGTAAGGGACATTTTGCTCAAAGATCCCTGCAAAACAAACAAGAGAAAGAGTAGGTTCCTGAATTTGATGAGAAACTGGCAAAATTTCATCAAAAAACTGTGCATAGAACTGCTTTTCTGAGATCAACGCAGTTGGCAAGTGTCCTACCTGCGTTGAAGGTCAAACTGCCTTAAGGCAGCTTGACATTCAGCGCAGGTTTCGAATGGACTGCCTACGCTGATGCCAGAGCGCCCTAGCAAAACCCCAGGGGCTCATGGGGACAGGAAAACAGGCACAAAATTGAAAAAGGAAACCATGAAAAGAAAGAGCTAGGGTTTAGCTCCTACCTGGTCCAGACGGCGCTGAAAATCGTCTGTAGAATCTCCCAAAATCAGCTGGTGAAAATCAAGGGGGAAGAAGCACCTCCAGAGCTCCAACAAACCAAGTTCAAATGAAATGGTAAAATGAGAGGTAAAAACACCTTTTAATGGCTTTTTACGTAGTTCAAAGCGAAATATTAGGGTTATAATCTCATTTTTATGCAAATGCTATTCATTTCTAACAAAGTTTGATGCAGCAATTGAGGATGCAGTACTATCCTTGAAAAGGGAAAAACTATTTATGGTAAAAATCAAAATTTGACTATATATCGAGCAGTTTTAGCATAAAGTTCATGCTCGTTAAAAAATAAACGCAAGTTCCAGCAGTTTTAGCATAAAGTTCATGCTCGTTAAAAAATAAATGCAAGATCCGAGCAGTTTTAACGCGGTCTTCCTGCTCGTTAAAAAATAAATATAAGCAGTGAGCAGAGTTTCCTCCAGTGTTTAAGCTCATTTTTAACTAAAAAATGAACCTATCCCAGTAAATAACCACTGTGAATGTAATTTATCAGCCGTTAAAGCCTTGGTCGTGTTTGCACCTGCCACCTCCACTTTTCATTTGGCCGATCGTTCACCTCCATATGATTGTTTACCCATTTTGAGGAACAGCTGCGAAGAGTGATTTCACCTAGCCATCCTTGTGACACTGCCGTGATTGGAAAATTCCAACCTGTACCTAGAATCAGTTGCTATCCCTGTTTATCACTCGTTCCTCAAAAGACGAGTCTTCTTTAAGCTCTTTTCAATTGACTCGTAAAATATGAAAAGATTGCTGAGTTTTGGCCTTCCAGCTCGTTAAAGGACAGGAAGAGTTATCCCTCCTCTAGATTTTAATCTTTTTGGACCTGAGGGATTATTGCACAAAAAGGTCGAGCGCTTGTTTTATTCGGCTCGTTAAAATTATCGAAAACTCATCCCTTCTGTATTGTTTTATACTTTTTCGGACTTAAGGGATTAGATGACGAAAAAGGAATTTTGGAGTTAACTTTATGTACCTTTTCAGACTCTCTAAAAATGAAAAGGACCGAGTTATCCTTGTCATTAGACTCGTTAAATTTATTAAATAGCGACAAACTTGTCTTTAGACGAGAACGAGTTTCACTATCGCTAAGCTCGTTAAAACATAGCGATGGGCTTGCCCGAAGGGCAGGTTATAGAACAAGCATATGTTATCCTCCTCAAGCTTGACAAAAATAAAGAGGTACTGGTCAGCAATGACTGGGGAAAAATTGGGAAAAATCAAGAAAACTTTGATGGTAGCAGGTCGCTCTTGAACATGACACTTTTCTTCCGTACCACATTCGGGTTGGGTTGTTTCATTCACCGGTCACATCACCATGGTCTCACCATACCATCCATATTTGGGGTAATGCTACCAATCCATCGCATCAGTGTCGCCATATGTTCAAGAGAAGTCGTTCAGAAAGAGTCAACCGGGTCCCATCCACTGCCATACATTATCCTTCATCCATTCATGACAGCCACCCTGAATCATATGTCACAGATCGTTTTCACCTCCATTAAAATCATTAGCTCCGTTCCGTGTCACTGATGTGGGATTCATTAAGGCCCTCCTGTGACGGATCGCTTCTTGTCGACATCAGCTCATTATCCAAGAAGTTGATCTAGGAACAACCCCTTCAGTACTTTGAAGCTTGCATGCCTCAATGGCAAGTTTCTCACTTCCGGCGACAGGTATACATCAATGACCTTCGACCAGAAGATTTTGCATGGTGTTCGACGTCAAGTCCTTTATTCACACCACGTGAATTGTACTGCAGTACCTTGAGGGTCATTATCATTATCGGTGATTCCTCTCGCGCTTGTTAACGGTTTACATCATTGACCGGTAATCAAGCGATGTCTTTCCATGTTCGACTTCAGCGCAATTCTCACATGGATCGACTTGTACTTAGAGTGAAGATCGAACGAGTTTGAAGACCCCGGATCTAGTCTCATCCATCCAGGCTGCGATATATATATTCAGGAAAGATAAAGACATTTAACATGTACATCATTGTAGCAGATGATCATCCTACTCGAAGGATGATAATTTCGCCAAAATTATCAGTCTACCATCAGACGATCATTTGTTCTATGTACAAAAATGAATTTATAAAGTTGAGCATGGGAATGCCCGCCTCAGCTAGATCATGAAAGCAGTATGAATCATAATGTATTGTATTGTATTTTATTACAGGTCTCCTCCCAGCAGATGGATGAACTTCGGACCCTCCTGGATAAAGCATTTCACCCGATAAACGACCTCATACTTTAGGGGGCAACTGTTATAGACATTTTTGTGCCTTACAGCATTGAGCATGAAATGTCCATAAACTAAGGGATCCAAAGTCCCTAAACATGTTGTTCCTACCCCTAGAGGAACAAGGCAAACTAACCACAGCAATTCACAGAAGTTCTCCACCTGAAAACACTCAAAAACAAGCCAATTCTGGATCATGTCAACTGCTCCACTCAGCATCTGCGCTGAATGTCAACTGCTACACTGGCTACCTGTGTTGAATGTCAACTCCAACACTAGCTACCTGCGCTGAGCGAGTTTGGACATGTGGCAGAGTCATTCCTCAAGGTGTCAATGCCCATGAAGCTTCCAAAATGACACTTGCATCAAGGAATTCGACTAGTGATGAGTAATAGGTTCCAAATCTCCAAGTGGAAGCAAGAACCTCCAAGTGGACTCAAGAACTGAGAGAGGGAGAGGACACTAGTCAGATCTCAAGCTGACTCATCCTCTCTCCAAATATCTATATATGGATCTCTCCTCCATGGGATCTGGAGGCTGGAATTTTGTGAATGCAAAGAATTGCTGTTGGTTTGTGACTGGAAACTTTGGGTGCTTAATGCTTTGAAGGGAGCTGAAGAAGGAATTCCATTCTGCTGGGAAGGAGATGCTGGATTGGAGCCCTATGGGTTGTATCTCTTCCTGAACCCTGTTACTTATTAATAAAGCTATCTTGATTCTTTCCTATATGCTGGTGTATTTTGTATGATTGCATTAGTGTATTTGATTTACTTCTAATCCTGAATCATTTATGAATATGTATATTTGCCTTTGTATTGTGTTCTTCTCTTGTCGCAAGTAGCTGTTCTCTTCTCACAGGTAGCTGTTCTCTTGTGATCTCGTGGGATTCAAGTAGTTGTTCTCTTTAGCAAGCGAGGAGACAAGTAGCTGTGGACACACAAAGAGAAGAGGATCTAGATCGAGGGACAACCGGAAGACAAAGGTAAGTCTGTCGATCTCCCCTCTTTCACATTTCATAAAGGAAGAAATCATAATAGCTGTATTCGTTTGTTGCTAAGGCGCTGTCACACCTTAGGTGGATAGGATCGTCCTGCATAGGCATTTTTACCCACAACAGGTGAAAGAGGAGCCTTGGCATCAACACCACAATTTTGCAACCCTAGCAACAATGGCTTTTGGTGTTTTTAGGTGGTGGGGTTTAAGAGTTTTTGTGCAACCATAAGCCACCATGAACTATCATCACACTAACATAAAAATGGATGAAACACTGAGAGATTGACCTGTTGTTGGGAAAAGTATCCAATTCGGAATGCCCCTATCCCACTCTAAGGTGTGATAGTGCCTTAGCAACAAACAAAGTAAACTAATTGAGTATTCTTCTTTATGAAATGTAAATGAGGAAGAAGGATATAACTAACCTGTGTCTTTCGCTAGTTTGTCGATCCAAATCACTCCTCTCTTCAGTAGCTCCCAGCTTCCTGCTCCTTCACCGGCCCAGTTTCACCGAATTCCTGCAAGATCACAAGAGAGAGAAACTACACAAAGATACAGATATACATTCATAAAAAGCTCAAGATCAGATTAAGCTAAACATGTAAGCATAACAAAACATCATTGGTACACAGCATGTAGGAGAAACTCAAATAGTTTATTGATATGATAATAAAGTCCAAGAGGAGATACAACCAAGTGAGCTCCGATCCAGCATCTACCTCCCAGCAAAGGAATCCCTTCCTCTCCTCCAACAAAGCATAAATCACCCAATGTACTAATCTCAATCTCAAACCAACAGCAATTCTCTGCAAAGTACAAAATTCCAGCCCCCTGAACCTCTGGGTGAGAGATCCATATATAGATGTAAGCAGAGAGGATGAGTCAGCTTATGTTTTGACTTGTGGCTTCTCTCTGTCAGTTCTTGCTTCCTCTTGGAGGTTGAGAACCTCTTACTCATCACTAGTCGAATTCATTGAGGCAAGTGTCATTGGAGAAGATTCTAGAAGCTTCCAGGGTCTTTCCACCTCGTTGAATGAGCTTGCCATTTGTCATTTCCAGCTCAGCGCACCCTGGTAGTGCTTCCACCTGCATTGCAGTGCACCTAGCCAATGTAGACTCTGCATTTCAACGCAGGCAGCTAGTGGAGCCTCTGAATTGATCCTGAATTGACTATTTCTGAGTGGTTTTTGGTGGAGAACTTCTGGGAGAAGCTGTCATTGGTTGACCTTGTTCTTTTAGGAGCTGTAACAACATCTTTAGGGACTTTGGATCCCTTGAATTATGGACATTTCATGCTTATAGCTGTAAGGCACAAAAATGTCTATAACAATTGCCCCCTAAAGTATGAGGCCGTTTATCGGGTGAAATGCTTTATTAGGAGGATCCGAAGTTCATTCAATGCTGGGAGGAGACCTGTAATAAGATACAATACAATACATTATTTTTCATACTGTTTTCATGATCTAGCTGAGGCGGGCATTCCCATGCTCAGCTTTATAAATTCATTTTTATGTACATAGGACAGACAATCGTCTGATGATAGACTGATGATCTTGCTGAAATCATCATCCTTTGGTAGGATGATTGTCTGTGCTGCAATGCTGTACATGTCAATGTCTTTATTTTTCCTGAATATATATCACAGCCTGGATGGATGAAACTAGATCCGGGGTCTTCAAACTCATTCGATCTTTACTCTAAGTACAAGTCGATCCATGTGAGAAATGTTCTGAAGTCGAACATGGAAAGACATTGCTTGATTACCGTTCAATGATGTAAACCGTTAACAAGCGCGAGAGGAATCACCGATAATGATAATGACCCTAAAGGTACTGCAGTACAATTCACGTGGTGTGAATAAAGGACTTGGCGTCGAACACCACGCAAAATCTTTCGGTCGAAGGTCATTGATGTATACCTGTCACCAGAAGTGAGAAACTTGCCATTGAGGCATGCAAGCTTCAAAGTACTGAAGGGGGTGTCCCTAGATCAACTTCTTGGATAATGAGCTGATGTCGACAAGAAGTGATCCGTCAAAGGAGGGCCTTAATGTATCCCACATCAGTGACACGGAACGGAGCAAATGATTTTGATGGAGGTGAAAACGATCTGATGACATATAGTTTAGGGTGGCGGTCATGAAAGAATGAAGGATAATGTATGGTAGTGGATGGGACACAGTTGACTTCTCTGGATGACTTCTCTTGAACATATCGGCGACACTTGTGTGATGGATTGGTAGCATTTACCCCAAAGGTGGATGGTATGGCAAGACCATGGTGATGTGACCGGTGAATGAAACAACCCAACCCGACTCAGGCATGGAGTGGAAGTGTCATGTTCAAGAGCGACTTGCTACCAATAAAGTTCTTTGAGTTTCTTCCCAATTTTTCCCCAGTCATTGCTGACCAGTACCTCTTTATTTTTGTCAAGCTTGAGGAGGATAACATATGCTTGTTCTATAATTTTCCCTTCGGGCAAACCCATCGCTATGTCTTAACGAGCCTAGCGATAGTGAAACTCGTTCTCGTCTAAAGACAAGTTTGTCGCTATTTAATGTTTTTAACGAGTCTAATGACAAAGATAACTCAGTCCTTTTCATTTTTAGAGAATCTGAAAAGGCACGTAAAGTCAACTCCGAAAGTCCTTTTTCGTCATCTAATCCCTTAAGTCCAAAAAAGTATAAAACAATACAGAAGGGATGAGTTTTTGATAGTTTTAATGAGCCGAACAAAACAAGCGCTCGATCTTTTTGTGCAATAATCCCTCAGGTCCAAAAAGATTAAAATCTAGAGGAGGGATAGCACTTCCGGTCGCTTTAACGAGCTGGAAGGCCAAAACTCGGCAATCTTTTCATATTTTACAAGTCAGATGAAAAGAGCTTAAAGGAGACTCGTCTTTTGAGGAACGAGTGATAAAACGGGTTAGCAACTGATTCCAGGTAAGGGTTGGAATTTTCCAATCACGGCAGTGTCACAAGGATGGCTAGTGAAATCACTCTTCGCAGCTGTTCCTCAAAATGGGTAAACAATCAAATGGAGGTGAATGATTGGCCAATGGAAAAGTGGAGGTGACAGTGCAAACATGACCAAGGCTTTAGTGGCTGATAATGTTACATTCACGGTGGTTATTTACCGGAGGGTAGTTCATTTTTTAACGAGCTTAAACACGGAAAAACACTGCTCGGTCTTATGTTTATTTTTTAACGAGCATGAACTATGTGCTAAAACTGCTCGATCTTATGTTTATTTTTTAACGAGCATGAACTATGTGCTAAAACTGCTCGATTATCCAGTCATATGATAAGAATGTCTCATGTAAGATTCCATTTTTTTATGGAGCTTGCGCCTTACAAAGGTTTGCTCCGGAATCCTTTCTTTATGCAAGTTAGGAAACGGCTAATCCCAAAAACAGATAAATAACCGCTCTTTGGTTGCACTCCAAAATGTTTGCATGCCCCCAGGTATAAAGTACGATTTCAAGGTTACCCCTCAATTTGCAGATAAAACATTTGTTCTACCAGGAAAGGCCTACCTCTTTCAGGTTACCAAAGATTGTCTCATCTGCGCAGCAAACAAAACACTTCCTCGGCGATGTCTACCGAGATAGACAAAGATGAGTGACAACGAGCGCCAAACACATAACTTTGACAAGAGAATCTTATTCTAGAATAACCGCTCTTCCAAGACGGATGGGGTATAGACTAGTCATATTCTCCCGCGGAAACCTACCCTATACCCAAAGTTTTCATGCCGAAGCAGACCAGGACGCATGCCCCCTGGGTTCCAGTCATATCCTTCCGAATCACTCGCGCTCATCAGGAGGACGGACCGTGGGTTGAGACATTTCTTGTGTGAAGAGACCATTTAGGGAAGGTATATGACTATTTGCGATGCGTGATCCGGGAAATGAAAGCTGGTCCACGAGCTTGACCACTCTTCCTTCGTGCGGAAAGCACATTACTCTAAAGAGTGAGGAGACGATGACTCCCATGCAATATATATAGTCTCGTCCAAGGAGTAGGTTATAATCCAAGGGTCCTTGAACGACCATCACGTTCATTTGAACAGTCTTCCCTTTCAATGTGATAGGCACATTGGGTAGGATCCCTAAAGGTCGACTGGTTCCTTTATCAAAGCTTGTCAGATTTCTCATTTCAGGCAAAAGCGCTGGCGAACCAAGCGCTTTCCAAGCAGTGGAGGAAAGGATACTCACAGATGCCCCTTCATCAATGATGGTGCCAGCCATGACCATTCTGTATATTTGGACGATAATTCTGAATGGTATGCTTGCTGGCAAACGGGGTCTGCCTAGTTGGTTCCAGTCGAAGGAGACAACTAGGTTGCTTGGTGGTGGGACCGAGTAAACGGTCGGGTATCACTCTGACGAACTTCCTTCCTGCGATAAAGGAATGGGGGAATTGCCCCCGTGTTCGTCGGAGTCTGTGTTGATGAAGAGAATTTGGATGGTGTCATCTTTATCCTCTTCAGTGACTGTATCATTCGAAGACAAAACCTCTGAAGGCAAGATCGGGTCAACTGCCGCCTCGACCTTTTGACTTTCGTCGGGTATGGATTCAGCTGGTTCATCTTCAATGGCTGGCGCTTCAGCTGACCACTTGAGCGGGCCAGCTGGATTTTCAACTAATGAAGGACTCGGCAAGAGTTTTTTATATCCAGGAGGAAGTCGTAACGGTGAAACCGGACAATCATCCAAAACTCTTTTCGCTTCATCTAAGAAGGGACAACGGTGGATGGCATGATTGCCTTCGCACAGTCTACAGGGGGATCTAGCTCTCCCTTTTTGTCCAAGGACTTCACTTTCGCTTGTTGACGGTATGCATTCAACATGGCTATCAGAGGTTGATGCCACCGGATTGTGCAAACGGGGAGACCAGTCCCTTAGTATCCGAGGGATGCAGGGACAATCTCTGTGGAAGTGGTCTCCCTTGCATATGACACATGGCGATTTAGGCCTAGTCAGTGCTGTGTGTGGATTTTTGTTAGACGACACTTGTTTGCCCCCAGTCGCTTTTGGCTCCTTCTTCTTCTTCTCTTTCTTCTTCTTTTCCTTCTTCTCCTTAGGAACTTGGTTTTTGGTTTTACGAGTTCCGTCAAGCGAAGAGGAAGGAGGAGAGGAAGAATTAGAGGAAGTAGAAGAGGGGTGGGCAACTCTGGACTGGTCTAACTGTTGATTCGACTGTTCAGGAATAGTGGTGTTCTGAACGACATTGGTTGAGAAGAGCCAGACTGGCAAGCCAATTGTCAGTCCTGGAAGCGACAATGTGGCCATATGGGGCGCACCAACATCTCCCCAAGAGGAGAAGGGACTAGGATTTCCACCAAGGGGAATTCCTTGGTTGGTGGGTTCCATTTTGTCAACCTAAAGATCAACGCAGGAAAAAGGGGTGATTGTTCCATTTAAAATAAATTTTAACGACGCTTAGACACAACTTGCTTTTTCAATTTTAAAGAGTCGAGAAAAAGCTAAAGATGACTCTAGTCTCCTTCGATGTTTTAACGAGCCTGAAGTGACAAATGCTTGGATGGACTTTTTCCGTTATAGAGTCTGAAAAAGGCCAAAAGGAACTGCTCTGTAGTTCTAGGTAGAGGGTGTGCCAAACATTTCGCAAAACCGCAGAATACTTTTTAAGGTACGTGCGGTCAATCTTCCCGAATGTTGTGTTCAGTGCATTGCGATCAGTAGGGCGGCCGACACGGATTCCTAAGGATAAAGGCTTTATTCCTATAGGGGTCTCCCAATATATACTCGACGGTACGTGGGAGCACAATCCGTACTGGCGCTATCGTCTCTCAGGAGGAATCACCCAACCATCAGCGAGATCGACAGTCACCAGGTTTTACGACGTCGGAACACGTCTCTAGCCTAGACCTCTATGTTGTGCGTTAAGTTACAAAGCGTTGTTAAGTTCATTCAATTTATTTTAGGTTGATCTTTCTTAGAAGTTTGCCTTTTTGGATCACCACGAGATGTATGATACAATTCCTAAATGCAGTCTAAAGATGATAAGCAAGCTTTTATATCTTTTCAACAATGAAAATCCTAGCTACAAGGGGAAAAGAAAGACACAATATTTTCTCAAAGAGCATAGAGCACACTGTAAATGCACTTTTCCCTAAATCAAAGCATGCAAACTATCAAAATGCAAATGCACATATGCATGTATTTGTTTTCGCTTTCTTAATATTGATGCCTAAAAAGAAAGCTGTTGTACAAATTTGAATTCGATTTCAAGTGAAAACATAAACAAGTTCCTTTTTCGAAATCAAAAAGATGATTACGACACTTTATGATTTACTTGTTTCGACACTAGAAATGCATAAATTCAAACCAAACGACAAAAGTAAAAGCTTAATCAACTGTGAACAGCAAACAAACTCACTCCTAAGATCAAAACGACACTTACGACAGGTCTAGATCTAAGGGCGACAGTATGACTAGTTTACTTTTGTAATGGGAAACTGCAAATGATGTAACAAATACACAAAGAACAAATACAGTTTCTTTATACAACAGAGGCGGAATTGAGGCAAAGAAAAGGGGTTTCAGATAGGTACACTGACTGATAACAGGCTGCAAAAAACAGAGATAAAACTGAGCAAAAGGAAGCAGCGAACCACAGCTGCACAAGGCAAAGGCTGATCAGCGCACCCTCAGTACAGAGAATCTGAACTTCAACGCAGGTATCCTTCACGGGACTTGCGTTGAAATGCAGAACCTCTTCACAGAGTCTGCGCTGAAGCAGAAACGAGAGTTGTTTCTGGGTTCTGGGTCACGGTTTGCAGTTAAATCTACAGTTTTTGGCCGGATCAAAGCTATCAATTAGGTACAATTAGGAGGATGATTTAAAGGAGGACTAAGATCTATCACAAAGGGTTGTTAGAGCACTTGTGGATCAGTTTGTTCAGATCATAAAAACAGGCCCAGTGAGTGGACTAGAGTGGCAGATCTCTACTTTGCATTTGAAAATGGAAAATGCATTTCGATTCGGCACTCCTGAGTTTATGAGAAGAACAACAATAGAAACACAAATAAACTAACAAGATACTTTCCCCAGTGGAGTCGCCAATTTGTTGTTGGGAAAAGTATCCAATTCGGAATGCCCCTATCCCACTCTAAGGTGTGAAAAACAAAGTAAACTAATTGAGTATTCTTCTTTATGAAATGTAAATGAGGAAGAAGGATCTAACTAACCTGTGCCTTTTTCTAGTTTGTCGATCCAAATCACTCCTCTCTTCAGTAGCTCCCAGCTTCCTGCTCCTTCACCGGCCCAGCTTCACCGAATTCCTGCAAGATCACAAGAGAGAGAAACTACACAAAGATACAGATATACATTCATAAAAAGCTCAAGATCAGATTAAGCTAAACATGTAAGCATAACAAAACATCATTGGTACACAACATGTAGGAGAAACTCAAATAGTTTATTGATATGATAATAAAGTCCAAGAGGAGATACAACCAAGTGAGCTCCGATCCAGCATCTACCTCCCAACAAAGGAATCCCTTCCTCTCCTCCAACAAAGCATAAATCACCCAATGTACTAATCTCAATCTCAAACCAACAGCAATTCTCTGCAAAGTACAAAATTCCAGCCCCCTGAACCTCTGGGTGAGAGATCCATATATAGATGTAAGCAGAGAGGATGAGTCAGCTTATGTTTTGACTTGTGGCTTCTCTCTGTCAGTTCTTGCTTCCACTTGGAGGTTGAGAACCTCTTACTCATCACTAGTCGAATTCATTGAGGCAAGTGTCATTGGAGAAGATTCTGGAAGCTTCCAGGGTCTTTCCACCTCATTGAATGAGCTTGCCATTTGTCATTTCCCGCTCAGCGCACCTTGGTAGTGCTTCCACCTGCGTTGCAGTGCACCTAGCCAATGTTGACTCTGCATTTCAACGCAGGCAGCTAGTGGAGCCTCTGAATTGATCCTGAATTGACTATTTCTGAGTGGTTTTTGGTGGAGAACTTCTGGGAGAAGCTGTCATTGGTTGACCTTGTTCTTTTAGGAGCTGTAACCACATCTTTAGGGACTTTGGATCCCTTGAATTATGGACATTTCATGCTTATAGCTGTAAGGCACAAAAATGTCTATAACATGACCCCACCTGGAAAATTCAAGGGATTGAAGACAATTGGTTGCAAATTCTAAGAAAAATCAGCCTTGGCAGCTCTATGCACCATGCCTTCCATGTGCACCGCGCCAGTGTAAATTTACACTGGAAATTTTCTCCCAGTGCGCCGCACTCTCTATGTGCGTCGCGCCCTTTTACAGGTGACTTTTGGAGGCATTCCCGGTGTCCAAATTGGGCGCAAGATAGCGCTTTGGAAAGGTATTTGAGTCTAATTTCTAACCCAACCATAATTGTTCAATTTGGAGTTCATTTTCCCTATCAAAAATCAAATCTCCCAAGACTGGTCAAAATGTGCCAAATGAGGCTGCCTAAAGGCAGAGTGCTATTACAGTCAACTTTTGAATGCCTTCCTCAACTAAAAATTGAGCACATGATAGCTCATTGGAAAGCTCTTTGTCTCCAGTTATCATTTGGCTCATCAAGCAAGTAATGTGGCCAACCGAGCTAGGAGAAAACTTGATTTTCCCAAGGTCACTTCAGAGGTGCATCAATTCTCCCGAGGCGATTGTATTTTTGACATTTCTCCAAAACCATGACACCTGTGTAAAAAGTGAAGGAGGTTTTTCTTCCTTGGCATGTTTTGGACAAAAAACTCTCTCATTTTTCCCAAATTCATCTTTTACTGCTCAGAAACATCATTGGAGTAAAACCTATCCCGATGTGTGGAACAAGAGATTTGTCGAAATGAAGCGAAATGAAGGGGATAAGTGGCTTCTAAATTCTTGGGAAAATTTTGGAAGTAGGGAGGGATGTTAAGAAGTAGGGGAAAGTGGAATTTCAAATATTGAGTGAGGGGAAGGGGTCCAAAAAGGAAAAACATAGGTCCAACCTAAAAAATTGCCAGGTTGTAGCAAGAAACTAGGGTTTGTGCGAAAATGAGGAATTTGGTGGATCTCAGTGATGGGAAGTGTTTGATAAGGTACTTTAAGGATAGGGGAAGGTGTATGAACATCAGGATAAAAGTTTTGCCGGTGATTTGACCATCCAAGAGAAATTGCCTTCAAAACCCTAGGAGAGGGAAATGACCATAGCTAGGCGCAACTGAAGCATGAAAAAGGTGTAAAATGACCCATTGAAACCTGGATGATGATGACAACCCTCTGAATGATGGTAGACTCAGCTGAATAGTGACATAGACCGACATTTGGACAACTTTGAAAGGAGTGAAAGCAAACCCTAGACCTAATGCCTAGTGACCAAATTTTACTTGAAGACTCACTAAAATGATAAAATTTGACCTTGACACCTTAAAATCACTTTGTAAGAGCATGTTTGGTCACTAGAGGAAGGCTGTAGAGACTGACACTAACAACTTCGTCGAACATTATACAAACCATCTTTGTGTTTTCTTGGTTTTAACAACCATCACCCCCGTGTGGACTATTCCGCTAGATGATGTACGTATTTTCCCTTGAATTTTGGTTTGCACGACTACCGCACCCGCTGTGGACTATTCCACTAGATGTTGGATAGACCCTTGTTGTCATTTGTGTGTGTTTCTTCTTGGGTTGGGACTATTCCCTCTCATCAAGAGGCTCACTTCACCTCCCCATTTTGAAACTAAGAGAACTCGGACACAAAGTTACATTAAGCACTCACCAGGCACACTCATCTCTCTTTCTTGAAGTTACAAGCATAACACTCTCATGTGTTGAACAACAAGAGCTAAGAAAAATCTCTTAAGTAATGGAAACCAGGCTATCGTACCCGATGGGACTCCTACACCAAACAGTGTGAGGTCTAGTTGGGACTTCATACTAGGGAGATCCCCTGCATGTTGGTGGGTCCAACACTATCAATAGGTACGTTGATTCATTGTGATTTGGTTTATCTGACATATTATGCATTGCAGGAAGAGAAAGATAAAATGGATAGCAAGGTGATAGATTACGTAGAATCTCCCTATGCATCAGATGAGGAACATGGTGTGGGGCATACTTTTGATTTGGCTAATATATTGAGAAGCTTGAAGGAAGAGATAAGGATTTGTAAGGAAGATAATGATCAGATCATATAGGCACAAGAGAAGCAAATAGAGGTCAATGCTATACTTCTTTATGTTTTGTCAGAATTGCAACGACAAGGGCCTCCTCAGATCAGCCATGCACATGAGGATGGGACTAACGGAGCATACAACAGTAGATCTCCTAGTAGACACAAGTCGGATAGACCTAACACAGTGAGAGATGGTAGGTTGTTGAACACTCTGGAAAGGAGGGGTGATGAGTATAGGTATTATTATAGTTCTGGTTCTGATAGAAATCATGATCGTCGTCACTATCATCCTTATAGGAGGAATGATAGGGGATACTTATTGGATGAATTCAAGAAAGAAAAACCACCTACTTTTGATGGAGATGTGAAGAAGCCAGAAGATGTAGAGGCTTGGATACTTGGGATGAACAAACTCTTCTAGTTGGATGAGTACACAGATAACATGAAGGCTAGAATAGCTATCCTCAGCTTGAAAGGTAAAGCATGCATCTGGTGGGAAGATTCTAAGAGGGTTAGAGACATCAGGGCAAATGACTTGAGTTGGTAGGAATTCAAGAGGCTTTTCAGGAAGAAGTACTTGTAAGAAAGGTACTATGATAGTAAGGCTAAAGAATTCTATGAGTTAAAGATGGCATCAATGAAAAACAAAGAGTACACAACTAAGTTTCTAGAGCTATTGAGGTATGTATCGTATCTTACTGATGAGAAGGCTAAAGTTCAGAGATTTGTTAGTGGCTTTCCATTAGAATTTAGAGATCGGATTAAGTATGATAAGCCTTGTTCACTTGAGGAACTCATTGGGAAACTGAAGCATTTCTATGAGCAATCAAATTGTAAGAATGAACCTCAACATGGATGGAAGGGAAAAGAAAAAGGTATAGATAAATGGAATCTTAAGAGGACAAGGTATCAACATGCAGATGGGAACGAAAATGTGGCTCCGCAAAATAGATTTAATGTAGCTAGATAGGGACATGGGTCACAACAATAGTAACAACAACATAGAGGTGAGGCCACTGGTCAGTTGGAGTGTTGGACATGTGGTGAGGAACACCTTAGGAGAGATAGTCTGTAGCATCAGGGTGGAATGTGTAAGATATATAGTGCACAGGAAGTGCAGATTGTTAGGGATGTTTGTTGAGAATGCAACAAGATGATGGAGCTTAGTGAAAAGAAGTCGCCTTCACTAAGTGGGCCCGTAGGCTATTTTTGGCGCAAAGTCTATTTTTAGACTATTTCTATTTTTAGACATATGGATCATGGTCTATGAGTTGCAGGATGCTATTTGTGGATGATTGGTCATGTTGGTAAAAATAGATGGACTTCTATTTTTAGACATATGGGCAGAGTCTATTTTTAGACTACCAGGCTAAAAATAGAACATTTGAATATTATTAGCTCTTAATAATATTTGGACTATAAACATTATCTTATCCTCTTGGAGCACTTCAGTTCGAGCTACGGATGTGGCACATGCAACTGCTAGAAGGAAATACAGTTTTCTTATGGGTCAGTTGAGCTATTTCATGATGGACTTCAGTTAGAACTCAAGTGATTGAGTTTGGTGGAGTTGATTGAGAAGTTGATGGAGTTGTGTTCAGTTTGACCTGGTTGAACTAGTTGTATTTAGTCTAACTGTAGAATACACTAGTGATGAGTGATGTGAATTAATTATTAATTAATTCACTAATTATTAACTCATAAAGCAACTAAATAATACATCAGTTAACTCAATGCATGGATAGTTCAGTGGAGACAGGTGTTAGAGGTGGAGACTACTATCAGTTGTGACTATAGCTATGCATGAGATTTGCACAATCAGTGATTGAGATTTCCAATTAGGATTGCGCAGTACAAGCCAAGGAAAAATTATCTTGGATCATTCCTATTCTTACTTTTGATTGCGCAGTAGAGGCAGGCAAACAGCGAAGGAGATTTGAACCTGTGACTTGATTCAGATCTAAGCTAGTTTGTGTGTAACAGGTGGAGATAGTACTGAGTACTTGTGAAGAGTATTGCACTATGTATTGTGTTATGAACCCAGCTCAAGAAAAGATAGAAAAGATAGATCAACGCCTTAGAATTCAGCCTCTTCGAGGGGGCAACCTCCTTTACATTACATAAATGAACAATTCTTTGATGATTCAAATGACAAAACCTCCTTTCTATATATAGGAGTCTAAGGAGTCATAATATAATCCAGGCGACCTAACAATAATAATATAAAGCCACAAAAATAACAATAGAGGGATTCTATGGGGCACAGTAATAACAATATGGGGGAAATAGGGGCAAAACAATATTAATAAGGGGTATAACTACAATAGTAATGGGGTAATCACTAGTATTATAGGGACCCAACATGCCCCTCTCCTTCAAAAAAGTGTTGTCCTCAACGCTTGAGTAGTTATGGATACTTCTGCATAAAATTCTCATCCTCCCATTTGGAATCTTCAGCGGATAAGTTCTTCCACTTGATAATATACTCTGAAATTGATCGATTTCGTAGCTATCAAGTTCTTGTTTCTGTGACTACTTTCGGTTCCAATATAATTTTTCCTTCCTCATCAAGTTCTGGCAATATTGTTTGAACTAGGAGCTTGTCGCCTATAACCTTCTTTAAACATGAAACATGGAAAACTGGGTGCAATCGAGGAGCTGCATGAAGCTCCAATTTGTATGCCATAGTACCAATCTTTTGCAACACCTTGTACGGACCATAATACTTTGGTGATAATTTATTATCCTTCTTAGCTTGCTTGAGGGACATTTTCTTATATGGTTGTAGCCGTAGGAATACCCAGTCACCTACATCAAAACTTCTTTCACTGCGATGTTGATCTGCCTGTTGTTTCATAATATTCTGTGCCAACACGAGGTTATCCTTTAAGAGTTGGAGGACTTGTTGTTGATGTTTGATGTGATGTTCCACTGCCTGAACCTTAGAATTTTCTCTTAAATATGATGTGATGGATGGTGGTTGATACCCATAAAGTGCCATAAATGGGGTCATTTTTGTTGCTGTATGGAAGAAAGTGTTATACCACCATTCAGCCAGAGGCAATCATTTGACCCATTGTGTCTATTTATTAGATACAAAGCAACGAAGATATCCTTTCAAACATTTGTTTACTATCTCAGTTTTCCCATCAGATTGAGGATGATAGGATGAGCTATGAGCTAACTGAGTACCAAGACAAGAAAATAATTATGTCCAAAAATTTCCAGTGAAAATGGGATCTCTGTCACTTACAATAATCTTTGGGTTTCCATGTAGCTTTTGAATTGTTTCCATAAATGCAGTAGAAACTGTACTGGCTTTAAATGGATGTGATAATGCACAAAAGTGTGCATACTTGGTAAGTCTGTCAACTACCACCATGATGACACTCTTTCCCTCAGACTTGGGTAAACCTATGATAAAATCCATTGAAACTTCCTCCCAACGTTGGCCTAGAATGCATAAAGGTTGTAATAGACTCGGTGTCTTAATTGTTTCAACTTTATTTTGTTGGAAAACCAAACATTCCGCCACAAACTTTTGAATATCTGATTTAAGGCCATCCCAAAAAAATTCCTTCTTAACCCTGTGGTAAGTTTTTAAAAATCCTGAGTGCCTCCTAAGGGTGAAGTTTGCAATTCCATAAGAATCTTTTGTTTTAGGTGGGAATTCTTACAGAGGTATAAGCGATCTTTGTACCATAACGAATCATTTTGCCAGGTGAATGTATCAGACGTACTGGAATCTTGTTGTAACTTTCGAATAAGTTCCCACACTTCTTCGTCATTCTTCCATTCCTCCCTTGCTTCATTTATCCAATCTGGTTGGATAATAGAAATGGCGCACAACAATGCTTCCACATCCTCATCTTTTCTTGAGAGTGCATCTACCACCACATTTTGCTTCCCTTTTTGGTAGATGATTTCAAAGTCATAACCCAACATCTTTGTGACCCACTTTTGTTGCTCTTCAGAGGATAATCTTTTTTCTAAAAAGTATTTAAGTCTATCATGATCCATTTTTACCTTGAAGTGTCTTCCCATTAGGTAGGGTCACCATTTTGTAAGTGCATGGAGTATTGCCAACATTTCCTTCTCATAAATAGCTTTTCTTAAAAACTTTCCCTTGATTGGACGACTTTCAAAAGAAATTGGTCTTTCATCTTGCATTAGAACAACACCAATTCCATTTCCTGAAGCATCACATTCCACAATAAAGGTTTTTGTCAAGTCCGGTGTAGCTAAGACCGGTGCTTGGCACATTGCCTCTTTAAGATGTTCAAAGGCCTTTGTTGCTTCCGGAGTCCATGAAAATGCATCTTTCTTCAATAATGTTGTTAGAGGTGCTACTATTCTCCCATAATTCTTAACAAACTTGCGATAATACCCTGTCAACCCGAGAAATCCTCGCAGATGCTTTATGGATGTGGGGATTTTCCATTCCTTAATGGCTTTAATTTTGCTAAGGTCTACCTTAACTCCTTCATGAGATACAATATGACCCAAATATTCCACCTCCTGGACTCCAAAGAAACATTTGGATCTTTTTGCATATAATTGTTTCTCCTCCAATAGCTGTAGCACCCTGTCAACATGTTCAACATGATCCTTCCAAGACTTGCTGTAGATTAGTATATCATCAAAAAATACTAACACAAATTTTCTAAGGAATGGTTTGAAAATTGAATTCATCAAACCTTGAAATGTTGAAGGTGCATTGGTAAGGCCAAAAGGCATGACCAAAAATTCATAATGACCCTCATGAGTTCTAAATGTTGTTTTCGGAATGTCTTCAGTCTTCATTCTGATTTGATGATATCCTGAATGAAGATCCAACTTGGTGAAGTAAATTGATCCATGCAATTCATACAGTAATTCATCAATGACAGGAATGGGGAACTTATCTTTAATAGTGAGCTTTTTGAGCTCCCTATAATCCGGACACATGCACCATGATCGATCCCTCTTGTGCACCAATACTACTGGAGCAGAGAAAGAACTTTGACTCGGTTGAATTATACCAACCTCTAGCATTTCTACAACCATACATTCAATTTCACTCTTTTGGACATAGGGATATCTATACGGCCTGATGTTTGGAGGAACACTTCCTGGAATCAGATGAATAGCATGATCATGATCACGAATAGGTGGGAGACCTTTGGGAGTCTCAAATACCTTGGAATGATTGTCCAAGACTTTTTGGAGATCTGGAGAAATAGATGATTTCGATGTGGAAACATCTAGCGAACATAATTATGCAATTACACCTCTTTGCTCCTTTTTTAGAAGCTTTGTCATACCATTAGAGCTGATTATCTTTCCTGGTTTCCCTACAATACCCCTTAATTCAACTTCCTTTCCTTCCGTAGAAAATTTGATGAAAAGTTCTTGAAAATTAAAAGCTATTGTACCCAAGGATTGTAGCCATTGGACTCCTAATACAACATCAGCACCTCCCATTGGAATGGAAAGCATTGGGCTAGTCAATACATATTCTCCCATGGATAGCTTGATATTATGGCACTTTCCAGAGCAATTTATTGTTCCTCCATTTGAAATCATCACTTGACACTCTGGTGCTGGATATAGGAAGCAATTCAATTCTTTTGCTACCTTACAATGAATGAAATTGTGGGTGCTTCCTGAATTGATCAACACTATTACCTTTTTCTTCTTGTTTTGTCCTTCTATCTTGATGGTTTGAGGAGTGGTAATTCCTGCCAATGCATTACAAGATATGGTCGGATTTATTTGTTCTTCATCTAGGCTTTGTTCCTGGAGTATATCCTCTTCTTTTGACCTTTCTTGCTCCTTTTCTTCTTCCTCTTCACAATCTATGTAGAATAATTTCTTCTCAGCACACTTATGAGCTTTAGTGTATTTGCTATCACAACTGTAAGAAAGCCCTTTTGCTCTTTTTTCTTCCAATTGTTGTGGTGTCAACCTTATAGGTTGTGGAAGATTAGGGGCAACAACACTTCCGTCTTTATAGCTGTGAGTGGTATGCTTCCTGGTTGCCATAATTTTGATTTCCATTTTTCTTGCTAACCTGAATGCCTTCGCTAATGAATCAGGTTCCCAAAGGTGAACATCATGTTGGATATTATCCTTTAAAGACCCTATGAACACATCAATCCTATGCTCCTCTGGAATATCTTTTACCCTTATGTTCAATTTTTAGAACTCCTCAATGTGCTCCATTATTGAACCCTTTTGTTTGAGACTTATCAATTGGCTAAAAAAATTGTTGCTTATTGTATCCTCATAATGTGCTATCAATTCTTCCGTAAAAATTACCCAAGTGATAAATTGTTTACGGGAGCAAAGCCATTGATACCATACAAACTGATTTGGTTCCAAATATAAAGTTGCCATACGTACCTTTTGTGGTGTTTTGCACATTATTGAGATCGAAGAATTGCTCCATCTGTAATATCCATGTGGCGGGATCCTTGCCATCAAACTTCCTCATATCGATTTTTGGAACATGGTGAGTCTTCGATCCAACATTAGTGTCTATGGAATCATGATTAACATTTCTTTTGTTCTCATCATGAGTTTCCTTTAGTACCCTTTCACCCTTAGTGACCATTTCTTGTAGCAACTTATTCATATTTATCTTCAATTCTTCCATCTTATCATCCATGCCATCAATTTTAGTGTCCATGCCATTCACCTTAGCTTCCATGCCATCCATCTTAGCTTCTACACCTTTCTTTAAACCATCCATCTTAGCTTCTACATCTTTCCTTAAACCATCCATCTTAGATTCTGTTGCTTTTTGTGCAAGTGACACTTGTTCTTGTAATTTTGATATATCATATAGCATTTCTTCTTCTTCTTCATGAATCATGCTAGAGATTTCAAGTTCTTTACTAGGTGTTTGCATTTTCTTTCCTCGGGGCATCAGTTACTGATAATAATGCTCTATTATGCCCTTTGAATTCCTTCAAAATAAATTTTCAAACCAAGCTTAAGCAAAAATTTAAGAAAATCTACACACCTTTTTTTCACTTTGTAGGAGCTCGATATTGCCTATGATGTATCTCTGTACTTTTCAATCATCTAGTTCTGAATTTGTGACTTACAGTAGCACTCTGTGTCCTCTTTCTAATGCCACAACTCTGACCCAAATTGGATTCTCCAAGGAAGAGTTATGTGAAATCTCCCACAGTGACTTGATTATATACTAGTTCAGTAGAGCGAACTTGTACGACGGGACAAAAGTCACTGTTTCGACCTTTGGATCTGAAAAATCCATACAAGAAACTACAAGCTGTCCTCTTTCTGTACCTTCTTACAAAATTTCAATCCGATCCCCAGAGAGAAAGTTATGATGATTTTCCCCAGGTCACTTGTTTGGAATGTAATTCAGGAGTCTGCAAAAAGACCAACTTCCTCAGATCATATCTCCGAAAATATATTGCAAAAAGCTCTAAAGTTCAGACCCGAGGTTCAGAGCAATTTCTTCTCAAATGGGTTTTTTTTGCAACTTCTGAAATTTCGCAGAAAAAAAGTTATAGCGAAAATTCCACGATGACCTGTTTGGAGTAGCGAAACCCTAGAATCCAAAGCTCTGATACCAAATGTTATGAACCCAGCTCAAGAAAAGATATAAAAGATAGATCAACGCCTTAGAATTCAGCCTCTTCGAGGGGGCAACCTCCTTTACCTTACATAAATGAACAATTCTTTGATGATTCAAATGACGAAACCTCCTTTCTATATATAGGAGTCTAAGGAGCCATAATATAATCCAGCCTACCTAACAATAATAATATAAAGCCACAAAAATAACAATAGAGGGATTCTATGGGGCATAGTAATAACAATATGGGGGCAATAGGGGCACAACAATATTAATAAGGGGTATAACTACAATAGTAATGGGGTAATCACTAGTATTATAGGGACCCAACATATTGTTACATGTTCTCTATCATTTTAATATACAGATAGTTGGGGTGTTCAGCTGTATGCTTTCCCCGGTTACATACTGTGTTAATGTGCGCATGCGATTGATGTTTCATTATTTTTAATTCCACAAATTTGATGATCAACTTAGAGGAGGTTATGTATTATGCATGCATTCCACAAATAGTGTATAATCAGGATAATATTGGTGAATAAGTGTTATATTATTCAAAATTTCTACAATGTTGTCTACAGTATTCCACGTATCTATGCAGTAGTGGACAACGGGAAAGTAGAACACGAGGCATGTATCATTGAGATGGATGGTAAGCTTTGTGATCAATTTATTTCTATTTTGATTGACCCTAGATATAAGTAGAGCTATGTTAGTCCTGACTTGGTGGATAAGTGTGGTTTGGATAAGGAAGTACAAGAAGAGTCTTGGTTAGTGCAGTTGGCTACAGGTATAAAGAAGTGAGTTCATCATTAGGTAAGAGATGGTGCATTTGATTTAAATGGTATTCCTATAGAAACACATTTGAATGTGTTACTATTAGGATCATACAATATGCTTTCGGGCATGGATTATTTGTATCTACATAGAACCAAGGTAGATTTCTATGACAAAACCATTGAATGTGTTGATGACAATGGAGAACCAATAGTCTTAAGGGGTAAGAAGAAAGCCACATCCGTTAGGATGGTGAAAACTATGAAAGAAAACCGTAGTAGTAGGAAATGGTGAAAGCTATTTGCAGTACACATTTCTAGTGGTAAGGGTAAGGAGGTTGAGGATGTAGATGTGTTGAACAAATATCAAGTGTTGCAGTAGTTTCAGGATGTATTCCCTAAGGAATTTACAGAGCTGCCACCTCATAGGGAGGTAGACGTTTCGATTGAGTTGGTTTCAGGGGAAACTCTAGCGTTGGAAGCACCTTACATAATGAGCACACCTTAGCTGCTTGAGTTAAAATTACAGCTGAAGGAAATGTTGGACAAGGGATACATTAGGCCAAGTGTATCAACTTGGAGCTTACTGGTCTCATTTGTGAGGAAGAACTATGGTACCCTTAGATTATGCATTTATTACAAGCAGTTGAACAAAGTGACTATCAAGAATAGATATCCTTTGCTGAGGATTGATGACTTGTTCAATCAGCTGAAGGGAGAAGAAATGTTCTTCAATATTGACTTGATATCCAAATACCATTAGGTACGCATCAAAGAGGAGGACATTTACAAGACTGCATTCAGGGCTAGGTATGGGCATTATGAGTTTTTTGTTGTTCCATTTGGCCTAACTAATTCTCTAGCTACATTCACGTGTTTGATGAATAGTGTGTTGTGTCCATATTTGGATAAGTTTGTTATTGTGTTCAATCATGATATACTAGTATATTCTAAAAATGAGGAAGAGCATCACGGGCATTTAGCTGCAGTGTTGAGGTTATTAAGGGAGCATCAGTTGTATGCTAATCTTATCAAGTGTAGTTTCTTTCAGACTGAGTTGCACTACTTCGGACATGTTGTCTGCAAGGAAGCTATTGCAGTAGATCTAGAGAAGATAAGGGCAATCATGGAGTGGGTAGCTCCTAAGAATGTGGATGAGGTGAGATATTTCATGGGCTTCACAGGCTATTATAGGAGTTTCATCAGAAACTTCTCACAGATTGCTTATCCTATCACACCATTTCAAAGGATAGGTAAGAAGTTCAAATGGAAAAAGGAGTGTGAATCTAGCTTTAAGTAGCTTAAGTAGTTGTTGACGCATGCGCTAGTACTATAGATTGTAGATCCAAACAAAGAGTTTATGGTATGGACAGATGCTCGCAAGAGAGGGATTGCTGGAGTCCTTATGCAAGATGGACAGGTGGTATGTTATGAGTCCAGAAAAGTAAATGAGCACAAGCAAAACTAACCGACACATGATCTTGAGTTAGTAGTGATTATACGTGCACTGAAGATGTGGAGGCACTATCTTCTTGGCAGGTGGTTTGTGCTTATGAGTGATCACATTGGGTTGAGGTATTTGCTTGACCAGTCGAATCTGAACGCGGGGCAGGCTAGATAGTTGCCCACAATCAACGAGTTTGATTTCGAGATCAGGTACATCAAAGGTAAAGAGAACATGGTGGCAGATGCTCTCAACAGATAGGTACATGTACATCACTTGGCAGCTATGAGATCCCATGGGACATAATTACAGGATAGGATCTTGCAGGAAAGAGAGCAGGATGTCAGGTATATAGAGATTGTGCACAGGTTATAACAGGGTGGTAGTACAGGCACAAGCACAAGTACAAGTTCAGGTGCACAGGGCATAGACTATCATATTACAATAGATAGATTGGTGAGGTTCCGAGATAGGATATATGCACCGGATAGCAGTGAGGTCAAGAAGGTCATCTTGAGGGAATTTCATACGAAACCATATTCAAGTCACCAAGGTTATCAGAAGACACTGACATCAATGAAGAGATATTATTATTGGATAAATTTAAAGAGAGATGTAGTAGAGTTTGAGGCTATATGCTTTGATTGTCGGTGAGCGAAGGCAGAGTGTAAACATCTAGGTGGACTTATACAACCGATTGCGATTCCAGAATGGAAATGGGAGGTCATTTCCATGGACTTCATCAAATGGTTTCCTAAGATGGTGAAGCATCATGATTCGATCATGATCATTGTGGACAGGCTAAAAAAGGTTGTACACTTCATTCTGGTAAATTCTACATTCTCAGCTAGTGATGTGGCACAAGTGTTCATTAGAGATGTGGTTAGACTACATGGTGTTCTGAAGAAGATTGTGTCAAACAAGGATGCAAAGTTCACTTCCAAGTTTTGGAAGGAGATATTTATAGGTTTGGGCATAGAGTTGGCCTTGAGCACAACTTATCATCCATAAATAGATGAATAGATAGAGAGGGTCAACAAAAAATTGGAGGATAGGTTGAGGATATATGTGATGCTTCCGCAGCAGAAGTGGAAACAATATCTCCCTTTGATAAAGTTCACATACAACAACAGTTATTGAGATTCATTGAGGATGAGACCTTTTGAGGTATTGTATGGGTGGAGTTGTAACACTCCCATTAGCTGGAGTGATCCAATTAGCAGAGTATTGATTGGATCAAATATGTTGGTAGACATGGAACAAAAGATTCAGGTGATTAAGAAGAATCTCAAGGCAGCACAGGATAGGAAGAAGAGTTATGCAAACAGGAATAGGTTGTTCAAGGAGTTCCAAGTTGGGGAACATGTGTACTTGTGCATCAAACCAAGGAAGATCTCCTTGCAGATTGGATCATGTGCTACGCTGGAACCATGGTTTTCTGTACCCTTGGGTATCACTGAGAGGATTGAGCGAGTAGCCTATCGAATTGCACTTCCTCCAACAGTGAAAGTCCATGATGTTTTCCATGTTTCTTTACTTAAAAAGTATGTTAGGATGTTGATCATGTAATTGAATCGTTTGTATTGCAGGTGGAACTAGATGGAGAATTGAAGCTAGAGCGTCAATGTATATTATAGAAAAAGGTGATCATGCTCCAGAATTGGGTAACTGAGTAAGTTAAAGTATAATGGAAGCACTTTAATACCAATGAAGCTACATGGGAGATGGCGGATCAGATGTGGGCCATGTATCCTTCCTTGTTTACGATTGAGGAAAAGTAGCATGACATGGTGGTTTAGTATTTACTTATGGTGGTTTGGTATTTTCTTATGGTGGTTTGATATATGTTATATGATTTTTTTATATGTGCTTAGATATGATGACTAGTCTATGTGTGATATATGATTTGGTATATGATTTGATATATGTTTTGGTATATATTTGTAGTGATGTTGCTATAAGTACATATGTGTATGGATGTAGATACCGCCATGAGCTATAGTAACCCATGAACCAGATTGTTGGTTGCGGTAAAGCCAAATTGTGTGCCTCGGTGGGCCTAGGAATACTTGTTGGTGAATGACGGGACATACGGTAAAGCCAAGAGGTGGATTTTCTCTCTGTTGGGCCTAGTGATTCCAGGATGGAATGCACGGTAAAGCCTAGAGAGTATGTCTCGCTATGGGGCCTAGTGATCCCTGGATCAGACTGCAGATGCATGGTAAAGCTTGAGAGACTAGGTGGCACTCAAATTTCTTATGGTGTAGGCGGAAAACTCTGGTTTCATCCACATTGATTGGTGTTTTTGATATGTTCTATGAGTCCCACATTCATGCTTGGAATATCGCACAAGGGTGATTGGTTGAAGAGAGACTTGGCTCAACCAATCTATGGTCGGGTGGAATGTGGTAGTCCTATCTATGGTTGGTTCATTGTATTCATTAATGAGAAATTGATTTTCATGTGTAAACTGATGTATATATGGATTTTGATGGCTGATATGTTTATTGTATTTATGCTCCTATTATGTTAGTTATATGCACATTTTATGACAACAACTATGTATGGCTCTCAACATGATTTTACTTGTATATGAATGGATAATGTGTTTATGCCCTAATAGATCAAGATGCAACAAATGACATGAGGGAACAATGTTTTATAGAGATTCTCAGGTAATTATAAGATCCCTACACTTAATGTTGTTGTTTACACATGTAGGTTACATGTTCACAATATATTTGATGAAATGTCTATTATGGATAGTAGGGGTCTAGTTAAGGTATTGTTTAGTTTATTGTTTTTGATTCATTTTCTTCATGTACCTTTCTTGATTTCAATCATTCATTCCATTCTTGGCAATGGCCTGGGCTCTGGGCCTGAAAAAGTGGCTCAAATCTCGGGGTCATTGGCACAGAACTAGCAAGTTTGGTCCACAATCACTGGCATGTATGCCTATGAGAGTGAATTTAGGTCTTTGGTCATTCCCTTCCCCATAACATGAGAGTGACTATGGCCTCAGAGGTCCACAAATGCAGTGGGACCCAGGGATAGGCTGTCTCAATGGCTGACTTGTCTCGTGAGGGGTCTGTTGATGATGTTGGATGATTATGTGTGATGTTCCCTTGATTCCACTTCCTTAAGGTCGCACAGGAGGTCAAATCTGATCATAGTATCCTCTCGTCTCATGTTTACCTCGGTTGGCATGGTTACTTGGGTGGATGTGGGAGGAGGGTGTTACACATGCAGAGTGGAAGATGGTCAAAAGTATTTTACAACGAATAACTTATTGTAGTAAATAATTCTGCCAAAAAAACATTGTGTTTGAAGAACAATGGGGTAAAGTGTTTAGAAACATGAAATCATGTTTAATGTAATGGCCTCTAGTTAATTATGCTTGAATTAAAGGCTATGATTTCTTTTTGTAAAATTTCAACAATAGACAATGGATGCAATCCATTGTTTCCATTGAGTGGTTCTAATGGTTAAGAGCATGTGTTTCCTCCTAAGAGGTCACAGATTCAAAACCAGAGGGAGGTAGACTATGTATGACTTTTTAGACTTAACAGTCAAATCACTGCGCGGAGATGGGTCCCTTGTCCCACAAACAAGGGGGTCTCATACACAAATGTGGTGTCTGGCTTGGCTGTGACCTTAAAATTGGATAATAATAATAATAATAATAATAATAATAATAATAATAATAATAATGTTTTTTTTACATTTAGTTAATATATCTCTCTTTAAAGTTAATATAAAATTATGTTACTTCACATGGATTTTAAAATATTTTATTCATTGCCATAATGAGGGTCACAAAGAAATAATGAAATTTTTGCCTTGAACAAATTGTTTTTTTCATGTATTTTCATTACTTATGGGTGTGGGTTTACTCAAAATTATGGATAGTGGTAGATTTTTCATCCAACAAATGGCCCCACTTTTGAGTAAACAAGAAGATAAATAGAATTATTATTTTTTCCTCTTAAAAAATCATAATTCTTGTTTGATTATTTTTGTTATTATTTTATTATTTTCTTAAAAAACTCATTTTAAAACTAGAAATCTTTTAATGCCACCTCCATTTATAATGAATATATTTCTTTTTTAGTTTATTTTTAAAACGTTTGTTTAACTATTTTATGTTTGGAAGGTCATGACATCTTAACCATATTATTTATATATCTACAATATTGAATTTCCCCAATTTTCACCTACTTCATGATTTCAACTATATTGAAAAGAAAGGAAAAGAAGAAAAATTCCAAAATAAAAAATTCTAAAAATTCCAAAATATCAAATTATATTACAAGTATTGTATGTAGCTTATTCGTTATCATTCATGTTAGAAATTATGTTTAAGGAAAAATCACATAAAAATTATAACATATGCTAAATCAATAGTGGCCAACAGTTTTCTTTAGGTAGAAACTAATAAATTGATATGTGAAGTGGATAAATTAATTGCTCACTCACACACAAGGACTTGCATAAATTTTGCACAATCACTTCACAAATATCTAAAACTCTAGGATGAAAATTGCAACTATATCCATAAATTATAGTATAAATATAAGAGTGAGTTATCCACATAGCATTATATTGTGCAAAGGCCGCAATAAGGTCATCAAATTATGATCCAAACAAATATTTTAAAAATACTTTTTGATAATATTGATAAATATTTTTTTTTTTAAATTAAACATCATAAATGCATTGGTCAATGCTAAACTAACAATAATAATCAACAAAAAAATCAATACTAAAGTCATCCCTTAACACAAATTATTATAAATAAAGTATACTTTAAAAATTTTCAAAATTTCAATCACATATAATATATTCATTATCTCAAAATACATATCTTACCATCTCAATTTATTTTTAATAACATTAACCAAAAATTACATTATATAATACTAAAATCATATAATATTACTTACATCTTTTTATAGCATACATATATACATACATACACACATACATACATACATACATGCACAATTCAAATGAAAAAAAAACAAATATATAAACGAAAATCTTAACTATCATTAAAAATACATACATACATACATACATACATACATACATACATATATATGCACAATTCAAATGAAAAAAAAAAAACAAACATATAAACAAAAATCTTAACTATCATTAAAAAATTAAATTTATATTGTTTATCATTATGGTATTTGAAATTTAACTTATTTTCTCATCTTCTAATGAGTTAGCTCTTTTTCCTTTTTCCATTTATTATTATAAAATATATTTATTTTAACTAAAATTTTAAATATATATTTATTTATTTATTTATTTATTTTTACCATGAGTATAATATTACAATCTTTGCAATAATTCACTAATATAAATTACCAATTTAAATATCCAATAGTTATTAACTTAATAGTCTTTATTGGTAATACATATTATTGAATAATTATATTGGTTTGTTCATAATACATAGTTCCTTACCTCCAAGGAATCAAATTTAAACTTAAGAATGACCATGACTATCATCAAATTTAGTGTAGAGAATCTTAACCCCCACCATATACCTCATAGAAGTATTATAAAAATAAAGAGAGATGAGCACATAAAAATTTTGCACAACACAAATCTTACACGTTAATATTCATTACAACAGTTACATATATAAGAAATTACACACTGACTTCAACAACTCCAGATAATGAGTCCAACTGATTACATAGGAATCAAGAGCATCTAGACTCTTGCCTAGGGACTCACAATGACAACTACACATGTCATGGAACCATTACTTCCAACACCATCCCTTAATACTTACATGAGAAACACATATTACAACAACAAAGGTAATTTGTCTCACATCCACTCTGGAATCTCCTCAAACACTGATCTTTCACAACCACATCTTCGAGCTGTCACTTGACCTCCATTTAAAACGTAACCACCTCTTACCATCATTGAAGAAATTTGCAAGATCAACAATATTCACACAATGGCTCGTCGAGACTTCCAGGATAAGAGATGTCAAGTAATGATCCATCCTATGGACCATCCACCATCTGCCTGATATCGCTTCCGGCTATTCGTTAGTTGCTACGATGGAGGTCTCGATATTGAATGTGTTCAAAATTTGGTCGAACAACTTAACCTTACAACGTACAAGAATTCATGTTTCATACTTCGAGGCTTCCACTTTAAGAACCACCAACCCTTTTTAGAACTAGAATTGCTAACACACAAGAATTGATGTTTAGGACACCAAAACTTCCAATTTAAGAACCACCAACCTTTTTATAATAAAATTTAAAAGAAATAAAAAAAACTACTTAACTCACACCACAGCACAAACTTGGAAACACAAACAAGCACACAACATCCATGGCACTCATTTGAAAACTCATAAAATGGAAGATATAAAGAATATTCCTAGACATAATGTTAATGTTATGGATGGCCTCCATTGTTGTTTACCAATACTTTAGCATAAATCTTCCTAGGCTCCACATGTAGAACGGTATTTTTGGAAACACAAACAAACACACAACATCCATGGCGCTTGTTATCACTAAAAAAGTTTTTAAATTTGGACAGCTGGTATGGTTCCAAAGTTTTATGTTAGTCTTGGTCAAGTCATTTTTATTGTTTTGTTTAGGAAGTCTAAATCATAGAGTGGAGTCTTGTTACCATCATCAAATAAGGTCAACAATCTTGTCTTACCTATCATTGATCCCTCATTATTTCAAAAGTGTCATGTGTTAAGGCTATTTTAAATTTTACATGCGCTACGAAATCACCTAGGAGTTTTCAGAGTGCAAAACTCAGAAAATACTCTGTGTGTGCTACGAAATCAGGGATTCGTAGTTAGGAGATTTCATAGCGCAAAACCCAGAATTTGCATTGGTTGTGCTATGAAATCAGGGATTCGTGCCAGATCTTGTCTAGCTGTCTAATCCAACAAAATCCGTTAATGTTTCATCACCATGTGTCAATCCATGCACCTTGCTTATCACATGTAACCATACATTCTCATCATTAGACTAGTTAGGGGTCTTGTTTGCACTCTTTTCAAATTTCAAAAAGGTGATGAGTTGGTCTTAGTCTTTTCCATGTTCCTTCATGCATAAGAAGACAATTAGCAGGCTCAAGCGAGGCAGTTTCCAAATTAAGACAGTGTGGGCTCTTTGAAATCTCCTTGCAAGTGTCTCACAGAAATGTCTGAAGAGAGGAAAAATCATAGATCAGGCAGATGTCTTAGAACTAAGCCTGAAGGCTTAGATGTTCTCACAAGGGACAGAGAGGTGGAACATGCATTCAAATAGGTGGGCTGCTGGAGATTCTATGAAAAACTTCAGGGTGGTCACATTCAGGTAACCAAAGATTTTGCTTTCATTTTCACCGGTTTGAATTCAAGGGTTGGAGTGCTAGAAATACTAGTTTCTCCTGAGGTTATATCTACAGTCACAGAGATTCCTAGAGGCCAGGAGAGATGGTTCAAGAACTTCAAATTTGAAATGGCACCTTGCCAAGAATTTCTGAAGCCAGAATTTATAGGCTCGGACCTAACCAAATTAGTACCCAGAATCTATGTAAAAGATTCATATGCCAACTTGTTGTCATGCATCCAAAGATATTTTACTTGTGAAGGAAGATACCATAAGGTGTACTCTTACCATTTCAAGCTTTTATTACATTTCACTGGAAAAATATCTTTAGACTTACCTTTTTATCTATTTCTTAGCATAGGCAAAATGTCTAATAAGGTTCAATTGAAGAAAGAGGCTTGTGAAACCTCGTTGTTCCATCATGGTTTAATCAAGTTGATTGTTTTACATGAGCTTCAGAAGATTGGAAGAGAAAGGTCTACTTTCTTGTTTATGACAAGCTTTAAAATTAAAATAGGACTTAGCCCTAAGGCTAAGGATATTTCTGCACCAGCAGTAGGTCATCAAGAGGAAACAAGATCAAGAAGATTTGTAAAATTGAAAGCCAGAAAGTAGGTGAAGGAACCTATGACATCACTAGCAGTTCAAGACACCCCTCAACAGTCACAGAGGAAGAAGGTTTAGATCAATTAGGTGGTACAGGAGCAGTCTGTTGATAAAACTGTCCAAGGAAGAGTAACAAGAAGTCAATTAGCTAAGGAAAAGGGGAAGACTGTGATTGTTGATGAAAGCCCAGCTTCAAAGGGAAGTTTGAATGATCTCCTCCAGGCCATTGACATAGAAGATACTCCTTTGGTCCAAGCAGAGCTACTTGAAGCTAGCAAGAACAAAACCAAAAGAGAAATACTTCCAAAAAGCTTCAATTTGATGACCAGGTCTCAGAGTTTGTGTTCAAGCTGTGAAGACCTGTGACAAGGCATTCAAGAAGGATACAAGAGGCACAACCAGAAGCAAGTGAGACAGGAGAGGTAGTAGAATTACATGAAGAACCTGTGGTTCCATCAAAAACATCATCACAACTACACAAAGATGATAGAGGTAAGGCAGTTACCACTTAGCAGGAGGAATGTGGTTTTGAAGAGGTAAAGAAGAAATTGAAGCTTGCTAATCTTCAGATTTCCAAACTTAGAAAAAAGGCAAGGAAACATGTAGTTAAGGAATCCAATTTCAACAGAATGGAGGCTCTGTGGGAAGATAAAACAATTTCAATACCTGAAGTAGTTCGCTGTCATGCTTAATAATTCACTTGGACGGTCCCTGCAATAAAGGCGAGATATATTAGAAGGGTCAATGAGAAATTGAGAACTGGAATCCGAATGATGAAAAGATAGATCGAAGATTTGAAGATTCAACTGAATGAACCAGAAGAACAACCTCAACATAAATGAAGCAGACAGTAAGTGAAGCAATTTTGAGACAATTTTGATGTGAAGTCTACTTTTTGAAGATTGAAGGTTATTTTGGATAGATAATGTCAGATTATTTGGTTCATAGCATGTGGATAAGCCATGGAAAAATTCAAAAAAATGACAAAAACTGTGTTCTTGAATCACACAACAGTTTTGTAGCGCGCTATGAAACTGCCAAAAATGACAAATAATGCATAGCAGTTTCGTAGCACGCTACGAAACTACTGAAGCTGCCAGTTTTGTTTTTTGAATCAATTTTGAAATGAAAGGGGGGAACCATTATGAAAGAATGTTGCTGTAGAAGACACAAAAGGGCCACCTCAAAAGTTTTGAATACTAAGCAAAGGAAAATTCAAAGAATTAAAGGCATTTAATATCTCCAAACTCTGAGCTACGAAAACAGCAGTCATTTTTGTAGCTAAGAAAGTTGTCATGCTTCAATCAGATTCTAAGGGGTTTTGTCTTAACACGAGTATATGAGCAATACCTTTGGTCTAATTCAAGGCATTACATGTTATTAAAAGGGATAAAATGGTTAGCAAAATTCGAGGAACCACTTTGGAGACCAAAGTAGAAAAACAGGGGCAGTGTTCCTAGTATCCAGGGATAGTTAAAGGACAAGAAATCAAAGGCCAGCATGGAGTTTAAAGTCATCACTCAAGCCAAAGATGAAGAGGGACAGATGTCAAAGAACGAGTTTGTTTCATAGCTAAGGTTGTTTCCAACATAGATAAGGAGTTACACTCCTAGTCAAATTAGGTCTCTAAGACTGTTAGTTTACAGTCAGTTGTAATTAATAGTCTGTTTAAAGTGAAATAGGTGTCAGGTCTAGAGAAATTCGAATTCCCCTCTTGCTGGAGGAAGGAATTCAAGCTTGTAAGGAAATTCTATATATGACAAGAGTTGTGATGCATCAAGGGTTGGAAAATTTCAGAGAAAACACTTATATTGTGTCATTGTAGAAGATTATGTTTTTATGAATACAGAGTTGGTTTTACTTCTCAGGATTCAGAAAGAGTTCAATGGTGGCTTGTTTTATGTTTGTCCTCATTTCCTTACTTGCAGTAGTATGAATGTATGATACTTAGAACTCATTAGCAATGCTCTAGCTTTCTTCATGCATTTGTAGACAATGTTTCCTACATGTTTCTATGTGTTAACTGATATATTGAAATTTTGATGCCCTGACTTCGATGTTCAGCTAATACTGTTGTCATACTAAGCATTTTCTGACCCCATAAGCCCAATGGATGTTTATTGACTGTGTTTCAACCATTTACACTTCTTCATTTGTTTCATAGAGTTAGCCATCTAATCCATTATCAAAATCTTTAACCTAGTGAGAGAGCCCTCTCAGGTTGAGGAGGCTAAGCCTCATCCAAAAGTTGGTTTTAAATAGTTATTCAAAGTCTTCCTGATTAGCAGCCTATCAGGGGTTTATTTTGTGATAACATTTTGGTGCGTCTGCCGGGAGTCTGAAGATTACTCATTCCCAAAATCAAGAAACTGAACTTTTGAAGGTAGCAGGAGCTCATGAATCTGTTCGAGGCTGCAAAACTACCTTGGCGACTCCACACATCAAATAACAAATTCGAAGGTGACTCCACTGCTAGAAGATCAGTAGCTTGATGAAGTTTCAAGATGAGTGCCATTGTAAGAATGAATGCCAGGTATGCCCCGATGAATCGGTCTCATATCCTGGTTTTCCAAATCCTATGCCAAAGGTCGAATGGTTAGATGATCTTCCAATATTCAAAGATGAAAAGAAAGACAATGCTTCTCTTCATTTGGTTAGGTTCCAAATGTATGTACATAGTCTTAAGGTTCACTTCCTTGAAGATTGTCTCATGAAGATGTTTATGACCACTTTAGAAGGAAAAGCATGGTCTTGGTATAAAAGCTTGGAAAATGGTTCATTATATTCTCTTGCTGATTTCCATGATGTATTCTATGAGATGTATAAAGAATGTCATGCCTCCTTATTGTTGGTCAAAGATTGTTGTAAACATTCTGCTTGTTTTATTCAATATTTGGAGGATTGTTATGATGATGATGAATTTACGGATGAAGAAATTTTAGAGGCTCTTCATGGCAATACATTTCAACACCAAGAAGAAAGGATAACATACCATGAAAAGCAGCATGAAAATCAGCAGGAGTTTACTTATGAAAACCATGTTACATCCTCTGAGATTAATGTGAAGATGCAACAAATTTGCCGTTATTTTGATCATAAAGAGTATGAAAATGATTACAAACACCAAGAAGAAATACTGGAAGAAATTTTTTATAACCCTTAGGCAAAGGAAAAGGTTGATCATTTCTGTAATTCCTTACAGCAGCATACATCAAAGAATGATCATAATAATGAGGAAAACTACATTGTTTGTGGGAATCATTCAGAAAAGCAGTTGGATAGCATATCAAAGAAACCGTGTGTGGCTGAAAATCAGTTGTCTGAAGATATAGAATGTTATGATGATCATCAAAATAACCATGTCCTCTTTAACCCTATAAATGAATACATGGCAAAGCTTTGGACACTAGTGTTTCATTTTCATTTGCATTATGAATATCAGATACATTATAAGTTGATTTGGTCATGTCACTATCATGGTTATTTTGAGGTCAAATGTAGTCAAGAGCCTCAAATATCAGAAAAGATAATTGATTGGCTTTATTGGAAATATCATGTTGCTTGACCTAAAGTGGAAATTGCAGCTGATAGGGTTGGTAGGAATGTGCAAATAAGCTCAGGGTAGGTTGACTGAGCATTTTTTAGTAGGTGCAGGTTGAGTCCCTTTTACAGAAATCATTAAAGCTTGGGGAGCATATTGGGCATCATTTCAGAATTTTAATCTAAAGGATGGATAGCAGCAATAGAACTACAGGTTCTTAGTGTACCACAAGGGCACACTATCCCAAGTGGAGCCACTATTAACACTAAAAAAGTTTTTAAAATTTGGACAGCTGGTATGGTTCCAAAGTTTTATGTTAGTCTTGGTCAAGTCATTTTTATTGTTTTGTTTAGGAAGTCTAAATCATAGAGTGGATTCTTGTTCCCATCATCAAATAAGGTCAACAATCTTGTCTTACCTATCATTGATCCCTCATTATTTCAAAAGTGTCATGTGTTGAGGCTGTTTTAAATTTGACATGTGCTACGAAATCACCTAGGAGTTTTTGTAGTGCAAAACTTAGAAAATACACTATGTACACTACGAAATCAGGGATTCGTAGTTAGGAGATTTCGTAGCGCAAAACCTAGAATTTGCACTAGCTGCGCTACGAAATCGGGGATTCGTGCCAGATCTTGTCTAGCTGTCTAATCCATCAAAATCCGTTAATGTTTCATCACCATGTGTCAGTCCATGCACCTTGCTTATCACATGCTAACCATACATTCTCATCATTAGATTAGTTAGGGGTCTTGTTCGCACTCTTTTCAAATTTCAAAAAGGTGATGAGTTGGTCTTAGTCTTTTCCGTGTTCCTTCATGCATAAGAAGACAATCAGCAGGCTCAAGCGAGGCAGTTTCCAAATTAAGACAGTGCGGGCTCTTTGAAATCTCCTTGCAGGTGTCTCATAGAAATGTCTAAAGAAAGGAAAAATCATAGATCAGGTCGGTGTCTTAGAACTGAGCCTGAAGGCTTAGATGTTCTCACAAGGGACAGAGAGGTGGAACATGCATTCAAATAGGTGGGTTGCTGGAGATTCTATGAAAAACTTCAAGGTGGTCACATTCAGGTAACCAAGGACTTTGCTTTCAATTTCACCGGTTTGAATTCAAGGGTTGGAGTGCTAGAAATACCAGTTTCTCCTGAGGTTATATCTACAGTCACAGAGATTCCTAGAGGCCAGGAGAGATGGTTCAAGAACTTCAAATTTGAAATGGCACCTTGCCAAGAATTTCTGAAGCCAGAATTTATAGGCTCGGACCTAACCAAATCAGTGCCCAGAAGCTATGTACAAGATTCATATGCCAACTTGCTGTCATGCATCCAATGATATTTTACTTGTGAAGTAAGATACCATAAGGTGTACTCTTACCATTTCAAGCTTTTATTACATTTCACTAGAAAAATATATTTAGACTTACCTTTTTATCTATTTCGTAGCATAGGCAAAATGTCTGATAAGGTTTAGTTGAAGAAAGAGGCTTGGGAAACATCGTTGTTCCATCATGGTTTGATCAAGTTGATTGTTTTACATGAGCTTCAGAAGATTGGAAGAGAATGGTCTGCGTTCTTGTTTATGACAGGCTTTAAAACTGAAACAGGACTTAGCCCTAAGGCTAAGGAGATTTCTACACTAGCAGTAAGTCATCAGGAGGAAACAAGATTAAGAAGATTTGTAAAATTGAAAGCCAGAAAGCAGGTGAAGGAGCCTATGACACCACTAGCAGTTCAAGGCACCCCTCAACAGTCACAGAGGAAGAAGGTTCAGATCAATGAGGTGGTACAAGAGCAGTCTGGTGATAACAGTGTCCAAAGAAGAGTAACAAGAAGTCAACTAGCCAAGGAAAAGGGGAAGATTGTGATTGTTGATGAAAGCCCAGTTTCAAAGGGAAGTTTGAACGATCTCCTCTAGGCCATCGACATAGAAGAGACTCCTCTGGTCTAAGCAGAGCTACTTGAAGCCAACTAGAACAAAACCAAAAGAGTTAAATCTTCCAAAAATCTTCAATTTGATGACCAGGTCTCAAAGTTTGTGTTCAAGCCGAGAAGACCTGTGACAAGGCATTTAAGAAGGATACAAGAGGCACAGCCAAAAACAAGTGAGACAGGGGAGGTAGCAGAATTACATGAAGAACCTGTGGTTCCATCATAAACATCATCACAACTGCACAAAGATGACAGAGGTAAGGCAGTTATCACTTAGCAGGAGGAATGTGGTTTTGAAGAGGTAAAGAAGAAATTGAAGCTTGCCAATCTTGAGATTGACAAACTTAGAAAAAAAGAAAGGAAACATGCAGTTAAGGAAGCCAATTTCAACAGAATGGAGGCTCCATGGGAAGATAAAATAATTTCAGTACGTGAAGTAGTTAGCTGTCATGCTCAATATTTCACTTCGACGGTCCCTACAATAAAAGAGGCGAGATATATCAGAAGGGTCAATGAAAAATTGAGAACTGGAATCCGAATGATGAAAAGACAGATCGAAGATTTGAAGATTCAACTGAATGTGTAGAAATTTTGAATAATTTAACACATATTCACAGAGATTATCCTGATCATACAATTATAAGCGGAACATGTATAATACATAATCTCCTCTACGTTGATCATCAATTTACAGAAGCAGAAACATTCACAGGCACACATAGAAGCATCAATCAAACTCATAAACACAGTATGTATCCCGGGGAAAGCATCTCGCCAAAAACCCCAACTATTTGTATATTATATTGATTGAATCATGTAACATTACAAAGTACAATGCTTATCACAAGAAATCCAGTACCAGCTCCACCTGTTACACACAATACAACTCAGATCTGATCTCCAAATCTATTCCACTGCTTGCCTGCCTCCACTGCTCAATACCTGCTCAAGAACTGATGAGAATGGCTCACCAAACTCGTATTTCACCTCAAAATAGACACTCACACTTTGTTGGACGTGAGCAAAGGCTACAATACTGGGCAAATACGTGAGCAAACTCATTGGCATACTCAATCCCTTTATTGTGCAAGATCTGGTGCACAACTATAGTCACAACTGATAGTAATCTGATTCTCTAACACCTGTCCCTGCTGAACTGAACATGCACTGACATGCAACTGAGTTAACTGATGTATTCATTAGTTGTATTATGAGTTAATAACTTGTGAATTAATTAATAACTAATTCGCCCAACTCATCTCTAGTCTATTTGCTAGTTAGACTAAATACAACCAGTTTAACAAAGCTAAACTGAACACAACTCCATCAACTCCACCAAACTCAACTGATTGAGTTCTAACTGAAGTCATGCATGCAAATATTAGTCATCCCATAGGTAACCACGTATTTCCCTCTGGGATCTGCATGTACCACATCCATAGCTCATCCTGAAGTGCTCCAAGAGAATAAGATTAAGTTTATAGTGCAAATATTATTGTGAAATAATAATATTTGACTTTTCTATTTTTGACTTTGATCACTCACACTTTCATCAAAAATAGAAGTCCATCTATTTTTTTCCCAACTTGATCAGTCATCCATAAACAACAACCTGCAATCCATAGACATGATCCATATGTCTAAAAATAGACATAGTCTAAAAATAGACTTGCGCCAAAAATAGCCTGCGGGCCCACTTAGTGAAGGCGACTCTTTTCACTAAGCTCCATCATCTTGTTGCAATCTCAACAACCATTTCTTGTTGCACACTTTTCAACACTCCCTCTCAACAAGAAAGGCTTCCTCTCAAACCCGATCCTGTAACTCTGGAATGTTCTCCATGCAACACATCTGGCTGGTCCACTTGCTCTGTCATCAAAGTCTCTGACTGCTATTGCCTCTGTCGACTGAAACTCTGCATCTCTGTGCTCTTCAGTATCTGACTGCTCTAGCCTCTGTCACTTTGATCTCTGATTGCATCCGTGCTGCTGCTGGTTCTACCTCCCAGCATTGCATCCGCACTGCACCTCCCAACTGACCTCCTCGTTGGGATAGAAACACCCTCTGATGCTGAAGCTCTACCTGCTGCCGACAAGTGCTCCCTCTCTGACATCTGCGCTACTGCAACATCTCCATGCATCTCGCACCATTGCACACCTCTCTGTGCCACCTAGCACAGTGCAAAACACGTGTGCCTCTCACATTGTTGCAGCCTACTAGCTATGCGCTGTCCTGGGATTCCCTGCACTGTTGCTCTCTCTGCCGCTCCATTCGCATCTGTCTCTACCCAATCAGTCAGTTCCTGCTACTACACATCTGGGGCTCCCGTAGGAAGGTCTCATCCAATAGGTTGGGTACCTCAAGGATCCTGCCCCTCCTCCTTGGGACAATCAATCCACATCACCCCACCTCCTACTTGGAGGTATGGCTGCATGCGATCCCTCAGCCCACCTGGCTCGAAGTTTCCTCCTACTGGAGGTCTCTGGATGAGTAGATGTCTCTACTCGATCTCCACTTAGCTTCCCCTGTTGTGGCTCCTCCACAACTTCCTGAAGCTGCTGCACCAATCGTGGCTCCTCCAAAATCGTCTGAGACTTCTTCTGGCTCTGCATGTTGAGAGGTAATATATGCTCCCTCTCAACCACCAAGTCTCCATCATGACAACGAAAGCATCTCACCTTCGACTTTTCAACCTTCTTCCCATCATTGGAAGAACAAGATTCAAAAAGAGAAACCTTCTCCTTCCCCTTCTTCGCCTTACTCGCTAAGGCACAGTTCTCCTCATCATGCATAGATGAAGAACTGTCTCTGGTGCTCCGTCTAATCTCCTCCTGCCCAAGATCCGACCAAAGTCTCTCCCATCCTGGCAGTTTCTCCCTTCCATTCACTAAGTTCTGGTAGCTATGCCAACTCTTAGGAAGGTCAAGGAGTGCTAGACTCACCATCCTCATCCGACAGTCACCCCCACACTTCCCAGCTCATCCCGGCATTGGGTGAACTTCGTGAGATACCTGGGCATATTGTCTCCATTCTCACACTGAATGTTTCTGAGTTTTATCTCTTGCTTTGGAATTAAATTCGAATTCCACCAGTTCAAAAACTCAACCACTTCCGATCTAGAATTTGTGAGAACAAAGTATTTCTTGTACAGAGATCTACTGTATGGGCATTCACTGGATATCTCACCTTCCAAAAAAAGGATGAATCCAGAGGCTACCTGGCCCGATTACAGACTATGCGTGAAGAAATAAAATGTAAACACTTTCTGAATAATAGATCTGATGATCAATCCTCGCTTGATATCCTGTAAAAATCTCTTCTACAAATCAAGCAGCTCTGATACCATGCAGAAACTTTTTCTACAATTATCTAACTCGCTCTGATACCATGTAGAAATTTTGAATAATTTAACACATATTCACAGAGATTATCCTAATCATACAATTATAAGCAGAACATGTATAATACATAATCTCCTCTACGTTGATCATCAATTTACAGAAGCAGAAACATTCACAGGCACACATAGAAGCATCAATCAAACTCATAAACACAGTATGTATCCCGGGGAAAACATCTCGCTAAAAACCCCAACTATTTGTATATTATATTGATTGAATCATGTAACATTACAAAGTACAATGCTTATCACAAGAAATCCAGTACCAGCTCCACCTGTTACACACAATACAACTCAGATCTGATCTCCAAATCTATTCCACTGCTTGCCTGCCTCCACTGCTCAATACCTGCTCAAGCACTGATGAGAATGGCTCACCAAACTCGTATTTCACCTCAAAATAGTCACTCACACTTTGTTGGACGTGAGAAAAGGCTACAATACTGGGCAAATACGTGAGCAAACTCATTGGCATACTCAATCCCTTTATTGTGCAAGATCTGGTGCACAACTATAGTCACAACTGATAGCAATCTGATTCTCTAACACCTATCCCTGCTGAACTGAACATGCACTGACATGAAACTGAGTTAACTGATGTATTCATTAGTTGTATTATGAGTTAATAACTTGTGAATAAATTAATAACTAATTCACCCAACTCATCTCTAGTCTATTTTCTAGTTAGACTAAATACAACCAGTTTAACAAAGCTAAACTGAACACAACTCCATCAACTCCACCAAACTCAACTGATTGAGTTCTAACTGAAGTCATGCATGCAAATATTAGTCATCCCATAGGTAACCACGTATTTCCCTCTGGGATCTGCATGTACCACATCCATAGCTCATCCTGAAGTGCTCCAAGAGAATAAGATTAAGTTTATAGTGCAAATATTATTGTGAAATAATAATATTTGACTTTTCTATTTTTGACTTTGATCACTCACACTGTGATCACTCACACTTTCATCAAAAATAGAAGTCCATCTATTTTTTTCCCAACTTGATCAGTCATCCATAAACAACAACCTGCAATCCATAGACATGATCCATATGTCTAAAAATAGACATAGTCTAAAAATAGACTTGCGCCAAAAATAGCCTGCGGGCCCACTTAGTGAAGGCGACTCTTTTCACTAAGCTCCATCATCTTGTTGCAATCTCAACAAGCATTTCTTGTTGCACACTTTTCAACACTCCCTCTCAACAAGAAAGGCTTCCTCTCAAACTCGATCCTGTAACTCTAGAATGTTCTCCATGCAACACATCTGGCTGGTCCACTTGCTCTGTCATCAAAGTCTCTGACTGCTATTGCCTCTGTCGACTGAAACTCTGCATCTCTGTGCTGTTTAGTATCTGACTGCTCTAGCCTCTGTCACTTTGATCTCTGATTGCATCCGTGCTGGTGCTGGTTCTATCTCCCAGCATTGCATCCGCACTGCACCTCCCAACTGACCTCCTCGTTGGGATAGAAACACCCTCTGATGCTGAAGCTCTACCTGCTGCCGACAAGTGCTCCCTCTCTGACATCTGCGCTACTGCAACATCTCCATGCATCTCGCACCATTGCACACATCTCTGTGCCACCTAGCACAGTGCAAAACACTTGTGCCTCTCGCATTGTTGCAGCCTACTAGCTATGCGCTGTCCTGGGATTCCCTACACTGTCGCTCTCTCTGCCGCTCCATTCGCATCTGTCTCTACCCAATCAGTCAGTTCCTGCTACTACACATCTGGGGCTCCCGTAGGAAGGTCTCATCAAAGAGGTTGGGTACCTCAAGGATCCTGCCCCTCCTCCTTGGGACAATCAATCCACATCACCCCACCTCCTACTTGGAGGTATGGCTGCATGCGATCCCTCAGCCCACCTGGCTCGAAGTTTCCTCCTACTGGAGGTCTCTGGATGAGTAGATGTCTCTACTCGATCTCCACTTAGCTTCCCCTGTTGTGGCTCCTCCACAACCTCCTGAAGCTACTGCACCAATCGTGGCTCCTCCATAATCTTCTGAGACTTCTTCTGGCTCTGCATGTTGAGAGGTAATATATGCTCCCTCTCAACCACCAAGTCTCCATCATGACAACGAAAGCATCTCACCTTCGACTTTTCAACCTTCTTCCCATCATTGGAAGAACAAGATTCAAAAAGAGAAACCTTCTCCTTCCCCTTCTTCGCCTTACTCGCTAAGGCACAGTTTTCCTCATCATGCATAGATGAAGAACTGTCTCTGGTGCTCCGTCTAATCTCCTCCTGCCCAAGATCCGACCAAAGTCTCTCCCATCCTGGCAGTTTCTCCCTTCCATTCACTAAGTTCTGGTAGCTATGCCAACTCTTAGGAAGGTCAAGGAGTGCTAGACTCACCATCCTCATTCGACAGTCACCCCCACACTTCCCAGCTCATCCCGGCATTGGGTGAACTTCGTGAGATACCTGGGCATACTATCTCCATTCTCACACTGAATGTTTCTGAGTTTTATCTCTTGCTTTGGAATTAAATTCGAATTCCACCAGTTCAAAAACTCAACCACTTCCGATCTAGAATTCGTGAGAACAAAGTATTTCTTGTATAGAGATCGACTGTATGGGCATTCACCGGATATCTCACCTTCCAAAAAAAGGATGAATCCAGAGGCTACCTGGCCCGATTACAGACTATGCGTGAAGAAATAAAATGTAAACACTTTCTGAATAATAGATCCGATGATCAATCCTCGCTTGATATCCTGTAAAAATCTCTTCTACAAATCAAGCAGCTCTGATACCATGCAGAAACTTTTTCTACAATTATCTAACTCGCTCTGATACCATGTAGAAATTTTGAATAATTTAACACATATTCACAGAGATTATCCTGATCATACAATTATAAGCGGAACATGTATAATACATAAACTCCTCTACGTTGATCATCAATTTACAGAAGCAGAAACATTCACAGGCACACATAGAAGCATCAATCAAACTCATAAACACAGTATGTATCCCGGGGAAAGCATCTCGCTAAAAACCCCAACTATCTGTATATTATATTGATTGAATCATGTAACATTACAAAGTACAATGCTTATCACAAGAAATCTAGTACCAGCTCCACCTGTTACACACAATACAGCTCAGATCTGATCTCCAAATCTATTCCACTGCTTGCCTGCCTCCACTGCTCAATACCTGCTCAAGAACTGATGAGAATGGCTCACCAGACTCGTATTTCACCTCAAAATAGTCACTCACACTTTGTTGGACGTGAGCAAAGGCTACAATACTGGGCAAATATGTAAGCAAACTCATTGGCATACTCAATCCCTTTATTGTGCAAGATCTGGTGCACAACTATAGTCACAACTGATAGCAATCTGATTCTCTAAGACCTGTCCCTGCTGAACTGAACATGCACTGACATGCAACTGAGTTAACTGATGTATTCATTAGTTGTATTTTGAGTTAATAACTTGTGAATTAATTAATAACTAATTCATCCAACTCATCTCTAGTCTATTTGCCAGTTAGACTAAATACAACAAGTTTAACAAAGCTAAACTGAACACAACTCCATCAACTCCACCAAACTCAACTGATTGAGTTCTAACTGAAGTCATGCATGCAAATATTAGTCATCCCATAGGTAACCACGTATTTCCCTCTGGGATCTGCATGTACCATATCCGTAGCTCATCCTGAAGTGCTCCAAGAGAATAAGATTAAGTTTATAGTCCAAATATTATTGTGAGATAATAATATTTGACTTTTCTATTTTTGACTTTGATCACTCACACTATGATCACTCACACTTTCATAAAAAATAGAAGTCCATCTATTTTTTTCCGAACTTGATCAATCATCCATAAACAGCAACCTGCAATCCATAGACATGATCCATATGTCTAAAAATAGACATAGTCTAAAAATAGACTTGCGCCAAAAATAGCCTGCGGGCCCACTTAGTGAAGGCGACTCTTTTCACTAAGCTCCATCATCTTGTTGCAATCTCAACAAGCATTTCTTGTTGCACACTTTTCAACAGAATGAACCAGAAGAACAACCTCAACATAAATGAAGCAGATAGTAAGTGAAGCAATTTTGAGACAATTTTGATGTGAAGTCTACTTTTTGAAGATTGAAGGTTATTTTGGATCGATAATGTCAGATTATTTGGTTCATAGCATGCGGATAAGCCATGGAAAAATTCAAAAAAATGACAAAAGTTGTGTTCTTGAATCACATAGCAGTTTCATAGCGCGCTATGAAACTGCCAAAAATGACATATAATGCACAGCAGTTTTGTAGCGCGCTACAAAACTGCTGAAGCTGCGAGTTTTGTTTTTTTCAATCAATTTTGAAATGAAAGGGGGGAACCATTATGAAAGAATGTTGTTGTAGAAGACACAAAAGGGCCACCTCAGAAGTTTTAAATACTAAACAAAGGAAAATTCAAAGAATGAAAGGCATTTAATATCTCCAAACTCTGAGCTACGAAAACAGCAATCATTTTTGTAGCTAAGAAAGTTGTCATGCTTGAATCAGATTCTAAGGGGTTTTGTCTTAGCACGAGTATATGAGCAATACCTTTGGTCTAATTCAAGGCATTACATGTTATTAAAAGGGATAAAATGGTTAGCAGAATTTGAGGAACCACTTTGGAGACCAAAGTAGAAAAACAGGGGCAGATCCAAGGACAGTTAAAGGACAAGAAATCAAAGGCCAGCATGGAGTTTAAAGTCATCACTCAAGCCAAAGATGAAGAGGGACAGATGTCAAAGAACAAGTTTGTTTCATAGCTAAGGTTGTTTCCAACATAGATAAGGAGTTACACTCCTAGTCAAATTAGGTCCCTAAGACTGTTAGTTTACAGTCAGTTGTAATTAATAGTCTGTTTAAAGTGAAATAGTGAATTCCCCTCTTGCTGGAGGAAGGAATTCAAGCTTGTAAGGAAACTCTATATATGACAAGAGTTGTAATGCATCAAGGGTTGGAAAATTTTAGAGAAAACACTCATATTGTGTCATTGTAGAAGATTATGTTTTTATGAATACAGACTTTGGCTTTACTTCTCAAAATTAAGAAAGAGTTGAATGGTGGCTTGTTTTATGTTTGTCTTCATTTCCTTACTTGTAGTGGTATGAATGTATGATACTTAGAACTCATTGGCAATGCTCTAACTTCTTTCATGTATTTGTAGATTGCGTCTCCTACATGTTTCTATGTGTTAACTGATATATTGAACTTTTGATACCCTGACTTCCATTTTGAGCTGCTACTGTTGTCATACTAAGCATTTTCTGACCCCATAAGCCCAATGGATGTTTATTGACTGTGTTTCAACCATTTACACTTCTTCATTTGTTTCATAGAGTTAGCCATCTAATCCATTATCAAAATCTTTAACCTAGTGAGAGAGCCCTCTCAGGTTGAGGAGGCTAGGCCTCAGCAAAAAGTTGATTTGAAATAGTTACTCAGAGTCTTCTTGATTGGCAGCCTATCAGGGGTTGATTTTGTGATAACAGCGCTGATTTGAAAACTCATAAAATAGAGAATATAAAGAATATTCCTAGGCACAATGTTAATGTTATGGATGGCCTCCATTGTTGTCTACCAATAGTTTAGCATAAATCTTCCTAGGCTCCATAGGTAGAACGGTATTTTTTCAATGGCTCGTACAGATCTACCCTCCCATGATTGCAGCAACTGCCAAAACCAAGCACCGTGCTCATAAAGTAATTATGAGCCATACTAGGTTTCCACATGTGATATCGATTAGCCCATTATCAAAATCATGAACGCTGCAACGATCTATATGTGCTTTGACTTTGGCTTTATTTTTACTCCCAATGAGACGTTGCATTTTGTAGTTGTATTAACTTGAGATATGTATGCCAAAGTCGCGGATTCAAATCGACAAAATTAATGGTGGTTATTGCGTACATTTCATTGTACGTACATGCTCCTCTGACTTTCATGCCAAACAATTACACGACTGATCCAGCGAGTTCCCAAATGCAGTTCGTACGCACTGTGCGCTGAAAATCAAGCCAAAGGGCATGGGAAAACCTCCCACCTACGAATTTGGACAGTCAAAACGGAAAGCTGGGTCTTCCTTCAGAGAATTGAGCGGCTCCTTCAGAAAATCAATGGTTTTATTCACAGAAAAATTCGTGACTCCCTTGAACAAATTTGACAGATCTCACACCCGTGACACTCAGTCTATGCTTGAAATCTGGTAAAAGGAAGCACAAATAATCCGCCACGATCTGTCACGTATCCGGAAATGGTGATGTGGGTTTCTGTTTTGAAACGAATTCCCAACTCACAATCATGAAATTAAAGAACCTAACAAGAAACGTGACTCTAACGCGCCTTTATTTCCATCAGCCACTAAAAAATCTGATTTCTTACGATCAGAATCACCCACAGTCAAAATCACGCATAGCAGAGATGTATAAATAGAGATTAGACAATCATCACAAGTTGCAGTTGCGACTCCTTGAGCAACGAATTCCACAGTATATGAATTTCTAGGCCAAAGGATCACACAGTAATGAATTTCTAGGCTCAGAAGAACAATACACCTTTACATTCATCTATTCTTCTCACACTCAGATCTATTCTTACACAATAATTCTCAAAATCTTACACAATAGACTATTCTATGTACACAGTATTACTCATCTAAAAGTCAGGGTTGAACCATATTAGAAAAAAAACGGAGACCTGAGTTGAGAGGTTTTGCACAACACAAATTTTACACAGTGATATTCATTATGAAAGTCTGAGTTATAAATTGAAATGGAATCATTATTTGGTGAAAAAAGTAATATTCTAACTTGTGTACCTGTATTTACTGACAAAATAATAAAGAAACAGAGAGATCTCAAGCATAGCAAGTTCTGCTCCCGCACAGAATCGACCTCCTGCTCCAAATGGAAGAAAAACTTCACTGTTTCTCCAGTTTTTCATTCGAGCGACCACCTGTGATATATATATATATATATATATATATATATATATAATCCAATTAGCTTTGCAAGGTGATATACATGACTGAATTCAAACTTACTGCGTCGGGCTCCAGCCAACGCCATGGATTGAAACTCAGAGCATCCTTGTAAAATTCTTCATTAACATGAACTGCATGTAGATATGGCACTACACGCCAGCCTTTGGGAATAACATAGTCTGCCAAAACAAATTATGATAATGGTAAAAGTTAGAATCATAAGGATCCTGAACAGGTAATTACTTGTAGACAGAAGACAGAAATTTAACATCAGCTTTACCGTTGAACTTAACATCCTCTGTAGTCTCACGGAAGAGAGCTGTAGCTATGCCTCGTAGGCGAAGTGTCTCATTGATAACCTGAAAAAGAATAAAAGTTAATTAAGTATATGAAATTAAACTATGAGTATAATAGTTTTTATTTTTTTTATAAGTCTGGTAGGATTAGGGGCTAGCAAAAGATTTAAACGAAAGATTTTTTGGTGTGTGGAGACTTTATTTTCATTGCCCAAACTGACGATTAATATGAAGAAATTTTGAAATTAAAACTGTTTTCTAAATAAAAATAGTAGTAATCATCATGTTATCTTGGAATAAATATTTTTGAAGGAAAAAGAAAAATAAAAAAATTTACTTAGATTTCAAGGATTAGATTCTGAATTTAAGTACTCGTTAAGCATATTTTTAAGCGAGAAATAACTAAAAAGTTTTTTTTTAAAGTTTTTTTCATGTTTTTTTTTTTCTCAAATATATGGAGATTCAAATATATGAAGATTAAGTGCATGTAGAATTAAATTAAAATCTATCATTTTTTTAAGCCATTTTAAATGAAAAAATTATAATTAGGTCGATTTATATATCTTAATATTCAACCAAAAATTTCAAATCCCAAAGATCATAATATCACCCATTTATGCCCATTAATATTTTATATGTGACTTCCCTAACATTTTAACCTTCCAAGCGTTCTAAAATTCAAAAATAAAATAATTATTTTAATAAAAGATTTAAGGTCTCCAAAGGATTCAAGTAACTCTCGTAACAAAATTATTTAACCAGTTCAATAGAAGAAAGAATCTGTTATAATTTTTCACTTGTGGGTATAACAATATCATTAAACAGCTTTCCTCATCATATTTTCACAATCAAACTCTTACAATAATATAGAAGACTTCAATGGAGAATTGGGTGGAAAATGTACTCACACATCTAGTGAAAGACATTGATCTGTAATCATCCCATGTCAGTGTTTCCTGGTCTGATACTTTTGTTCTTAATGAATCAAATTCAACCTGAGTGAAAAGATAGCATTTGATTTATCTTGCAAATTTGTTGATCTTGTAACCAAAAAACACTTTTCTTCTTAATGAATCAAACTCAACTTGAGTGAAAAGATAGCATTTGATTTATCTTGCAAATTTGTTGATCTTGTAACCAGAAAAGCCATAATTCTTCCTGAAATGTAACTTTATGCTTACTCTCAATTGTTCCAAAGCTTTAGGACAGCCAGTAAGAAAATGTACAACGAATGACATTATCTTGGTTGTTGTTTCGGTTCCAACGAAAAGTAGAGAAAGGATGAATTCGCCCATAATTTCTTCCGTTATGTTTTCTTCTTCATCTAATACTCTGGCTAGTAAGCTACTTTTGGGTACTCCATTAGAATTGTCTTTTCTCTCTTCTAGTGCTTTGGATACCTTAGACATCAAAATCCGCCTTGCCTGAGAATCAAAACTGAATAAAACTCAATATTGTGTAACAAATTGTAGAGTGATATTTAAATATGGTGTGAAAATTATAATACAAATATCATTTAAAATTGGGATAATCATATAAATTAAATGTTTGGTAAACACTACTAGCTTATAATAAACATCTAAACATTTACTTTATGCTAAATATTATATGGTTGAAAATAAAAAATAAAAACCATAAAAATATCTAAACTTTAAATTTATTTTAAATTATTAATATTTTTTTTTAAGTCACAATAATTTCCATTAAGCCAAAAAGCGACATAATTATGTGTAGTTTTTCAAAATTCGGTCATTCTCACTCCTACTAGGTTTATTGGTGATTCATCAGAATTTTAACACAAGTGAGAAAACGTTGAGATATATAAAACAAAAGAGAGCCCATAAACAAGTGAAATGACAAGATTTGCACACATCTTTTAGCCATCAAACACCATAAGACATTACTAATGTTGGATATACTGGGCTAGAAGCTTGGGGTGGAGGGTGAGGGAATTTGGATTGAATGTGCCACTATAGATGCTCTAAGCGAGCATCTAGATGGTTCAAGCCAACCTCCAAACGTGCCAAATTGTCTCGCATCTGCCATTAGCTTCTTTGAAGGACATTAAGGAAAGCAATAATTTCACTACAATCCTCATTTTTTTCCTTGAGAACTTGACCCATAAATGTCTTTAGCTCCCAATGTAAAGTGACTCAATGGATGTATTGAGATCTCCTCCCCTTAGTGTGATCATGGTCCAGTAATGATCCAAGATCTTTTTCTTATAGATGTGTTAAAGAATTACACGCATAAAATGTAGCTTAACGTAGAAATTTAATGCGCACATGAGAGAAGAGGAGAAACACATAAAGCATGAAAGAAGACAACAGAACTTGATAAAGGAGTTCGTCCGACTTGGACTATGTCTTCGGGCCCTGCTCGATCAATGGGGAGGCCTTCATTCATTAAGTGGCATGAGAAGGAAGAGTACAAGCATCAATTACAAAAACAAGGATTTTTATACCTCCATACTGAAAAATGGCCGAAAAATGTAGAACTCTGACGGAGAAACGGACAGCACCATTGCGTTCGTGGCATCGAGAAATGCTAAAACCGTATAAAATTTGTCAAAATCTGACAAAATTAATATTCGGCCCTCCTGCAAAATTCTGCCTCGAACTGCGTGAACTACCTCTTGCCCCTAGGCACACCTATAAGTTGCATTTAAATAAAAATTTGCCAGTGGATTTTCCCAAATTAGCGGTTGGCTGAGTTGGTTAGGTATCTGGCTATGAGGGAGGAGGTCGGGAGGTCAAACCTCGCCTCCTTTTTTTATACACCACAACTAAATTTTTAAAAATTGGTTGGTTCGGGCCCGCCTTGGGTGGCCTACCCACTGTACCCACCTCCACTGTGCAGTTTGGTTGTTGCATGTTTCGGGGTCGGGTCCATGCCCCAAGGACTGGCCCAACCAACTCCCTTTCCTTTTACTTTATGTGGTTCCATGGATTGTTATGAGGGTTGTGGGGTGGCAGGGTCATGGCCGCCCACCCCGTTTGTTGTTTGTTTGTTCCGTGGGATGGGGGGATGGGCCGGGGGTCATGGCCCGCCCCTCCATCATTAACATTGCTGTTACAAGTATGGGTTGGGGTGTTGGGGTTGGTGGCCCACCACCCCCTTTTTTATATTTTTTTTGTTCTTTTAAAACAAACTATGCAAATTTTGAAAATTCTGTTTTTTACCGAAGGAGTCTTTTTAACAAGGCAACAATTTTGCCCAGAATCTGGCCGGAGTTGGCCGGATTCTGTCCGCCGAAAAAAGTCTAAATTGTGCCTTCATTAATCCTGCCAAGTCATCAAAAGTCAACCCAACTTTGACTGCCTCTATCTCCTTCATCCAGACTCAGATTGGAGTGTCGTTCGCAACGTTGGAATCAGCGCGACGAGCACTTCGATATGATATCAAGTTAATCACCTTTCTACCACATTGAATTTTGAGTTTTTTCCATGTCACTGGTGTCTGGAGATCCACCTAGATCAAGTAACCAGTGAGATACTTCTCCAATAAGCTCTGAATCAGAGAGAGATTGTCTTTCCTAGTTCATTGTTCATTCCAGTTTTTGAATATCATCTTGGGTGCTAAGGGAGCTTGTAGCCTCAAAACTAGTAGCCTCCTCCTAACGATGGACCTCAACCTAATACATGTTGGGTTGGCCTTGGCTGGACTTCCCACATTCTTCCCTTCCTCATCTACAATGACCTCGATTAAGAGTCATTCTAGATAGCTCACTAGTTAAACCTCTTGGCATGGTTTTCTTGGACTCAAGACACAAATACAGAGTGAAATTTGCTACAAAGATCCATATAACAACCACCTTGATACTAAAAATTTGAGGAGCACTCAAAATTTCAATCCGCCACCCAAACACCAGAACAACAAACCTCTTCTTGAAGTTGGCTACACAGAAGGAAATGTAGAATTAAAACCAATCCTTAGGAAACTAACTCAAACCAGGCTTAATTAAGAGGAAATCCTCCACTGAAGCCACCGACAGAAAATGGTCATACAACTAGAAATATATGACAGAAGCAGAATCTCCTGATAGACAACCTTGAGCTGGAAAGCTAGTGGACACCAAAAGAACAAGAAAGTGAACAAGACACCCAACAATAGTAGCTAAACACCAAAAATTCCAAGCAGGTGATATAACTTTAACAGAGGGATGAAGTTGCCTTGCAAATTCTAACAAGGGTATGCTATTAAATGTCTAGTAGCCTCCTAGAGCAAGGAGAATAGAATTCTAGAGCTACCCAAGAGCCTCTCCATGAGTGTAAATCTGCCTCCCCCTCTGACCAAGACTACACAATGACAAAAGCGAAAGAATTTAGTTTTTTGAAGGTTTCTCCATCCAAGAAACTACATACCACCATATTACACCACAAAGTCATTTAAGACTAGCTAGGGACCATAAAGCAAAAATCCATTACAAATTATAGGGATGCAAGACCAATGTCCTAACCACCAGTGAAAATATATATTGTCCCTCCACCATATCACCACCGTAAAAAAATAGAACATTAGTTTAAAAATTTGTCTCATTTAAGAACCATTAAACCACATGTGCTTGTGCACGGGGAGGCATGACATGCCACCCCCTACATTAATTATTGTGGGAGTTGGTGGGGTTGCAAGAAAATTTCTCCCCATGATCCCTTTGTCTTTGTTCATCTACCCCCATTAGGAAATCTCTATCCTCTTCTAAAATAGTGAACATCTAACTGTGTCAAGTAAATGGGGTTTTCACTATCTAAGCAGAGTTGAAGCTTAGATCTTGTCCTTGAGTTCCCCAATTAGCTAGAATATTTGCACTCTTATTCCCTGTTCTGTGAGAATGTGACGTGATAACATATGGGAAGGAGGAAAGAAATCATAGGATGTGAGATACGTGAAGTTCTAGCACCATTTTTTGACCACTTTAACCATCGAGGTACCATAGATGAGTTCTTGAGTTGTAGATATTACTAGTTAGGAATCCCAATCCAACTAAATATTGGGGAAACCCTATTTTCTTGCAATCCTTAGACCTCTCTTGAGGGTAATAGATTATTCTACATGATTCCTGGTAAAGAAAAAACTGATAGCATATATCCTTAGTGGATTTCCAAACCAATCCTTGAGAATTCCTTTGTACCCAACGAGGCCATGGTTGCCTTTATAAGCCTCATCAATGTTTAACTTGATGAAGCAAGGCATTGGAAGAGAGAAGCAATGTAACACCCCCTCCTCCCAGGTCCACCCAAGCAACCAGCCAACTCGGCAAACATGTGATGAGAGAGGTTACTAAGGGATTCAATCTCCTAGGTGACCTTAAGAAAATGGAATCAACATAACCCATCAAACAAACCCATCCACATCAGCAGAAAGTCCCTCATGAGACATGTCAGCCACTTAGATAGCCTGTCCCTGAGCCCCATTGATGATTTAAGCCTTTTAACCCATATTCACTCTCATGATATAGGAAAGACAATGACTAGCAACTCAAAGTCGCTCTCATAGGCCTCTGTGCTAGCGACTGCAGAATTTTCTCAGCAGACCTGTGTCAGTGACCCCGAGATTTGAGCCACTTTTCTAGCCGAGAATCCTGATCTCTGCCCATAACTTGTTACAACCTTTAGAATCATTTAAAGACATGATAACAATGTTGATAACTCCAAATCAACCTCAGGCCTAGGCCTGAGCATCCCCAACCGGGATTGACATTCCGTCAAACACTTGGCATTAATGCAACCTACATGTCTAAAAAGAGAGCATAAATGATGGATAAAACCTATGAAACATAGCCAAAAGGATCACCTCCTTCTCAATTGAACTAGTACATCATTAATTAGGTCTTGCATCCATTCATTTAACAGTTAGAAGTAAATACATGAAATAACTATGCTAGAAACCAGTCATTCAACCATGCTTATAACCAACATAAAACCATATAAATATAAGAGCTATGACAACCATTAAATCCACATATAAACCAGTTCAAAAGTAAGAGAACTTAGCTTTTATTATTCATAGGAAAATCCGACGAGGTTCGAGACTTCCACGTACTACCCGAACATAGACATGGCTAAACCAAATCTCTCTTTTAGCTAGTAACCCCCGTGCCATATTCCAAGCATGAATGTGGAATCTCATAGAACAACCAATCCAAGAACAACCAAGGGAATCTAGAAGTTAAACCACCTCCACCCTCATCAAACTGTGATCACAATGAAACCGGTGTTTCGATCACAACCAAACCGAACTTGGAATGTCATCCAGAATCCATCACTATCCTTGAGTAATTTTCCATCTCCTTGTGTCTCACGCTTTACCACAATCTAAACCCGATCACTAGGCCCTAAATCAAGACCAATCTCCCAATATTTATCGAAACCCACACCCAGATCACTAGGCCCTAAACTGATACTTCTCCCTCAGGCTTTGCCGTGTATCCCACCAAAACTGGTCAAGGGATTCCTAGGCATTTGGGAATGGAACTTGAGACCACCTCTGCCTTGGATTCTGAAATCCATCTAGCAAACCAAAGCTCAAAAACTGAAATAAACATCCCAACAAACCATGAAATCTAGAAAAAGGCAAGGCTAGGTTGAAAACCATTGTCATATCCCGACAAAACCATAGCACTGACAGCAAGAGAACCATACACCAACATGTAAAGCATTACATGTCCAAACCAGCTAGGAAATCACACATGCAAAAGGTTACCTGCAAGTATTCCTGCTAAAGCTACTTGATCTTGCTTTCCTTTCTTTGATCCAAAGTTAGAGTGCTCCAAGAAAACTCTAAGTGATGAAGAGTGAGGGAGGGAGAGAAGAATGAGAGAGCTCCAAACTTGAACTGAGAAAAGGTTATCAACTGATCCTCAAAAGCCTTTTTATTAATTAGGCCTCTATTTTCTTCATTTTCGATTATTTTCCTTCAATTTCCTCCTCACATGAAAACTGTGACCTTTCACCTTATTTTTCTCCTAATTTCCTTTATTTTCATTAATAAATGTGTCAAAAATGATTTTTTTCCTTTTAATGCCTTTACCTTTTCCTTTTCCATTTTCCTTTAGCCAAAACACACATCTAGTGATGCCCACTAGGATATCTTTGCCCAACATTTAGCTTGGAATAAGTGTCCCTTAACCGTGGCATTATTTTGTCTTTATTAACTTTTATTACATGAACTGCTCACCAGGGATGTTACAGAACCCTCCCCCTTGGGGAACATCATCCTCGATGTTAAACCACACAAAGACCTCAACAAAACCGCTAAAAATAAAACATACTGCCCATGAAGCTTTATAACTTAGCTCGTTGCAGTATTTACAATGAAAGACCTGCTCAAAGAAAAACATCATGACAACATGGAAATATAACAACCATAATAACATGACACCCATATCACTTATTTGAGCTTTATAACATATCTCATGGCGATATTTACATACATATACCAAAACATCAGCAAAATATATGCCAAACATATACCAACATCAAACCAAAACTTCTTTTCCATAACCGGAAAATAATGAAGGATATAGGGCCCACATCAAATCCACCATTTTCCATATAGCTTCTTCAGGCCCAAAGTGCTTCCACTGCACTTTTTCTTGCTCTATGGATTTGTTCCTCATCATGATATGCTTCCGCTGCAGTATGCACTAAGGCTCTGGCTAGAACTCTCCTTGCTCCACTTGCAATATAGACCAATCAATAACATGATCAACATCCTTTATATACTTCTTAAGCAATGAAATATGGAAAACATCATGGACTTTCATTGTTAGAGGTAGTGCAAGTCGATATGCCACTGGTCCAATCCTCTCAAGGATCTCAAAATGCCCGCAATACCGTGGTTCCAACTTGGCACATGAACCAATCCTCAAAGAGATTTTATTGGGCTTGATTCGCAAATACACATGCTCCCTAACCTGAAACTCCTTGAATACCCTGTGTTGATCCGCATAACTCTTTTGTCTATCCTATGCTACCTTTAGATTCTTCTTTGTAACCTGCATTTCTGACTCCATGTCCATCAACATGTCTAGTCCAATAAGTACCCTATTCACTGGATCACTCCAACTGATGGGAGTGTTACAACTCCTTCCATACAATGCCTTGAAAAGACTCATCCTCAATGATTCCTGATAACCATTGTTGTATGTGAACTCAACCAATGGAAGATGCTCCTCCCATTTCCTCTACTAGTGCATCACGTACATCCTCAACATATCTTCCAAGATCCTATTGACCCTCTCTATCTGTCTATCTGTCTGCAGATGATAATCTATACTGAAATCCAACTTTGTACCTAAGCCTGCAAATAGCTCCTTGCAAAACTTGGAAGTGAACTTTGCATCCCTATCCAACACAATATTCTTTGGAACACCATGTAGTCTCACTATCTCTCTGATGAACACATGTTCTACCTCACTAGTTGAATATGTATTCTTCACTGGAATGAAGTGAGCTACCTTGCTCAATCTATCAACCACGACCATAATAGAATCATGCTGACTCATTGTCCTCGGAAGACCTGTGATGAAATCCATGGAAATGACCTCCCATTTCTATTCCGGAATCGCTATAGGTTGTAGTAGACCACCTGGATGCTTACATTCCACCTTTACCTATTGATAATCTAAACATCTAGCCATGAAATCTGCCACTTCCTTCTTCAAATTCAGCCAATAGTAAAACTTCCTAACCTTTGTCAATGTCTTTTGATATCCTGGATGACCCGAGTACGGATTCGTGTGAAAATCTCTCAAACTAAGCTTCTTGAGCTCACTATAATTCGACACATAAATCCTGACTCTAAATCTCACCGACCCATCTTCTGTGAGACAATATTCTGCATCCTAATCACCTGTACCTGTACCTACACCTGTACCTGCACATGTACCTTCACTTGTACATGTGCTCTACTGTAACCTATGCATAATCTCCATGCATTTGTCATCCTGCTAACCTGCTTACAAAATTCTATCTTGTAACTTTGTCGATAAGAGCTCATATCTTCTATTTTATTTACTTGTACCTTCTTGCATAGAGCATCTGCAACCTGGTGTTGGTCATCAAAATTGCCTTATTTTTAACTTCCATTTTACCCAGACACATTACCTAAGCCTTTGTTTTACCCTTGGAACCTATTTATTCCGGCACTTCTTCTAATCCTTGCACTTATTCCTGCACTAACTTCATGATTTTCGTTATTAAGGGTTATATGAGCTTAATTACTAATTAAAAATATTAAATAGCCTATTTTCCTTTGCAACTTACATGTTTTCTTTCATAAAGTATTTTGATAGAGCGAAAGTATTAATCGATGAGTAAGATGGGGTTGGTGCAGGAATATTCTTGTACCGTCCGCATTCTTGTACTCATGGAAGTTGGCAACATCAACATGGTTCACCACCAAAGGCCACTCTAGTTTGGCAATCCACGCACATTCCTCACCAAAAGATCAACAACATTATGTTGGGCTTGGAGCATGAGGAAAATGTGGGATATGGAGGCGAGGGTTTCGACCGAATACCCCTAATTTAGTCTTTTTTTCAAACAACCAAAAGCCAAGATTATACTTTTGTTTTGATTTCTATTGTGGCCATGAGCCAAATGATATGTATTTAATAAGGGTTTCTAGTAGAACTAGGTGGCGATATGCTGGTGAAAATTTGGCTTATATTGTAACTTTTTGTATCGCCATACTTCTGGGCTGGATCCAGATATCCACGATGTACATTTGAAGTTACTAAGTTTAACTGATCCTAATTTAAACATGAATGCAACAAATTACAGATATAACCATAAATACAGAGATGCAATAGAAATAACACTTCCTTTCATTAATATAAAATGACGAAATATGCTTACAAACGGAATGGAAATGAGACTAGCTCGAGCAATGGTAGCTTATCTCTGAGAAGAGATGTGGCAGCTACATGCCTCTGAACTGAGTTACAATGAGGCTAAAGGGACTTTTTATTATTAAACAATAATAGAAAACCCTAAACAACCAAAACCATAACCCGAGGAGATGTAACACCAAGAGTTTACGGGCCCCATTGGGATTAGTTGGGCACCCAACTTCCCGGAGTCGTAACTTGGTCATATTATCTCTGTTTGATGCACATGATACTTCGTTGGAAAGATCTCTCGAAGGACTACAACTGATAATGAAATTTCAATAAAATCACTCAGATGAATATTGCCAAAAAAATGTCGTTTAGGACCTCAAAACAGCTCCAGAAGTTCAGGACATGAAAAACTGCCAAAAATAGTAAATTGTGCTACAATTAAGGAAACTGGAAAAAAAAATAAAAAATAAAAACATTGTCAGAACAATTGTGGGGGTCCAAGTGGAATAGGCAGGTGGACACCAGTATCCACCTGGATCATTAATACAAGCAGGTATGCTAGTTATTCATTTCCTGTTCCAATATTTTATGTGATGTGTTATTTGAGCAGTTGATTTTCTAGATCTCATAATAGGGAAACGAGATGGTTGGCTAGGGCCTAGCCAACCTAACTCGTTCTTCCTCTTTCGTAAGGTGTGTTAGATGTATTTTTGTATGCAAGGTTTGAGAAAGAAGTATTTCATTTCTTTTAAGTAGCTAACAAATCTTCACTTTCTTCATAAATTGTGTGACTCAGGTCTGAGGTGTGAAGGTGTGGGTGTGTTCATTTATTGATGATTGAATAACATTTCTTTCCTTTGATGAGTATTTTCCTTTCTTCCAAAAGAATGTTTTGGTTTTCTTGCACCAGTGTGCTTTATTTGTACAAGTGAGGGTTGTTTCTGCTAGTGTGTTTATTTCTGCAAGTGGATTTATTTTCCTTATGCAAATGTGTCTCATTCCTTAGTATGCAAATGTGTTTTATGCAAGTGCATTTTCTTTAACTTATGGTTGATTTACTTGCATTTTCCTAAGAGTTAATGAAATGTTGTCTATATAATGAGGATCTATGTTTATGCTTAATTTCTTGTGGGAATAGTTCAATTAAAGACTGGAATTTGGCGAAGGGACCTTTGAACTGAAACCTTTATTCAGTAAAAGTGTAGATCTGGTTAATTTCATGACATTCATCTAGGAAGGAAGAGTACTCTATATTTAGAGTGGATGATCATTTCCACATGAAGAAGTTTATGTTGCAGTAGAGATTTCCTTTGGATTTTGAAGTACTTTTCACTTTCGGATTAATGATTAGATAAGGAGCATTTTGATTACATGCATTTATTTCTCTTCTGTGGTTTTCCTTGCAAGTTAATTTCTAGTTAGCACACTTTGCATTTCATGTAAGTGATTTGGAAGCTGAGTACAAGAATAATTATTTCTTAGTACATGAATCTTTGTTTTGGTACAGGGATCGATACCCCGGTACAAGAACAGAGTACTCTATTACACAAACCTAGAATTCTTGTATGAAAGCCAAAATACTCAGTGCAGGAACAGAACACGCTTCGAGTATAGGAACATCATTTTAGTACAGGAATATTGTTCTGGTGTAGGAACTCTGCTCCAGTACAGGAACATTGTTGCTGTGGAGGAACAATGAATTAGACCAGGAGGAAAAATTATAACAAAGACAAATGCACTTCACAGCCTAATCATTTCTCTGTCTTATGACTGCACTGACATTTAGTCTCAAATATATGTTTTTCTTTCTTTCACTGATCAGGATTGTTTATGTTGATTTGAAGTTCATTTCATTAAGTTTTCGCAACGTACTTTCCTTTTGATTCCAGAACCAGATTTTTTTTGGTATTATTTTCTTTGTAATTATTTGATTATGCAAATAATTAGGGAAGTTAGGAACATATTTGGTGAAAGTTTATACCATTAATCTTGGAATTTCCTGTGCTATGCCTCTAAGCGTATGTAGCCCCAAGTTGACAATTAAGTGTTGAAGGAGATTGTTGAACTGCAACTCCTGCACCCAACGCCTAGTTCTCCTTCCCTCTGATGTATTTGATCTCGAAGTCGAACTCACTAAGGGTATCCAACCATCTAGCTTGCCTAACATTTAGATTCGGCTGGTCAAACAAATATCTAAACCCACTGTGATCTCTTATCAATGTGAACCTCCTTCCCAAAAGATAATGTCTCCACATCTTCAATGCATGTATAATCGTTTTTAGCTCAAGATCATGCATTGGATAGTTCTTCTCGTGCCCATTCAGTTTCCATGACTTGTAACACACTACTTGTCATTCTTGCATGATAACTCCACCAAGTCCCCTCTTGCAAGCATCTGTACACACTACAAACACCTTATCCAGATCTGCAATACTTAGCACTGGTGCATGTGTCAACGACTGCTTAAGCTGCTCAAAACTAGCTTCACATTCTTCCTTCCATTCGAACTTCTTACCTTTCCACTACAATGATATGATAGGATATGAAATGCGTGAGAAGTTCTTGATGAATCTCCTGTAGTAACCTGCCAATCCCATAAATGATCTCACCTCATCCACATTCTTAGGATCTACCCACTCCATGATAGCCCTTATCTTTTCTGGATCTACTGTTATGTCATCCTTGGAGACAACATGCCCCAAGTATTGTACCTCAGTCTAAAAGAAGTTGCACTTGCTAAGTGTAGCACACAACTGATGATATCTTAGCAATGTCAACACTGCTGCTAAATGTACGACATGTTATTCCTCATTTTTAGAATATACCAGTATGACATCAATGAACACAATAACAAACTTATCCAAATATGGATGCAACACACTATTCATCAAACATATGAATGTAGCTGGAGAATTAGTCAAACTGAATGGAACAACAACAAAATCATAATGCCCATACCTGGTCCTGAACGCAGTCTTGAAGATATGATATTCCTTGATGCATACCTGATGGTATCCCTATCTCAAGTCAATCTTAGAGAACATTGTTTCTCCCTTTAACTGATCAAACAAATCATCAATCCTTGACAAAGGGTACTTTTTCTTGATCGTTACCTTGTTCAGCTACTTGTAGTCAATGCACAATCTAGGAGTACCATATTTATTCTTCACAGACAACACTGGTGCGCCCCATGGAAATACACTAGGTCTGATTTATCCTTTGTCCAACATTTCCTTCAACTACAACTTCAACTCTACTAACTCAGGTGTGCTCATCCTATAAGGTGATTTTGGTGCTGGAGCTGCCCCTGGCACCAACTCAATAGCAAAGTCTACCTCCTTGTGAGGTGGCAACTCTATAATGTCCTTAGGGAATACATCCTAAAACTACTGCAAAAATGGGTACCTTATCAACACATCGGCATCCTCAACCTCCTTACCCTTGTCACTAGAAATATGTACTGCAAACATCACACAACTCTTTCTGCAACTATGCTTAACTTGCATAGTAGTAACCATCATCACTAATGTAGGCTTCTTCTTTCCCTACAAAGTCCTCTTTTCCCCACTATCATCCACACACTCAATGGCCTAGTCAAGGCAATCCACTTTGGTTTTCTTAAGGTATAGCCAATCCATACCCAAAAGCACACTATATGATCCCAATGGAAATACATTCAAACATGCTTCTGTAGGCATACCATTTAAATCAAATGCAGAAGCTCTTACCTATTAGTTTCAGTCTTTGTAGCCTTCCTCCAGTGATCAAACATGCTCTTACAAAGTGATTTTAAGGTGTCAAGGTCAAATTTTGTCATTTCAATGAGTCTTCAAGCAAAATTTGGTCACTAGGTATTAGGTCTAGGGTTTGCTTTTACTCCTTTCAAAGTTGTCCAATTTTCGATCCATGTCACTATTCAGCTGAGTGTACCATCATTCAGAGGGTTTTCATCATCATGTTAGGTTCCAATGGGTCATTTTACACCTTGTTCATGCTTCAATTGTGCCTAGGTAAGGTTCATTTCCCTCTCCTAGGGTTTTGAAGGCAATTTCTTTTGGATGGTAAAATCATTAGAAAAACTTGTATCCTGATGTTCATACACTTTCCCCTATCCTTAATGTACCTTATTAAACACTTCCCATCACTGATATCCCTCAAATTCCTCATTTTTGCACAAACCCTAGTTTCTTGCTACAACTTGGCAATTTTCTAGGCTAGACCTGTGTTTTGCCCTTTTGGACCCCTTCCCCTAAATAAATCTTTGAAATTCCACTTTTCCCTACTTCCTAACATCCCTCTCTACTTCCCAAAATTTTCTCAAGAATTTAGAAGCCCCTTATCCCCTTCATTTCGCTTCATTTCAACAAATCCCCTGTTCCACACATCAGGATAGGTTTTACTTCAATGATTTTTCTGAGCAAGAAAATATGAATTTGGGAAAACTAAGAGAGGTTTTTGTCCAAAATAGGCCAAGGAAGAAAAACCTCCTTTACTTTTTAAACATGTGTCATGGTTTTAGAGAAATGTCAAAAATACAGTTGCCTCAGGAGAATTGATGCACCTCTGAAGTGACCTTGGGAAAATCAAGTCTTCTCCTAGCTTGGTTGGCCAAATGACTTGCTTGATGAGTCAAATGATAACTATACATAATGAAATTTCCAATGAGCCATCATGAGCTCAATTTGGAGTTGAGGAAGACCTTCAAAAGTTGACTGCAACAGCACTCTGCCTTGAGGCAGCCTCATTTGGCACATTTTGACCAGTCTTGGAAGATTTGATTTTTGACAGGGCAAATGAACTCCAAATTGAAAAATTCCAGTTGGGTTGGAAAGTACACTCAATAATATTTCCAACGAGCTATTCCATGTCCAATTTGGACACCGGTAAGGCCTCCAAAAGTCTCCTGAAAAAAGCGCTACGCATTGGGTTTGGTGGCGCGACGCATTGGGTTTGGGGCGTGGCGCATTGGGTTTGTGGCGCGACACATAGAGCTGCAAGCCATTTTCACCACAAATTCATCCATATTCTCAATTTTCTTGGTTTCCTCTAGTCCAAAGTAAGTCAACAACTCTCCAAATGCCAATGAAAGTGTGTCTTAAGATGTTTATGATGATTTAGTGAAAAAATTTCAAAACCCTACCTCCTTGCAATTTTTGTTCAAAACATGATTGCTTAGGGTTTGTAAATTTGTTTTTTTTTCCATCACTCAGTCAGATTTTATTCCTTCACTTCTTTTCTAGTTTCGTAACCCATTTCAGTATCCCCCATATCCCTAAATTCATTCACCCCTATCCCCAATTCCCATTATCCTAAACCCTAGCTTCTAGGGTGAAACCCTAGTTTTCTTCATTGCACTAATGGTTGTATACCCTATCCCTTTAATCCCACTCCCCTCATACATTTTCCCCTTAATCCCATTCTCCACATATAATTTCCCAAACGCTACACTCCCCAAACCCTATCCATATCCCTAAACCCTACTCACATCCCTAAAACTCTTACTCCCATCCCTAAACTCTGTTCACACATACATTTTTACACTCTCTTCCATACACTCTACCCATTTCATTCCTCCACCATATTTTCACACTGTTATCCACAAAACCATCCATATACAACCACATTTTTCAAAACCAAAGGAAAACAATGGAAAGGCACAATGATCATGGGTATAAGCAAGAGATTGAACATGACTGGGAATCTTTTCTTGAGAGAACAAACTTGCACTTGGGAAAGGATGCTAGAGAATGCCAACAAGGAGAAGACATTGCTGAGGAGTATGGCTTATCATTACATGGCAAGAAACAAAGTCTGCAAGGCAAGAATCAGGAGCTTGAAAGCAAAGTTGAAAAGGGCATCGAGGAGGCGAAAGGAGCAAGATAGACTTCAGATATTGGTTGAGGCTTCCTTGGCCCAACACAGCACTTGATGGAGAAGACTCAGCCCAAATTTCAAAAAATTTGGGACACTTTTTGCATTTTTGAAATTTTTGGACTAAAACACAGAATTTTCTGCCCTACGTGCCGCGCCACCTGGCGCTCGCTTTTTATGGGAGCCTCCAAATGAAAAAAACTCAGCATTTTTGGATTTGCATGAAAAAATATGCTTGCCTACCAATGGCTAAGAAATTTTGACAGGTTTTGAGCCCTCAAAAAGGTCAAAAACACTCAAAAAATGACCTTACTGCCCCCATTTTGACACACAGGTTGCAGTGTTGGGAGAACTAAATTTTGGAGGGGCAAATGGAAGCCAAATTCAAAAATTCCGCTTGGGTTGGAAAGTAGACAGATAGACCTTTCCAAAAAGCACACTTGGAGTGAATTTGGACATCGGGAAGGCCTTCAAAAGTGGCTCCAAATAGGCACTATGCATAGAGAAATCAGGCGCGACGCATAGGGAAAATTTTGTCAGTTTGACCAAGTATACTCTGTTTTTCACCTAGATTTTGCTAGTTTGACTTTTTCACCTTCTTAATGTCAAAATTGTGATGTAATTTAATGTACATTGATGGATCATGATGTAAATATGTCAAATTTTCACTTGTGGATGTAGATTCATCTGTTAAAAATTTGTTTGAAACTAAATGAATCAGTTCCCTTGTTTCTAGAGGCATGCTTTTCCACTGCCTAATTTCTAGTTCTCAATTTAGAATTAGTTGGAATAGCTCCTAAACTTGTGAGCTCGACCCCTAGAGGCTAGGATAAGCTATGGTTTGTCTATATCTTATGTTTTTTCAGTCATTAGCATGGTTGGACTCTTGAGAAAGTATGGAGCTTCATTGTACATTCATATCAACATTTTGGCTAAGGAATTGAGACCAGGGTTTGCAACACTCTTTGGGATCCCTGTGGCATTTTGTTTTGGTACAGTGCTTTCTTCTGTATTTGTGAATTTAATTATGTGTTATGTGTGACATTATCTATCTTGTTTCTTCCTAACTAAATCAAACAAGAGTGAAAGTAGAATCCATTGAAATTGCAGTGCTCTACTTGAGGTTTGCTTTAGTTTCTTGATGTTTTCAGCTGTTTGGAGAGGATCCATGGCTTCTCTTGCCCTCTTCAACTCCTCACCTGTGTAATCCCTCCACCTCATTCGATTTGAAGTGCCAAAATCAGTTGCCTACCTTGCCCCATTGAGACCTCTGCAAAACTGAGCCTCATTCCCAAGACCCAAAAACTGCCTTTCCATTTGAGCCAACAAAACATCTTTAAATTCAATCAAACTCTTTTGCACAAATACCTAGCCTAAATCAGTCTTCATTCAAGTCATATCAAGCCTCATTGATCATTTTTGTTGAGATTGACAGGAGAGAGCCCTCTCCCGACCTGGTAGGGCTAGCTACCAAGTTAAGCATGGTTTGATGTTACCCTAGATCCTACCTTTCTCAGCCTGAGGTAGATTTAGGCACTAACATTACCCAATGGTGAACTTGCTTATTTGTACCTATAGCCAACTATACCAACCAAGATTCTACATGCACTTCTTTTCTCAAACCACACTTATCCACTAGGTCAATATTAATATAACTATAGTTAGATCCAGGATCAATCAAAATAGAAACAACTTGATCACAAAGCTTACCGTCCATCTCAATGATCGATGCCTGATGATCTTCCTTCCTGTTGTCCACAACTGCATAAATCCGAGGAATGTTATGACCAACATCACCAACTATATGTGCCTCCTGATAAATTTAGATCTGGGGTCTACCACCACTCTGATACTGTAGCCAATCCCTCTTATTATGATCCTTACCACATATCCAACACAGTAATGGTTCCCTATCACCACCTCTAGCCTGCTTTTCTACATGTCCTTTCTTAGATGTATTGAATCTCTTGTAAGGAATTGCATTATCTTTCTCACTTGCATCTTGATCATGTCTTCCTCTATTTGGTGGCCATTTTCCTTTAGCTTTTTCATTTATTTTTAGGTCATGCTTAGGCTTAACCTTGTGCTTCGACTGCTCATAACAATGCTTCAACTTTCGGATAGCCTCCTCTAATGATCTAGGCCCATCGAACTCAATTCGGTCTTTGCATGTAAATTGAAATCCACTGATGGATCTTTGAACCTTGGCCTTCTCCTCTCTGAGGTAAGGCACATATCTCAACAACAACAAAAATCTGCTAGTATACTCCTCATCTATCATAGAACCCATCCACAACTCATAAAACTCCTTAGCTCTGTCATCATAGTACCTCTCGGACAAGTACTTCTTCTTGAAGATCCTTTCAAACTTATGCTAAGTCAAATCTTCCTCATGTATATCTTTGACATTATTCATGTGTTCCCAAAAGATAACCACTTTACCTTTGAGACTAAAAGTGGCTATCTTTGCTTTCATGTTTTCTGAATAATCATGCAATCAGAAGAATTTCTTCATACCAAGAAACCAAGCCTCTGCATCTTGCGATTTTTTCATTTCTCCATCAAGTATAGGTGGCTTTTCTTTCTTAAAATCATCTGGAAAGTATCCCCTATCACTCCTCCTATAAGGATGATGATGATGATGATGATGATGATGTCTGTCAGAACCAGAACCAGATTAGTATTTGTGTATGTCACATCTTGTATCGAGAGTGTCCAAAATCATGCCATCTCTAATCATTTTTTATTTATTTGACCTGTGTCTACTAGGAGACCTGATGCCATATGCCCCATTAGTTTTTTCCTCCTGTCCATGGCTGATCTGAGGTGGTCCTTGTCGCTGCAAATATGACAAACTATGAAGTAATATCGCATTCACCTCTGCTTGTTTTTCTTGTGCCTGCATGATTTTGTCATTGTCTACTTTGCAACTCCTTATTTCTTCCTTCAGTATTCTCAATATGTATGCCAAGTTAGAAGAGTGCCCACACCATGCTACTCATCTGATGCATAAGGAGATTCTATGTATTCTACCACCTTGCTAGCCATCTGATCTCTTTCCGACAAGGCATACTATGTCAGCTAAACCAAATCACCATAAATCAACGTACCTTAGCACAATTCGAGGAGGATACCTCATCTGCAAGATCACCAAATCAATGTGATGGATGTATAACATAATCATAATGAAATATAGACATACATCAAATAAGTGCATCAACGTATAGACATCATTCTAGCTAGGGTCCAGTCATCAATGCAAGGCCATATAAACAATGCATGCTTTGACCTCATGCATGACAACAACCATTACTCCATCATACCCATTTCCACATGCAACTATCAACATGCATAAGCAATGTCTAATTAGCCACACATACGCATAACCACATGTAGTCGAGCATAAGCGATCAATTCTTGTAATCAACCTACAAGACTAATACACATAATCAAATAATCAAGAATGAAACCCAACATAAAAGGATGTAATCAAGTTGCATATAATCATATAACTAGTCATATACTCTTGAAGATGCATTCCATAAAATCAACATCAAGTTCCTCATGATAACCTTACAACAACCATGATCAATATGATGCAGTGCAACAAGCACATGGAACATGTGTAAGAGACAAACATGCAACTGACATGTATGCATGACCAAACATAGCCCATCTAGTCTGAGGGGTGAACCATGTTCTAATACTAATCTGTAACACCCCCTCCTCTCAAGTCCACCCAAGCAACCAACCAACTGAGAAAACATGTGATGAGAGAGGTTACTAATGGATTCAATCTCCTAGGTGACCTTAAGGAAATGGAATCGATGGAACTCATCAAACAAATCCATCCACATCAACAAAAATACCCTCATGAGACATGTCAACCACTCAGACAGCCTTTCCCTCAATCCCACTGATGATTTAAGCCTTTTATCCCAGATTCACTCTCATGCTATAGGCATGACAATGACCAACAACTCAAATTCGCTCTCATGGGCTTTCATGCCAATGACTGTGGACTTTTCTCAGCAGACCTGTGATAGCGACCCAAGATTTGAGCCACTTTTCTAGCCCAAAATACTGGCCTCTTCCCAGAACTTGTTACAACCTTTAGAATCATTCAAAGACATGATAACAATGTTGATAACGCAAAATAAACCTTAGGACTAGGCCTAAGAATCACCAACTGGTATTGGCATTCTGTCAAACACTTGGCATCAATGCAACCTATAGGTCTAGGATATAAGACAGAGCATAAATGACAGATAAAACTTATGAAACATAATGAGAAGGATCACCTCCTTCTCAATTGAACTAGTACATCATTAATTAGGTCTTACATCCATTCATTTAACAGTTACAAGTAAATACATGAAATAAACACGAGATAAACCATTCATTCAACCATGCTTATAACCAACATCAAAACCATATAAATATCAGAGATATGACAACCATTAAATCCACATATAAACCATTGAAAAAGTAAGAGAACTTACCAGGTTCAAGACTTCCATGTACCACTTGACCATGGACATGGCTCAACCAAATCACTCTTTCAACCAGTCACTCTTGTGCCATATTCCAAGCATGAATGTGGGGTCTCATAAAACAACCAATCCAAGAAAAACCAAGGGAATCTAGAGGTTAAACCACCTTCACCCTCATCAAACCATGATCACACCAAAACCGGTGCTCCGATCACAACCGAACCGAACTTGGGATGGCATCAAGAATCCATCACTATCCTTGAGGAATTTTCCGCCTTTCAAGCTTTATAGTAATCCAAAACGGATCACAAGGCCCTAAACCAAGACTTCTCCATCATGCTTTATCGTGTATCCTACCAAAACTAGTCAAGGGATTCCTAGGACTTTGGGAATGGAACTTGAGACCACCTCTGACCTGGATTCTGAAATCCATCTAGTAAACCAAAGCTCAAAAGTGAAATAAACATCCCAACATACCATGGCATCTGGAAAAAGACAAGGCTAGCTTGAAAACCACTGTCATAACCCAACAAATGTATGCCACCAACATCAAGAGAACCATACACCAATATTCAAAGCCATGCATGTCCAAACCAGCTAGGAAATCACACATGCAAAAGGTTACTTGAAAGTATGCCCATTGAAGCTACTTGATCCTTCTTTCCTTTCCTTGATCCTTGCTTTCCCTCCTTTCCCTTTGCTTGTTTTTCCTTCCTTGATCCAAAGTTAGAGTGCTCCAATAAAACTCTAAGTGACCAAGAGTGAGGGAGAGAGAGAATAATGAGAGAGCTCCAAACTTGAATTGAGAGAAGGTTACCAACTGATCCTCGGAAGATTTTTTATTAATGAGGCCTCTATTTTCTTCATTTTCCATTATTTTCCTTCAATTTCCTCCTCACATGCAACCTGTGACCTTTCACCTTACTTTTCTCCTAATTTCTTTTATTTTCATAAACAAATGTGCCAAAGATGCATTTTTTCCTTTAATGCCTTTTCCTTTGGCAATTTCATTTAGCCAAAACACACATCTAGTGATGCCCACTAGGATATCTTTGCCCAACATTCAATTTCGAATAAGTGTCCCTTAACCGTGGTCTTATTTTTCATTTATTAACTTTTATTACATGAACTTCTCACCAGGGCTGTTACAAGCAAGTTAGGGAAGACTTGGGGTTCAATGTATGATGAGACTTACCAGGAGCTACCATATCTTGAGAAAGTTTTAAATATTGCAGTATAAATTCCTCTTGTAGAATAACCTTTGAGTCCTGTGAGAGCTAGGATTCTGAGACGATAGTCTCCTTTAAAATTCTTTTAATGGTATGCCATACGAAGTCCTTTGTTTCTTGAAGATCCTCCTATTTATCTTCTTCCATACATTTCAAAGTACAAATCTAACTACTAATGTGTAGGATTTGCTGACAACAATGATTTTATAGAGTGATTGCTGCTAATTTTCTATAGTTTTATCCAGGCTATTGGGAGAGCGATCCATTGTCCAAATAAATGCAAGACCCAGTTCCATATTTACTCGAAGAAAGTACATGTGTTCAAAAGGTTCTTCATCATTTTGTCCATTTATCTACATAAGGGACATGTTGAGCATCTAATAAACTCTTTCTTCTATATATGATTCCAAGTTAGAAGCTTCCTCCACCAAATGAGTCATAGAAAGTTAACTACCTTCAGACATAAGTTACAAGTCCATATTCTATGCTAAATGGCTTCTTGAGGGATATTTGAAAGACCAACCATAATGGCATAAGATTCCTAAAGAGTTCACATACATCTATGTTTGTGTCCCTATTGTAGCTTATTTGAATATAGGGTGAATTGGATATTTCTATCCCAAAGGCATTGATCTAGGATGGTCGATAGATCTAATGCTTAATTATCTGGCCAATTTTCCTAGGCTTTTCAATCTTTCTAGTAGGTGTAAGAATGGATCTCTTTCCAGAAGTATGATACCTTGGAGGGCCCTTAATTGATGGTGAATAGTTTTATATCTCTTCAATCCTCTCAATCTCCCAAAAAACGATATTGTTTCCATGATTCCTCCCAGAAATTGTGCAATATGACCATCATAAATATCCCAAAAAAGCATGTTATTGTATCAAGTGTTTCTTCTCTTGATCGAAGTTCCAGATAAATGATCTGGGAGAATAGGCCTAGGCTCTTACTTCCACTGCTTAGGAATTGGATTGACTATATTTTCTATCCCAAATATGTTTATGGATTTCCTATCCTCCTTGGAACCAAATCCACCACAACATTTCTCCCACATCCTTATTGAGGACCTTAGGATCCCTAATCCCAAACCTCCTATCAATTTTAGAAGGCATACCTTCTCTGAGACTACTAAGTCCCACTTCCCAACATGCTTAGTTCCATGCCATAAGAAATCTCAAAAATTGGATGTGATAGCTTTGTAAACTGACTTGCAGGTAGGTAAAAAAATTGGTATACTAGTAAGTCTGTAGAACCAATTTGACCAGGATAACATGTCTTGCCAGGTTTAAGGACCGAAATGCCTTGTTGTCCATTCTTTTAGAAATCCTCTATAGAATGTCTTTCCAGCAAGATACTCATAAGGAATTCGTGATAAGTAGTATGCCAAGGTATTGTGTTGGAAGGGTACCTCTCTGATATCCAATTATTCAAGAAAGGTGCATTTGCAAAGGGTATCTTGTGTTAAAGAATAAAATATAGGGATTTTCTCCATTTATCATAGTTCCTTAGGCTTCCATGAAATTAGTAAGGATTGAATTAAGCATTCTAATTTATTATAGGAAGGATTCGCCAAAGAGCATGATATTGTCGACAAATTGTTGGTGTGTTATTGACAAGTATTATCCCAATATGTGTAGGATTTTTAGAGCTCCTTAGTTAATGACTTCTTTTATATATCTTCATAGACCTTTCACTCTAAGAATGAACATAAATGGGGATAGAGGATCACCTCGAAAAATGCCCTAGGATGCTTGAAAGGTGTGAGTGGGGGACCCATTCAATAGTAGAGAGAAGAAGCATGTGGAGATTAGGGACTTAATCTAATCAATCCAGTGCTCAGAAAAAATGAAGGCTTCAAGGATCCCAAAAATATATTTCAAATTTAATTATTCATAAAATTTGGAAAGATCAATCTTAATCACCATGCTAGGCCTTTTGAATCTTTTAATGGAATGAAATACTTCTTGGGTTGTAACTATCCCATCTAATAGTTTGTCGCCTTCCATAAACACAATTTGTTCTAGGAAAATTATCTAGTTAAGGAGGGGTTTAAGTCATTTAGCAATCATAGAAGAAATAATCTTGTACAAAACATTTCATAATTCGATAGTCAAGAAACTACTAGGGTAATTAGATTTAACATTCCTAGGAATAAGAGTGAGAAAATTTGTGTTAAGACTACACCATACCTAATTAAGACTTCATGACTCCTAAACTAAAACAAGCACTTATTTTCAAATAAACAACCAATAAGCTTTGAAGAAATCTATTGTAAAATTTTCCAAACTCGGGGCCTTGTTGTTGGGAATTTCCTTTACCACTTCCTCCACCCCCATAAAAGTAATTTCTTGAATTAGTTCTAAATTTTTTTTTGGATTAATGATTTTAGGAATGTGAGTTTTAAGGAAATTTATGACATCTTCTCTATTAGGTTTTCTTTCCATGAGCATTTCCTGGTAGTAGAACACCAAGTCCTCCCCCATTTCCTCATGTTGGAGAATACGATTACCCTCCTTCGAATTAAGGGAGAAGATATGATTACGATGTTTATGTTTAACAATGGGTTTATGGAAAAAATTTGTATTTAGATCCTCCCTCTCTTAACCACTGGATTCTTGACTTTTGCTTCCATAATATTTTCTCCTACCTTTGTCTCTACTCTAAGTGGTGAAATAGTTGTCCCTCCTCTAGTTTTAGTGCCTCTAAGTGGCCCTCCAAAAATATTTCTTGTTGGATCTCTTGCATGCATGGAAAAATTTAGGGTCTAATATGTTGGCATTATGAGACAAGTGTTGTCCTTGATGGCAAACCACACTGATGAGAAATCATAGTGCAGAAGGACAGCAGCAAAGAATTGATGATTAGACTATAAGAAGAAGAGAAAGTTCATACACGCAGGTTCGTTAAGCCCAAGTCGCGTGTACACGCAGGTTGGCTTCATTAAAAGCGCGTGTATGTGGAAAACTCATTTTGGTCCATGGCGGTTAGTCCTTGGAAGTTGTGCCTATGGTTTTGGACCTTGGTGTCTCGACGGACGTGTTGATCCCTAGTTTTAAAGTTGATGGTATTGGATTTCTATGGTTGTGGCCCTTGGTATTGAACAAGGCCTAAGGCTATATAAGGATAAGGAAATCATTAGGCAAGTGCATCTGAAATGTCTTGAATATCTGATGAAGCATTAGATCCAGTATGCAGGGTTATGGGTTGATGATGCATTGCTTGATCTGAGCTAAGGAGAGATCTCACCTGTTGATGGAGAACTAGATCTAAGGAGAGATCGGGATCAAATGGTTTGAAATGAACTATCTTTATGATGCTTATTCTAGATCTACATACTGACGCATGTATTGTTCTATAAGTGTTATGAGTATGACTGATGTCTGGTACAGCTGCAAGTTATGAGAAATTATTTTTAGATCTGTACGCGGGTTGTCTTTGGCAAAAGCGCGTATACACGCGGGTTTGATTCATCGAAGTAGCGTATACATTGTAAAGCTTGATATTTGAAGTTGCAGATGGATCTGATGGTTATTACAGAGTTCTGTGTCTGCTCTGTGTTCTGGTGACTGTTGTTAACAGGGTTTCAGTGATTCAGAGTTTGATGATTGTTTTGAGCTTCAATGATAGTTATGGGTCCAGTATGAAAATTGGATGAAAAGTGGCCTTTCAGATTATGTGTTGTGCTTCAGTGTATCCAGTCTGAAAATTGATGAAACGTGGTACCTGGAGGTGAGAAGATTGTAGGCAAGCACCTACGTACTAGTATCTAAGCTAGTACAAAAGCTAAAGGAGATCTTTGGAGCATTGTAGCAGGTAGCAGCCTGCGTACTAGTAAATGGATCGGCTAGTACAAGAGAAAAGGGGGTTGTAGCTCCCGTACTGGTATAACACTGCACCAGTACAAATATTGTAAAAGGATTTTCTTATTAAGAAGAAGATTGAGATGACTTGCAGCAGGTGGTTTTCACCCACATTGGGTTTCCACCTTATATCTTTGTGTTCATGTGTGTGATGTTCTGTTCTGTTATTCTGCACCTGTTTACTGTTAATATGCTTAATAATGATCTGATCCATTTACTGAAGATTAAGCTAACTGAATTATAAGATCTCTGGATATACGCGAGTTTCATTAGACACAGTAGCGTGTACACGCGGGTTCACTTAATTGAAGTAGCGTATATGTTTCTGAGTATGAAATTGAAAAGTTTGATTGATCTGATAATACTGATTCACCCCCCCTCTCAGTATTATTTCCAACAATTGGTATCAGAGCAGGTCCTTTGGTAGAAGCTTGATCGCTTGAAGGAGATCCGTGGAACAATGGGAAAGAAGCTTAAGAAGAAAGCTCATAAGAAGAAAAAGACATCTCAGAAAGACTATGACAGTGGGAGAGTCGATTGGGGATTAGGTATAAGAAGCTCTTCAGATTCAGAATCAGATTCAGAATCATTATCAGGTATGAATGTGTTATCCTCTGATGTTCCTGCTATATTTCCTTGTGAAAGTGATGGAAGTGATAGTGAAACTACTGAACATGCTTTTATGGGTGAGCAAGAAAAGTGTCAAATAGAGGCAGTGTTTAGAAGGCTTGCAGACAAAGTTAAAGATCAACAAGATCTATTGAACAAAAGGGAATGTGCTTTCAAAGAAGAAGTTACCAAACTAAAGGCCCAAATAGAAGAAGGAAACAAGGTAAGAAAGCTACTCAAGGACAAGGAAGACCAATGTCAAAAATTGCAGCATGAAGTGACATCATTAAGAAAAGAAGTCAACGAAAGAAGCACAACCATCAAGAAACTCAAAGATAGATCCAGCTACTATGAAAATCTTGAAGCTACGATCCTCTCACTAAAGGAAGATCTTGAAGAATCCAAGAAGCAGAATGAAGATCTACACCAAGCAATTGAAAAACAAGACAACGAAGTCATCAGCTTAAAATCACAGTTGGAATGTGCCTTCAGAGTTCGTCAAATTCAGCAGGATCTGTATGAAAAACAAGAAAAGGAGATACTCAATCTAAGGCAACAAATGGAAGAAGGAAGAAAAGATGGAGAAGACATGAAGAAGCAATGTCTAGAAAAGGAGGAACAACTTCAAGTTGAGGTAAATATCTTGAAAGGTAAAATAGAAGAAAAGGATAAGCTTTTACGATTTCAAGATAGTTCTAAAGTCTTGGATGATATTCTTAGTAGTCAAAGGTCCCCTGCTATAAAGACTGGTCTTGGTTTCCATGAATCTGTTGAAGGTGAATCTAGTTCACAAGGTGAGGCAAGGAACTCTAAAGAGAAATCCAAAATGATCAACAAGGAGATGAAAGGTCAATCTCATCATCAACCAAGGAAAGAAAGTCTTCAAAGAAAATCTTTTACTCGTCCTATGAATAATATTGAATGTTATGTATGTCATAATCTTGGACATGTTGCAGCTAGATGTAGAAGAAGAAGAGTTCAAGACTATTATGCGGACAGGTCATCTCAATCAAGGTACTTTAATGGATATTGCTTTGCTTGCAATATGTATGGTCACAAAGCTGCTGATTGCTACAGAAGGAACATGAAACATGTTAGATGTTATGCATGTAACAAGCTTGGACATATAGCAAAGGAATGCAGGAAAAAAGGATGGACATCACACCGAAAGGAGAAAACCTCATCACACTTGAAGATATGGAGGAAGAAGGAAGTACAGTCAGCACAATGTACTGAGACACAGCACAGCACAGACATATCAGACTCAGGGGGAGCTGAAAGTGTAAACCTTCAGTGTCCTGAATCTCATACGCAAGTTCCTTAAAGGGAAGTCGCGTATATACGCGAGCTAAACACTGCAAAGTCGCGTATATGTCAGTCTGAGGAAAAGCAGTGGGGACAGGATCAGAAAAAGGATCTGATATGATTCAGTCTATTATTTGCTCTATTGGTTACAGTCTGCTGAGGATGTGTGGAAATGTTTTGTTACTTGTATGATGTCTGGAAGTGTTTTGATCCTAACTTGAGGATGATGATGTTTTGATGCTTATGCATGATCAGATCTAACAGATGGCACTGGTTGAGGGGGAGCATATGCCTTTAGTAATTCATTGTTGGCATTATGGTTAATAATCCTTGGTGATGATTCTTATATGGCTAAATGATATATCTTGCTATGATGTGGTTGTGAGTGGTCTATGATAAAATCTCATATGATTCTTGGGGTTACATAGTTGATGTTCAGATCAGATTTATGGATGATTCTTTGATGATGCATATATGGTGCTTACATGGTGATCTTCATAAGGACAAGAAGAAGTACAAAGCTTGAATATACATCTTCCTCACTTGATGATGGGTCACTCATATACTGCTGTTGTCATATGCATAAAAATCATACAGTTATGATGCAGGCACTCTTGTGGATAAGGATTGTTGCTGTTGATGATATCAAGAAGTTTTGTCAAATGAGCTTGAGCTCAAGATACATAATACTGATACATGGATGACTATGAGTTCTTATTGGAGACATGGTGATGAGTTCTTATCTATATGATGATAGGTTTATACTTACATATGTTAATTGATGCAGATGTTCCCAAGTAATGATACTTGGATCATGTAGAGCTTGATGAAATGGCTATGGTGGTTTCACACATGATACAATGTGAATGACTCTGAATTCTGTTCAAAGGGATGAATTGATGCAGACATACCTTGTTATAGGTTGATGACCTATTCTCTACAGGACATTTACAGGTTGCTGATATGGAAATTTGTGTACGCGTGTTGTTTAAAGGATATCCGCGTGCATACGCCGTTTTACAAGGGGATAGTCGCGTATATGGTGTACGCGTGTTGCGTAAGGGATATCTGCGTATATACGCTTGTTTATGTGTATACAGACGCGTATATGGAAATTTGAAGGAAATCAGCAGGGACAGATGTTGGTTGCAGAAAGTCTGATATAGGTCTGACAGAGATCATCTGGCACAGGTTCAGGGGGAGCAGATAATCTTCCAATGATGCATTGTTGGCATTATCTTAAAGCTTTTGGTTCTAGTTCACATTTGGTGTTGATTTCAGGAGGAACAAAGGCAAAAGGAGAATAGAAGGATCTCTTGGTTGTTGATCTGAATGGTGATTATCAGATGCTGCTGGTGACTTTCATAAGTCTTGGTCTAGTTATTTCGTCTCTATGTCATATATCTCTTTTGTGGTATCTCTTTCATGGTGTCAAGGTCATGTAACGGCCTATTTTGGTTTCCACTATGCCTGGGATGATTAATGCAATGTGTTTGGTTGTCAGATGTAAATTTTTGATGTATCCCCACTTGGTTGGGTGGATGAGTCATTTTCTTGTTTATCCTCACTTAGTTGAGAGATGGATGTATGTATGAGTCCTAAGTGATAGGAAGGTCTTTTATGATGTATAGAGTCATGTTCTTCTTGAAGAACATCTTTTGTAGACCTTGCTTACAGTCAGGGAGAGCATGATCAGCACACTTCAGCAAGAACAGAGATTTAGCATGTACTCAGAGGGAGCATGGACAGATTGGTACACCTTGGCATATACAAAGGGGGAGATTATTCAGAGATTTCAGCAGGTACTCAGGGGGAGTATGGACAGTGGAATGATTCAGCAAAGGAAGAGAATATCTTGGTCCACCCTTTGCCCTTGATGTCAAAGGGGGAGAGTGATTTGGTGTTGTTGCCATCAAGTCCAAAGGGGGAGATTGTTGGCATTATGATGCATGTGTTGTACTTGATGGCAACCCTCTCATAGAAGAATATCTCACTTACGTATAACTGGATGAATCTTCAAAAGAGATATCAGATGTGACTGATGGAAGACGGCTCAAAGGAATCAGATGATAGTTCTAAGTGTGACAAGTTAGCTTTGCCATCAAGTCCAAAGGGGGAGATTGTTGGCATTATGAGACAAGTGTTGTCCTTGATGGCAAACCACACTGATGAGAAATCATAGTGCAGAAGGACAGCAGCAAAGAATTGATGATTAGACTATAAGAAGAAGAGAAAGTTCATACACGCAGGTTCGTTAAGCCCAAGTCGCGTGTACACGCAGGTTGGCTTCATTAAAAGCGCGTGTATGTGGAAAACTCATTTTGGTCCATGGCGGTTAGTCCTTGGAAGTTGTGCCTATGGTTTTGGACCTTGGTGTCTCGACGGACGTGTTGATCCCTAGTTTTAAAGTTGATGGTATTGGATTTCTATGGTTGTGGCCCTTGGTATTGAACAAGGCCTAAGGCTATATAAGGATAAGGAAATCATTAGGCAAGTGCATCTGAAATGTCTTGAATATCTGATGAAGCATTAGATCTAGTATGCAGGGTTATGGGTTGATGATGCATTGCTTGATCTGAGCTAAGGAGAGATCTCACCTGTTGATGGAGAACTAGATCTAAGGAGAGATCGGGATCAAATGGTTTGAAATGAACTATCTTTATGATGCTTATTCTAGATCTACATACTGACACATGTATTGTTCTATAAGTGTTATGAGTATGACTGATGTCTGGTACAGCTGCAAGTTATGAGAAATTATTTTTAGATCTGTACGCGGGTTGTCTTTGGCAAAAGCGCGTATACACGCGGGTTTGATTCATCGAAGTAGCGTATACATTGTAAAGCTTGATATTTGAAGTTGCAGATGGATCTGATGGTTATTACAGAGTTCTGTGTCTGCTCTGTGTTCTGGTGACTGTTGTTAACAGGGTTTCAGTGATTCAGAGTTTGATGATTGTTTTGAGCTTCAATGATAGTTATGGGTCCAGTATGAAAATTGGATGAAAAGTGGCCTTTCAGATTATGTGTTGTGCTTCAGTGTATCCAGTCTGAAAATTGATGAAACGTGGTACCTGGAGGTGAGAAGATTGTAGGCAAGCACCTACGTACTAGTATCTAAGCTAGTACAAAAGCTAAAGGAGATCTTTGGAGCATTGTAGCAGGTAGCAGCCTGCGTACTAGTAAATGGATCGGCTAGTACAAGAGAAAAGGGGGTTGTAGCTCCCGTACTGGTATAACACTGCACCAGTACAAATATTGTAAAAGGATTTTCTTATTAAGAAGAAGATTGAGATGACTTGCAGCAGGTGGTTTTCACCCACATTGGGTTTCCACCTTATATCTTTGTGTTCATGTGTGTGATGTTCTGTTCTGTTATTCTGCACCTGTTTACTGTTAATATGCTTAATAATGATCTGATCCATTTACTGAAGATTAAGCTAACTGAATTATAAGATCTCTGGATATACGCGAGTTTCATTAGACACAGTAGCGTGTACACGCGGGTTCACTTAATTGAAGTAGCGTATATGTTTCTGAGTATGAAATTGAAAAGTTTGATTGATCTGATAATACTGATTCACCCCCCCTCTCAGTATTATTTCCAACATAATATTTGCGGGTGGGCTAATTTTTCATGCTTTTTCCAAAAAAAAGATGCTCCAATTTCCCTTTTTCTTCTAAAAATATTCGCCCAAATTTTATAATATAAAATTATTTCACCTTAAATATAGCCAAAATTTTATAAATACTATATATAAAATAATTATAAATTTAGTTATTTTTACGAAGATTTCATAGTCTAAACATTTTAAAGTTAGCATATTACAGACAATTAAGACTCAACAAGGTTTCTAAACTTTAAAATAAATTTCCATCATTAAAATTATCCCTACCTGCGTGCATGGCTCAAGATTTGTTTTATTCGATAAAATATTTCCAAACTCCAGATGATTCCAAATTTTTGTTTTGGATTTCAGCTCATTCAGTTTAAGCTAGATGGTATGCATCTAATTCCTTTCCTCAACAATAATCTCCTTCCACCATCCTTCTTCTCTTCTCAAAAAATCGAGTTTCTAAAACCATAAGCTTTCAAAGCGGAATGGGCAATTCTATGGGGCTATTTTAAGGTATACCTATAAATGGATTGGTTAATTATTATAACCTAACACGGGTAGAACGGTTTATTCTACAAAAGCATCTGTCCCTAACAATTCCTCTAGGATAAGAAAATGATCTAGCCAACTAGCCACCTAGTGATGACCTCCTCTATGATTTTTCCATACTAAGATCCCATTATTTTGATCTATATGTGAAACCATCAAATCTTGGGTGGCTTCCCTAAAATGGTGAGCCATTAAACCTAAAAAATTAATAGCTTATTTCTTCTCCATATTCTTGATGAGTTTGAAGTATCCTCCTGCTATCCAAAATTCATCCTTATGACTATTTCTTGTCTCTCTTAAATCATAAAAAAAAAACTGATTTTTGAAATGGTATAGAAGGACCATAGACAGTGGATTAAAAAACCTCATCCTTTACTCCCACGCTATGGAGTTACCCATATAGGATGTTCCAATATGAAATCCAATCCTTGAAGACAAACACCTTGGGACTCTACCTTTATTTATACCTTTTCTATTACATTCTCCTATGCTTAGCCCTTTACCTTTACTTTCCTAAGAGTAACCTCATTAGCTGAGTTGGGGACTCTATTTTCCACTTCCTCGTCTTCTCTCCTTTGCCACCACAATGTATAAAACTAATAATAGTGGAACATGTGTTCCATCGAGATATATCCAATTCATTTATAGCCTAGGTTTTGATAAAATCCATCATTATGTACTTTTCTGCACTAAGGTTCTCTTGTTTGTCCTCTGTTTCCATGAGTAGATTTTTGTCTGCAAGCAAATATTTCATTTTCATAAGGATAGGTGGGTGGTGTGCCCATAACTCCTTGCCATTCTTTTTCCTTCAGAGGAACATAAATCTGTCAGCCTGCACCTAAATATGGAGCAACCTTGGAGGTGAGGTGCATAGCGTTTCGTACAACACAAAGACCGTTTCAAACTTCGTCGGAGGGTGTAAGCTTGCAGGAGAGCAACTTAGAGGGGTACGGATTTTTCTGGTCGGCTATATTGATAATAGACGATTTGTAGCAACATTTTATGAGGGCTGTGGACAAGAAAAAAACACTCCAAATGCTTCGTGATATATGTTATCTTGGGAAACATGTAGTATAGTGATGGTCAGATTTTTATTGAGAGGGATAATACTAAATGACTTCGGATCCATGAATGTAAGAGTAGTGGGAATAAATTGATAAACAAAGTTGGTTCATAGTGGAAATTCTCTAGTTTGAAAAATAGGGGATGGGTTCTAGATGTAGCATAAACTGAAACATAAGGACGCAAGTAACAAAATCCATTAACCAGATTATAGAGTGAAAGCCAAAGATTGAAGCATCGACAGGGGATAAGTTTGGTAACTTCAAATGTCGATTAAAAAAAAGAAATGGTTAAAGTGCAACCTCTGGTGGTGTCAAATCTGGTGTTGTTGGTTACATAACTATTGCACCTAGCATCTTAGAACTATTGCACCTAGCATCTCTGGTACAAATTTCTTAGGGAAATTCACTGAATACAACAACTCCATCATATTCGAACCCATACCGATGTTGTATCAATTTCCATAATAAATGTTGTCAATTAATGAAGGTTGGTGGTGGTTGGTATATTAAAAAAGTAACATCCAACATATCAACTGTTGCTGAAGAAGTAGAGACGTTAATTATACATGTACAAGTGTTTTGATAAGATTGGGGGACAATAAGCAACTTGCTATTACGCTTTTTTTAACAGAAGTCTTACATCTGGCTATACCAGTTTGGAGATCAGAGGTATTTTTCTAGAGTAGAAATACTATGGTTGTTTTATTGGTACATTTAAAAACTATACTGTCCAATCAGAAGTTTTTGAGTTTTAAAAGGTTTGAGGTGGGATGTTGGTTTGGCAGAAAGATTCTATTGTCCAACTGGACCACTCACTAAATCAGTCTTCGTGGTGCCTTCACATGCAATGGTTTTCTTAAGACTGACTCGCCATTAAGTTTGAATATCTTGACAAAGGTCTTAGCGATATTTTGTCCAAATTTTTCTCTTGCCCACAACTTCCGACGCCAGGTGTGATTCCAGTATTGGGCAAAAAAAAAAAAAGGCTATTTCTCGGCTACGGGATACGAAAGGCCACCTGATTTGCAAGTTGATTGATTTTGGACAAAGAGGTTTTTACCAGGGATTCCATTAAATCGGACTATCGGTGGTCGTAGAATGTGTATTTTTTTATGACAGTAGCGAGCTTACAACATAGAGGATCTATAAGCAAAGTGTATCTTTTTCTGAAGGCAACGAGCTTGCAAAATAGAGGATATATAAGAAAAGTTTCTTTTTAGTTTCTGGTCATGATTGGCAGCATGAATCAACATTTGTTGTGTTTTATTTCAGTTGCACATGAAAAAAAACAGCCCCAAAAATTCTAGTTTGACTTGGCTGCGCTCGTTGGCAGTTCACAGTTCGTATTTTTTCCCTTCTAGCTCTGGTGGGAAGCTGATTTTTCCCGAATGGAGGCCCAATCCCTAATCATGGAATTGGATGTAGATGTTGAAAGCCTAATAGAAGTAATAGAAGTTACTGTGGTAGCTGAAAATGAAACTACGGTCCGAAAAAGAAAAAAGTTGGCTAGCACTGGAAAACAGGGGACACGCTCTGCCACTAAGAAGGGGGGGTGAAAGGTAAGAACACTGGAGAGTTTCTGCATAAAATAAAATTTGACACAACTAGGGGATCCATACTTCCAGGTGGATTGACGGAGGAGGATGGCCGAGGCAGATTTTTTCAAGAAACTCTACCTGGCCGTAAAATTTCCAAGGAGAAAAGTAAGAAGCCAATCAAGGCCCAGGGGGAAATACAAAAAGTTATTCGTGGTGTTTACCTGTACTGGGAGAATGTGATCAGTCTCAAGAAACATATGTTGGTTGGGAGGTGGGAGTATATTAAGATGAATGGTGTTCAGATGAAGGATTGGACACAAAAGTATTGCTCTTCCCTCTTGGGTTACCGACCAAAGGTCAGAGTGATGGTCAATGGGTGGTTTGGTTTCCATTTTCTGAATGAGGAGGACACATCGAAGATTGTAGGATTACCATGGGTTAAAGGTCGGGTTTTCTTGACTCTCTAGCATTGGAAACTCGGTTTTGACCCTCTAGTAAAAACACCAAAAAGAAAAATTATATGAGCGAAGCTACCTAGCTTTCGAGTGGAGTTATGGACAAAGGTTGCCATCAAGGAAATTGGAGGCATAATAGGAAAATTATACTATGTGGATGAGGGTTGCATGGGGTTGCTTGACAAGAAAGCTGTTTGGTTTCTAGTGGAAGTGAACGTTGTAGGGGATTACCAACAATGATCGATATATGTTGGGAAACTTTTTCTATTAGACAACAAGTTGACTATTGGGGAATCCCCTTTAGGTGTTTGGAATTCCATAAAATAGCCCACCTATTGGCCAATTTCCCATTGCGCTTTGGGGATAGAAAATGTGTGTCTACAGATCATATCATGGACAACCGACATCATCGTTGGAGGGATAGGGGCTCGATCAGGGCAGTTTTGTCTCTGAAGGAAGGAATGGCTCTGAGGCATTGGCTCAAAAACAATAGCCTATTCCAAATTCAAGAAAGGCTCTATAATTTCCTCTGCATGAAGTGTCTGCTGTTAAATGAGGTGAAAATATGGAGAAATTGGGGGAGTCCCCATTTCAAAATCCTATAAAAAGAAAGGGGAAAGAGGTTGGACAATCTGCAAACAAAACCAGGCAATTATCCCTGCTTTCTACAATTTACAACAAGAACTCCATTGAATCAAACATGTCACCTTTATCGGTGGACATAGACATCCATAACTTAGAATATTTTCCTAGTCTAGAGCTTGAATCCATTTTAGTTAAGGGAAAAAATATTCTTAGCAGAGAAACCTTGAAGGATGGCAACCAGGTTTTTTAGAACATAACATATGGAGAAGAAAATTGCCTAAATTGAGAAAAAATACCTCGTTTGGTGATATTGAATCTAAATTGAATCATAGATTCTTTGAAGCCATGGAGGAGGCTCTCATCCCCTCCTTCGATCTGAGACCCACAAATGAGACATATGAGGCAGACGATGATATTCACAATCGGGGCCTTATAGCAACTTTCCTGATCACTTAGATTTCTCGGTGAAGATGATGTTCCTCAATCTGAGGGGGTTGGGCTTTGCCCCAACAAAAAGATTCCTCCAATACCACATAAGATCCAATTCTCCGTCTATTGTATAACTTCAAGAAATAATGTGCTCAAAGGCGAAAGATTTGGAGATCCTGCTCTCCATTTGTCCATCATGGTGGGGATGTGCATCTAAATCCAGTGGAAACTCGAGGGGCCTTGCTGCCATCTAGGACCCTTATTATTATAATTTCCAGGCTTACAGATTAAAGACCAGAATAGTTTTAACTAGTCACAGTTGTGGCTGGAATAGTAGACTACGCATGTTAAATCTATATGTACCTTACTCTAATCATAAGGCTTACTGGGATATGATTAATGTGTTTGACTTGCTAGAATTACATTCTTTGATAGTGGCAGGTGACCTGAATCTTTCTCTGAATGCTGGAGAGTGTTGGGGAACTAAATCAAACTCAGACCCCTTATCTGGTTTTTTCTCCAACCTCCTGGATAGAAAGGCTCTCCATGACATTGTCCCTACATGTTTGGGGCCTACTTGGCGTAATGGGAGGCTGGGGCCAGAGAGTATTTCCAAAAGAATCAACAAATTCTTGGTGGATCCTTGTTTGTACCAGAGGTTGAAACAAATAAAATCCTAGTCTTTTTATTCAGAAATATCAGACCACGAAGCCATTGTATTGGAATGGAAGGGTGAACTAGGGGAGGTTAAGATCCCATTCAAGTTCAACTTGAATTTGGTCAAAGAGCATGATTTTCATGATGTGATACACCAGTCATGGTCTCATTCGGTTTTATCTACTGCTAATGATGCCACAACGAGTTTATTGGAGAAACTCATATGCCTAAGAACATTGGTCAGATCATGGGTTAAAAATCAGAGAGTGGATATTAGAAAGGAACTCTTACCAATTGATTAGGAAATTGCAATGAGGCTGGACCCGATTTCCTCTATCCTCTTCTCCAAACTAAAACATAGGGCCATCTTACAGCTGGTATCTAGAAAAGGCAAAATTTTAAATATGCAAGAGGAAGAATGGCGTCTAAAAATCGTACTAGTATGGATTAAAGGGGGAGATTGTAACACTAAATTTTTCCATCGGGTGGCATCCAAAAGAAGACAAATTAACTCAATTTGGTCTATTGAAGATGAGACAGGACATATTATTTCTACACCTAAGGAGATTAAAGAGGCGGTTTTCCTTTTTTTCAAAAAATCAATTTCAGGAAATGGGGGAAGATTATATGGATGAAAAAATGGATCTTTCTAATAGTTTCTCCAACTGGGTAACTGAGGATGAATCAACATTGATGGATGCCTACATATGAGGTGGTACACCAAACCTTTAAGGAGATGGAAAAGGACAAGAGTCTTGGTCCCGATGGCTGGCCAAGCGAATTCTTTCTTCACATTTTTTATTTTATGGGGTCAGATTTGGTGGGGATGGTGGAGGCTATCAGAATTTCCAGGTGTATTCTCTTAACTCTGATTCCTAAAATTTCGAATCCTAAGACTCTTTCAAATTATAGACCAATTTCTTTATGTAAATATGTCTACAAATTGATGTCCAAACTCATTGCCAATCGTGTCAAAAAGATCATCTCCCCACACATTTCGATGGAGCAGTTCGGCTTTTTGTTTAACAAGATAATACAAGACGCAATGGCCATTGCTCAATAATGTATCCATTCGATAAAATCGAGGATGCAAAAATCATGTATTATGAAAATTGATATGAATCGGGGTTATGACTGTGTAGATTGGGAATTCCTCACAATAATACTCTATAAAATCAGTTTCAAGCACAGACATGTTCAATGGATAATGGCATGTGTTTCATGAGCGTCACTGGCGATTCTTATAAATGGGGAACCCACAAATTTCTTCAAAATGGGTAGAGCGCTGAGACAAGGATGTGAATTGTCTCCTTTGTTATTTACATTAATTATGGATTCTTTTAGCGAAAGTCTTCTGGATATGAAGGAAAAGACTTTGTGCAGTGGAGGAAAAAATTGTTGAATGGGAATCCTTTCACAAGTCTTTTCAAAACTTTCATAGGTCTTCTGGACTCTATATAAATAGTGAGAAATCTGAGCTTATTTTGGATGAGGGTGAATCACCAAAGATAAAAGGTATTGCATCCATGTTTGGGGTGAAGATCTGATTTTTATATCAGGGATTCTAATATTTGGAATGCATACTGAAACCGAACAAGTATAAAATATTGGACTGGGAATGGCTTGTTAAAAAATTCAAGAGGACTTCGCTGAGATGGGACCATAGATGGCTATCTTTGGGAGGTTGGTTAATTATGGTTCGAGTTGTTTTTCAAGGAATCCTAGTGTTTTGGATGCACATTTTCCAAATTCAACATGCTATCATCAAAAATATTGATTCAATTATTGCAATTTTTTTGTGGTCTCGATCCGGTCCCTATAAAATGATTCCGCTTTCTCAACTATATCTCATCTCCAGACCAGTAAATTTGGGTAGTTGGGAAATTCAGAATATTAAAAGCTTAGAGATAGATGCCTCTAGAATTCCATCATAATGGATAAGTACATTCCGCAGGGTGTGTTGGAGGAATGGATAGCAATAGGAACCCCATTGAAATCCCACATTTCAGTTATTTGGAGATCCTTGTTGGAAATAATACTGAGAGGGGGGGGGGTGAATCAGTATTATTAGATCAATAAAACTTTTTCAATGCTCAGAAACATATACGCTACTTCAGTTAAGTGAACCAGCGTGTACACGCTACTGTGTCTAAAGAAACCAGCGTATAACCATAAATCTTATAATTCAGTTAGTTTATCTCCAGTTAAATGCATCAGGACATTATTCATCATATTAAGAGTAAACAGATGCAGTATAGCAGAACAGATCATCACACAAAAGCCACACACATGAACACCATGATGTAAGGTGGAAACCCAATGTGGGTGAAAACCACCTGCTGCAAGTCGTCTCTATCTTTCTTTAATAAGAACTTCAGTTTACAATATTTTGTACTGGTGCAGCCTTATACCAGTACGCAGGCTACAACCTGCAGAAGGCTTCAACCTTCTCTCGTTCTCCAAACTTCCTTGGAAGGGAGCTCCAACCCCCTTTGCTCTTGTACTAGCTAAGATACTAGTACGTAGGTGCTGGCCTACAATCTTCTTTCCTTCAGGTACCACTTTTCATCAATTTTCAGACTGGATACTCCTGAAGCACAACATTACAATCTGAAGACCATGATTCATTCACAAATCATGAAACAACCAATACTAGCATCATCAATCTTTGAATCACTGAACCACTGAAACCCTGTCAAACCCAGTCACCAGAACACAGAGCAGACTACAGAACTCTGCAATAACAGTCAGATCCAGCTGCAACCCAAAAAAAAATCAAGCTCCAAAAGATATACGCTACTATAATGAAGGCAACCCGTGTATACACGCGGTTTTACCGAAGACAACCTGCGTACAGATCTAAAAATAATTTTTCATAACTTGCAGCTGTACCAGATTTCAGTTATACCCAGAACATAACATTGCGTTAGTATGCAGATCTAGAAATATGCATAATCAACCATATAAAGATAGTTCATTTCAAACCATTTGATCCCGATCTCTCCTTAGATCTAGTTCTCCATCAACCGATGAGATCTCTCCTTAGCTCAGATCAAGCAATACCTCATCAACCAATAACCTGCATACTGGATCTAATACTTCATCAGATATTCAAGACTTTTTCAGATACTCTTGCCTAATGATTTCCTTCTCCTTATATAGCCTTAGGCCTTGTTCAATACCAAGAGCCAAAACCATAGAAATCCAATACCATCATCTTCAAAACTAGGGATCAACACGTTCATCGAGACATCAAGGTCCAAAATCATAGGCACAACTTCCAAGGAATAACCACCGTGGACCAAAGAGAAGTTTTCCACATACACGCGCTTTTACTGAAGCCAACCAGCATGTACACGCGACTTGATATATAGAGAACATGCATATACGCGATTTGGTATATAGTGAACTTGCTTGTATACGCGACTTGGGCTTAACGAACCTGCGTGTATGAACTTTCTTGGCATGCTGTACTGAGATCTGTCCTCAGATTAAGTTGCCATCACCTGTACCAACCTCTGAGCACCTGTATCAACCTCTGAGCGAGTTGCCATCAAGGACAACACTTGAATCATAATGCCAACAATCTCCCCCTTTGGACTTGATGGCAACCACCACACCACCACACCAAGTCACTCTCCCCCTTTGACATCAAGGGCAAAGGGCTGTGCTCCCCCTGAGTACATGCTGATATCTTTGCTTGGCTGTGCTGAAACATGCTTCCTCTGACCGTAGGCAAGATCTACAAAAGATGTTCTTCAAAGGAACCAAGACTTATACACCATAAGGGACCTTCCTATTACCAAAAGACTCAATACATACATCCATACTCCTAACCAAGAGGGGATACATCAGAAACAACCAATTATATTACATCATTTATCCCAGGCATAGTGGGGAAACCAACATAGGCCGTTACATGACCTTGACACCATAAAAGAGATATCACAGAAGAGATACATGACATAGAGACAACAAATCTAGACCAAGACTTATGAAAGTCACAAGCAGCATCTGATACACATCTTTTAGATCAGCAACCAAGATTTTCTTCTGAGCTCGTTCTCCTGAAACCAACAACAGCTGTGTACTAGAAACAAAAGCATCTAAATGCCAACAATGCTTTATGAGACTTTAATCTGCTCCCCCTGAACCTGTGCCTGCTGCTCCCCCTGAACCTGTGCCTGAAGAATTCTGGCATACCCATCTCAGACCTTCTCCGACCGGAGTCTGCCCTTGCTGTTCAGAACTCCATATACGCGACTTCTTCTGCAGAAAACAGCGTATGCACGCGGATATGCTTTCTGCAACACGCGTACACCATATACGCGACTTTCCCAGCATAATTCGGCGTATATACGCGGATATCCCTTACGTAACTTGCGTATACCAAATTTTCTGTAGAACAGACAAGCTTCAACAGCAGGATGAAGCATCAACTACTCCCAGCTTTTGTCTGAGATATTCAAAAGTTTCCCTGGGCAGTGGTTTTGTGAGAATATCAGCAACTTGTTCCTTAGAAGGAACATACTCCAACTTGACCTTCTGCTCAAGCACTTGTTCCCGAAGAAAATGGTACTTGATTGGTATGTGCTTGGTCTTTGAGTGCATGACTGGATTCTTTGAAATGCTGATTGCACTTGTATTATCACATAAGATAGAGACTGGTGAAGTGCAAGTGATTTGAAAATCCTGCAAGGTCTGCATCATCCAAAGAAGTTGTGTGCAACAAGATGCCGCAGCCACATATTCTGCTTCAGCTGTAGATAAGGCAATCGAAATCTGTTTCTTGCTGAACCAAGATACTAATCTGGAGCCCATAAAGAATGCACCACCACTTGTGCTCTTCCTGTCATCCACGCTTCCGGCCCAATCTGCATCTGTATAAGCATGAAGTGTGAGATCTGTATCTCTAGGATACCATAATCCATAATTTTGTGTCCCTTGAAGATATTTGAAGATTCTCTTCACTTCCTGAAGATGAGTCTCCTTTGGATTTGCCTGAAATCTCCCAACTATTCCGACTGCATGCATGATGTCTGGTCGGGTACCTGTCAAATAAAGCAAACTCCCAATCATGGATCTATAAGTTGGTTGATGAACTGCTGCTGATTCATCATTTGCACTGAGGCTGCATCCTGTAACCATGGGTGTACATATTGGCTTTGATTCTTCCATGCCATACTTCTTCAAGATCTGCTTGAGGTACTTGGTTTGAGACAAGAAGATGCCTCCTTCATTTTGTTGGATTTGCAATCCAAGAAAGTATGTCAATTCTCCAAGTAGTGACATTTCGAATTCTTTCTGCATAACCATGACAAAGTTTTGACTCATAGTCTCTTCATTGCTGCCAAAGATAATATCATCTACATAAACAACAAGTATTAGCAATTTGTTATTATCAATTTTTATATAGAGATTACTATCTGCTGATCCTTTTGAAAAGCCTTGTTGGTGAAGATATTTGTCCAATCGATAGTACCAAGCCCTTGGAGATTGTTTGAGACCATAGAGAGCCTTTTTTAATTTGCATACAAGGTTTGGATCATTCCCAAGAATGAAACCATCTGGCTGCTCAATATATACTTCTTCTTCTAAGTCTCCATTCAGAAAGGCTGATTTCACGTCCATTTGAAATACCTTGAAGTTTTGAAAGCTTGAGAGAGCAAGGAACATTCGGATGGCCTCAAGTCTTGCTACAGGAGCAAAGGTCTCTTCAAAATCTATCCCTTCTTGCTGCGCATACCCTTTACAAACAAGTCTGGCCTTGTTTCTAATTACTTCTCCATTTTCATTCAATTTATTCTTGAAGACCCATTTTGTCCCTATGACGTTCTTATCTTTTGGTCTAGGAACCAGTTCCCAAGTGTTGTTCTTTTCGATCTGCTCAAGTTCTTCATCCATTGCTTTGACCCAACATTCATCTTTGCATGCCTCTTTCACATTTTGTGGTTCAGTGGAAGAGATTAATGCCAAATAGCTTGAAGCTTCTGCAATTCTTCTTCTTGTTTGTATTCCTGCTTCTTTCTGCCCCACAATCTGAGATTCTGGATGATTCTTTTGAACATATCTAGATGGAGTCTTTTCTTCTATTCTTGCCTGCTCCTCTGGTTCTTCTTGAGGTTCTTCTTCTTCATCATTCTGCCTTTGAGTGTAGCCTTCATCTTCTTCAATGTCTTCATGATGAACTTGCCTAGGAATATATCCCTTCTCATCAACCACTACATCAATGCTGTCAACAATTCTGCCAAGTCTTTTATTGTAGCACTTGTATGCTTTGCTATATGGAGAATAACCAAGAAGAATGCCTTCATCTGCTCTTGGTTCAAGTTTGCCAAGTTGCTCATCAGTATTCTTAATGTAACATTTGCTCCCAAATATTTTGAAGTGCTTTACCGAAGGAGTCTCACCACTCCAGAGCTCATGAGGTGTTTGAGTGTTGTTTACTCGGACATTTGTTTTGTTAAGAATAATAACCGCAGCATGTGCAGCTTCACCCCAGAAAGTTGCGGGAGTACCTGATTCATCAAGCATAGCACGAGCCATTTGTTGGATTGTTCTGTTCATTCTTTCCACCACCCCATTTTGCTGAGGAGTTCTAGCTGTAGAGAATTCTCTTCTTATCCCATGTTCTTCACAGAAATCGAAAAATTCGTTTGAGGTAAACTCCCCACCTCTGTCAGATCTGAGGCACTTAATTTTGTGTCCTGATTCATTTTCAACCAAGGCTTTGAAGGATTTGAATTTTTCGAATGCTTCATCTTTGTGCTTCATAAGTCCTAACCAGAAAAACCTGGAGAAATCGTCAATGAATAATATCAAGTATTCTTCTCCTCGAGGTGTTCTTTTTCTGAATGGACCACATGTATCTGTATGTACTAGCTCAAGAGGCATGCTAGCTGATCCTTCCTTCTGTGGAAAGTTAGTTCTGGTTTGCTTTCCAAACTGACAAGATTTGCATATAGTGTTGTCTGGAATTTTGATATCTGGAAGACCACGAACTGCCTGATATTTGCATGCTTTCCTTATTTGTGAAAAGCTTAGATGCCCCAACCTTCGATGCCATAGCCAGTGTTCATCATCCTTGCTCAAATAGCATTGTTGTGGTCCTTCTTCAAATATGTATAGATTATTTGGAGTCCTTCTTCCTTTGATCACTGTTTTACCTGTATCAAGATCACGAACACAACATCCATTTGATCTAAATATTACCTCTGTTCCTTGATCGCACATCTGACTGACACTCAGAAGATTATGCTTCAATCCATCAACATACAAAAAATTTCCAGCTTTGACCTTCTCTTTCAATGGAGCCACACCTTTTCCTTTTATGGCTGCAGAGATATCGTTTCCAAAAGAAACTTTCTTGCCCTTTTCTAATGCGGTATATGACTCAAGCTTTTCTTTGTCCCCTGTCATATGCTTCGAACATCCACTGTCAATGTACCATAGATTTTCTTGACCTTCTGCATAAAAGGCTATCCCACATCTTTCTGGTTGTGGTTCCTTTATTCTCCATGTTCTGACATTTGAGTTTTGCTCCTTTTGAATTGTCTTCCGGAACCTGCTCCTGCATTCAGAGTCTTCATGACCAAAGTTATTACAAATAGAGCATTCAACTTCATTTTCAAGAACCGAAAAGTTGTTATAAGTCCTTTTCATGGTTTCAGTCATTCTCCCTTGCTTTTGAGCTTCTCTAGTCATGATTGTCTTGTATGCAATACATTGAGCTACTTTGTGACCGAAGTTATGGCAAGAAAAGCATTGGCCATTAAAGAAAGTTCTGCGATAATCAGATCTATCATCCAACCGATTGTAGCTTCTATTTATTCTTGGAGCAAATTGGGAAGATTTTACCTGTGGCTAATTGTAGCTTCTGTTTGTCCTTAAGACAGTTTGTCCCCAAATTTCTTGATGGTCTTTATTTGTTCTTGAGGTAAATTGTCCCTGATTCACCTGATTACTTTTATTTGGCCTTTGCTCACTTTTCCTTGCTGCATCAAGATAACCTTTAGAGGTAGAGGCTTGAGATGTTTCTCCATTATATCCAAGACATGTCTTGATCAGAGGAGATCGCTGCACATTGATAATCTCATCCAAGGTTTCAGATCCTTTAACAAATTTAAGATTAATAGCTTTTGTTTTCTCAATTTCTTTTCTAAGACCAACAATTTCACCTTCTAGTTTTTCAAGATGTTTTTCCTTTTCATCAATTTGAAATTGTAGAGTATCAATGATCATATTCTTTTCTTCTATACATCTCTTGAGTCTAGTAATTTCATCATAAAGGTTATCCACATCTATAGCATCCATATAATCATCATCTTCAAATGCCATTAACAACTTATATTCATTACCTCGTTCATCTTCATCACTATTCGATAGACCATCACTATCTTCATGAGTGTAGTAGCTTTTCTTATTTGCACTCTGTTTCTTGTTCCATCTAGCAGGTTCCTTTCCTTTATCCTTATAAGGACATTTTGCAGCATAATGACCTACTCTTCCACAAGCAAAGCATTTAAAAGGTAACTTTCCTCTGAACCTTCCAGAACCCCTTTGAAGATTTGATTCTTCTTCCTCTTCTTCTAGGACGTGGCTTGCTTCATAATAATCTTCTTTGCCTGATGCCTTGAAAGCAGCTTCTCTTCTGTCTGATGGACCTCCCTTTCTCATTTCATAAGCAGTTAGAATTCCATGTAGCTGAGACATAGTAAGAATTCGTAGATTTTCCTTTTCTTCTATTGCAGATACTTTAGATTCAAACTTGGGGGACAATGATCTTAGAACCTTTTCAACCACTATAGCCTCTTTTATTTCTTCACCCAAATTTTTCATACAATTAACGATCTCATCTACCCGAAGAAAATAGTTAGCCACACTTTCATCATTATACATCTTGAGAGTCTCATACTGAATTCTGAGAGTTTGAAGTTTAGCACGCTTTACCTGTTCATCTCCTTCATAGCTCGTGACAATTTTGTCCCATATCTCTTTTGCGGATTTGTAGTGCATTACCTTCATGAATTCCGTTTGGGATATACATCCTAATAGGGTACTGACTGCTTTCGCATTTGTTTCATACTTCTTTTTCTCAGCTGCATCTGTGGGAGTAGCTGAAGGAAAAGCGTAGCCTGTTTCTACGATGTCCCAAACTTCTGTACCAAGAGATTGAAGATAGGCAGTAACTCTTACCTTCCAATAATTGAAGTTTGTCCCGTCAAAAACCGGTGGCGTGATTGATGCTTCTCTCTCGTAGTTGCTCATGATGAACGATCTACCTTCAAGTGATCAAGCTTCTCTGAAGGACCGGCTCTGATTCCAATTGTTGGAAATAATACTGAGAGGGGGGGGTGAATCAGTATTATTAGATCAATAAAACTTTTTCAATGCTCAGAAACATATACGCTACTTCAGTTAAGTGAACCAGCGTGTACATGCTACTGTGTCTAAAGAAACCAGCGTATAACCATAAATCTTATAATTCAGTTAGTTTATCTCCAGTTAAATGCATCAGGACATTATTCATCATATTAAGAGTAAACAGATGCAGTATAGTAGAACAGATCATCACACAAAAGCCACACACATGAACACCATGATATAAGGTGGAAACCCAATGTGGGTGAAAACCACCTGCTGCAAGTCTTCTCTATCTTTCTTTAATAAGAACTTCAGTTTACAATATTTTGTACTGGTGCAGCCTTATACCAGTACGCAGGCTACAACCTGCAGAAGGCTTCAACCTTCTCTCGTTCTCCAAACTTCCTTGGAAGGGAGCTCCAACCCCCTTTGCTCTTGTACTAGCTAAGATACTAGTACGTAGGTGCTGGCCTACAATCTTCTTTCCTTCAGGTACCACTTTTCATCAATTTTCAGAATGGATACTCCTGAAGCACAACATTACAATCTGAAGACCATGATTCATTCACAAATCATGAAACAACCAATACTAGCATCATCAATCTTTGAATCACTGAACCACTGAAACCCTGTCAAACCCAGTCACCAGAACACAGAGCAGACTACAGAACTCTGCAATAACAGTCAGATCCAGCTGCAACCCAAAAAAAAATCAAGCTCCAAAAGATATACGCTACTATAATGAAGGCAACCCGCGTATACACGCGGTTTTACCGAAGACAACCTGCGTACAGATCTAAAAATAATTTTTCATAACTTGCAGCTGTACCAGATTTCAGTTATACCCAGAACATAACATTGCGTCAGTATGCAGATCTAGAAATACGCATAATCAACCATATAAAGATAGTTCATTTCAAACCATTTGATCCCGATCTCTCCTTAGATCTAGTTCTCCATCAACCGATGAGATCTCTCCTTAGCTCAGATCAAGCAATACCTCATCAACCAATAACCTGCATACTGGATCTAATACTTCATCAGATATTCAAGACTTTTTCAGATACTCTTGCCTAATGATTTCCTTCTCCTTATATAGCCTTAGGCCTTGTTCAATACCAAGAGCCAAAACCATAGAAATCCAATACCATCATCTTCAAAACTAGGGATCAACACGTTCGTCGAGACATCAAGGTCCAAAATCATAGGCACAACTTCCAAGGAATAACCGCCGTGGACCAAAGAGAAGTTTTCCACATACACGCGCTTTTACTGAAGCCAACCAGTGTGTACACGTGACTTGATATATAGAGAACCTGCGTATATGCGATTTGGTATATAGTTAACTTGCTTGTATACGCGACTTGCGCTTAACGAACCTGCATGTATGAACTTTCTTGGCATGCTGTACTAAGATCTGTCCTCAGATTAAGTTGCCATCACCTGTACCAACCTCTGAGCACCTGTACCAACCTCTGAGTGAGTTGCCATCAAGGACAACACTTGAATCATAATGCCAACAATCCTAAGGTTTGTTGTGCCATGGTTATGTAGCAACCTTCACTGGGCTATTGGGGAAGGACATAAAATACAAGTTGGTTTGGATGCCATCAAAGGAATCTCGGGTAACTACATGCTATCTGCTCCATTAATTAACTTCCTCATCTAGTGGGGGCTAAACAATTTGGCTAGTATTGGGAGGGGTCAATTGTCACCTCATTCCTCGATTTTGTGGCCACATGCAAGTGAAATTTGGATTTTGGTGTTCACGGAGGCCGAATGGGAAGCACACAGAGGTAATCTCTGGTAGTCTGGTATTTCTTTGTCCAGACGACTAGACATACTGGAATGGGGAGGAAAAATATTTGATGGCTACATTGCGACTGCAGAAGCATATGAACACATTATTTCTTGTTCACTATCCCTTCCCTTTGATAATAAAATTGATCCTATGTGGAGATGGGGGGTCCCACTTAAGCTTGTATGTTTCACATGGTTAACCCTTCATAATTGTATTCTCACTTGGGACTCCCTTTTGAAGATGGGTTTTAATGGTCCTGGAAGATGTACACTTTGTAAGCTTGTGGCGGAGCATTGCTTACATCTACTTTTCCTCTACCCTTTTGCCTAGGACATTTGGAAACACGTGATTTCACTCTTGGGATTTTAGATAGATGTGGAATCTTCTTTTGTGGTGGCCTGCATTAGCTCTTGGGAATAGAAATATCAGGCTTATAGAGTGTTTCCTCTCTATGTTTTTTGGATTATTTGGCATGCTCAAAATGCATACATCTTTGAAGGTTTCTCCCCAAATGCTTTTCTTATTGTTGAAAAGTGTGCAACAAGAAAGGCTAAATTTAGAAAGTGCTAAAAATAGAACTGCTAAAAATAGCACTTCTAAAAATAACAGTTTGGCCAATGAGCATTTTGGCCACCTTGGGTGAGAGGTGAAACTGCTAAAAATAGAATCTTCTAAAAATAGCATTTCTGAGTCCCTTCCTATTTATAGCAGTCCCTGGTCTATCTACAGGAAGTAAATTTGAATTTGGTCTTACCAGCAGTTTGGAATATTAATTAATTAATTCTCCATGAGTTAATTAGTTAAGGAAAAGCAAACTTGAAGTCTTTGTGAGAACATGCAATTATTTCTCCACTAATTGGGGAATGTGTCCTTGATTTACTCCATTGATTGAGGAATTAAGGATGAGTTCTATATTGAGAGGATCAGTTGACTTAGTTTAACTTAGTCAAGTTCAATTAGATTAATTTAACAAGTTGTTAAATTAATGAGATATAGTTTTTTGATGCTTGCATGCATGTGACAACTATTATTTTCAGATCACTGAGTATTCTCACATGAATAACTGATGCATGTCAGTTCAGACAGAGACCCAGTTGAGATCAAAGAAGGGACAATGTACTGTCAGTTGGATGAATATTTTTCGTATAAAGGAAAATCATCCAAGCAGAAGGATTAAGGCTCCTTCAGGTTTGTGCAGTTAGATCAAAGGTTAGTGAGTGTGTGAAGAGGCCAATTCACATAGGTGGCAGCACTGGACCCCAAGGAAAACTGCACAAGGAAATAGAAGGCTTGGAGGATAGAGGAGAAGGTTTGTGAGAAGCTTTTGACTGTCTATGAGTAGCAGAGGGATTGCAGAGAGAGCAGGATAGCTTGCGAGTTGATTTTTTTTGTAATCCGGACTATATTTTCACTTGTATGATAATATAGAGATTAGGGTTTTAGGCTGACGCTTTCCCTGGGTAAATTCTTCTGTGTTATGAGTGATTGATTCCTTCTTATCAGTTATATGTGTTCTTATTGAAGTTTCTCATGGTTGATTCAACTTCCGCTAAATTGTTTGTAGAAGTAGATCAAGTGTTTTGCTTTGGTACATTGCATTACTAGGTGATCTACAGGTGGGAAATTTCTACATGGTATTAGAGCTAGCTGATTTGTAGAAAAATTCTACACTTATTTCCATATTGTTGTAGCGGCTACAACCACCCTCCAAAATTTTTCCTTATCTTTGTTTTGGAGCCTCCCTTCCAACCTTCATAGAAACATGTCTTCCTTTATCAAGTACACAAGCTTCAGTGTTTTTCTTACAAAAAGGCAGCCTGTCAATCACAGCTCGATGCATTCCCCTCACAGGCTGATCACCCAGACTTGGTCTAGCTGTAGGCTGAGCAGCTCCCCCAAGAAATTGCACAATTCTAGAGCGCAAGCAGCCTTCCCTCCAGAAATTGTGCAATCCTAACTGGTAGCCTACTGGGCTCCAGAATAGCGCAATTCTCACAGTCAACGCTCACAGGGAAAATTGTGCAATTTTCCCCAGCAGAGCTCCTCGGCCCAAAATTTGCGCAAATCTGGGCAGCAGTCAGCTGCTCTACCCAAAAATTGCACAAATCTCTTGGGCAGCTAGCCCAGCTCCTAGCCATAAATGTGCATTTTCTCCCAACAGTCAAACAGTCTCTTGCATGTGCAGCTGAGTTGACTAGTTCCCTCCAGAACGAAGCAAAACAGAGTTGCATGCATGGAATGCTTCTCCCAAGGCAGCATGGAAAGGCATCCATTGTTCCAGGGATCTAGTTTTAACAGTTGGAGGTTGCATGCAAGGATCATTTCACAAACCTCCCAACAAGTGTCGCTTTCCTTAGATTTGTGGCATGTGTGTCATAACCTCAATGTTATCAAAACTCATCAACCGGACGTCGTAGAGTTCATTCCTCACATTAATCTTGTAGCTCTGACATCCCACATCACATCTAGGAGTTGTCGACACACTCAACTCAACTGTTTTGGGGTAAGCCCGCTTTCCATCACTTGTGTTTCATTTTTGGCACTTTTTGTGTTTTGCTTCGCATGAATGTTGTTTGCTTGATTTCAGTGAGCACTTGTTGTCATTTTGATACATTCTGGCTTGTACTAGTGCCATTTTAGTTTTAGTCAACATCTCACTGTTGTCACATGCATGAAACTGTTTTTCACAAACGGTCATCGATTTGGCGACTTGCCTCACCCACATGCATATTGTTCCGTTTTCTAAATTTGTCATTCACCATTTGCATGCATGATCATTCACTTATGCTTACACTCAGTATCACCATGCATTCGCACTCACATTCACGTTCAGTTTCCCATCGGCGAGTCTTAGCAATGTTGGCCCAGACTCTACCTTCATTGAGACATCATTGTGCAACCTGGGGAAGGAAGGCTCTGTCTCCCTCTCCAGAAATGCACATTTCTGCCCAGCCACTGTCCTCCGGGACTGTTTTGCGCATTTCTGAGGGACAGTGAGTGCTGGCCCAGAAAATTGCACAATGCAGTCCTTAAGCCTGCAGTCACTGCTAGCTGAGATTGCACATTGCGCAATTCTAGCAGTCAACAGCCAAACTGGACTGTGCATTGCGCAGTCTTGGCAGTTAGTCTCCCAACCTCCTGGCCGAAATTGCGCAACCTTCATGATTAGTCACCCAGGTATGTTGCAAGTTAGTTCTCAAGTTCATTTTGGTTTTCGACTGACAGATTTCTTGCCATGAGTTTTGCCATGTCTCCAAGTATCGCAGGTGCTCATCTGCCTCTAAGAAATACAAGTACAATGGTTTCAGGAGAGCATAGGCGAAGACACCATTTAGAGCACACTTGGGGATGTAGTCGATCAAGTGTCTATTAACTTGCCTACCCACGAAGACATCAAGTTGTTTGTAGACAAGGACATCAAGATATGACAACAACAACATCACAACAAGTAGCATCATGAACAGTAGTTGAAGGTAGCATACCAAATACAACGAATGCAAGAGGAAGGTTGTTGACAACACAGAGGTGGAACAAACTTGCAAGCTCAAGCAGATCCACTGATGATGAAAGAAACTTTGGAGACTCAGGCTATGAGGTGATGGTGCGAGATGAAGATCGCGTGAAGACAGAGAATGGAACAAAGGAGGAGTTGCATGTGTTGAAGCAACAACTCAAGGAAGAACATGAAGTTTCACAGACAGACTGTTGGGTCCCTATAATATTAGTGATTACCCCATTACTATTGTAGTTATACCCCTTATTAATATTGTTGTGCCCCTATTTCCCCCATATTGTTATTATTGTGCCCCATAGAATCCCTCTATTGTTATTTTTGTGGCTTTATATTATTATTGTTAGGTTGGCTGGATTATTTTGTGACTCCTTAGACTCCTATATATAGAAAGGAGGTTTTGTCATTTGAATCATCCAAGAATTGTTCATTTATGTAATATAAAGGAGGTTGCCCCCTCGAAGAGGCTGAATTCTAAGGCTTTGATCTATATTTTCTATCTTTTCTTGAGCTGGTTTCATAACATTTGGTATCAGAGCTTTGGATTCTAGGGTTTCGCTGCTCCAAACAGGTCATCGTGGCATTTTCGCTATAATTTTTTTTTTCTGTGATGTTTTAGAAGTCGCAAAAAAAACCCATTTGAGAAGAAATTGCGCTGAACCTTGGGTCCGAATTTCAGAGCTTTTCGTGCGATATTTACGGAGATATGATTTGAGGAAGTTGGTCTTTTTGCAGACTCCTGAATTACATTCAAAACAGGTGACCTGGGGAAAATCGTCATAAATTTCTCTCTGGGGATTGGATTGAAATTTCGTAAGAAGGTACAAAAAGAGGATGGATTGTAGTATCTTGTATGCATTTTTCAAATCCATAGGTCGAAACAGTGACTCGTGGCACGTTGTACAAGTTTGCTCTACTGAACTAGTCTATAATCAAGTCACTGTGGGAAATTTCACATAACTCTTCCTTGGAGAATCCAATTTGGGTGAGACTTGTGGCATTGGAAAGAGGACATAGAAGATTACTACAGGTCGCAATTTCAGAATTGGAGGATCTGGAATTACAGAGATACATCAGATTCAATATCAGGCTTCTACAAAGTGAAAAAAGGTGTGTAGTTTTTAATTTTTTTTTTAATTTTTGTGTAAGCTACGTTTGAAGGAATTCAAAGGGCGTAGTAAAGAATTATTATCGGTAACCGATGCCTCGAGGAAAGAAAATGCAAACACCTAGTAAGGAACCTGAAAGCTCTAGTATGACTCATCAAGAAGAGGAAGAAATGCTACATGATATATCAAAATTACAAGAACAAGTGCAACAAATGTCACGCTCACAAAAGCTAACAGAAGCTAAGATAAATGGAATGGAATCTAAGATAAAGGGCGTGGAAGCTAAGATGTATGATTGGAAGACATATTTGAAGATAGACATGGAAGAATTGAAGATAGATTTGAAGACAAACTTGAAGACAGGCATGACAAATATGAAGACAGATTTGACAAATTTTCTACAAGAAATACTTACTAATGGTGAAAAGGTAGTAAAGGAAACTCATGATGCGAACAAAAGAAATGTTAATCATGATATCATAGACTCTAATGTTGAATCGAAGACCCACCATATTTGTTACACAGTAATTTGTCACCATTGGTCACCGTCCCTATCGCCCTGTTTCCATACATTGGAAGACGCATTCCGGAACCTGTGAACAGTGACATAACCTAAAAACACTTGCATTATGTTCCCCTGAGTATGTACTTCATGTTCCCTGAAGACACCTTCTGCAAATTCTCCCTGAAAAGTACTCTTTTTCCATTAGCGCAGGTCCACAAGTATCTTACCCGCACCAATCACTGAGATCCTCAAAAGAGGGCACGACCATTGGCGCTCTGTCACAGAACAATACCTGCGCCAGCCCAGTTTGGTAATGATTTTTGCTAAAAGCACGCCCGTCTGTTTTTTTCCTTTCAGATCACGAAGTCTTTTGAGGGAAAAATCCATCTGATAGAGGTCGAGAGTCATCATCTATCCTCGACATCTATCCACAGTGGCTTTTCAAAGATAATGCCAATCCACAATGGGTGTCCTGGTTCATCGAATCTTTCTCCCTTCTCCATCTATAAATATCTGTCCTCATGCATTAGACAAGCCAGTTTTTAATTCTTGGAGGAATGCTAGTTGTGATTATGCTTGTCGTGAGTGATAGTGAAGCATAGAGAGGTTATGCTGCCGGAGAGAAGGTACATTGCAAGACACATATATTTGCTCGCTCAGCTAGAGGAGAGGTTCAACGTCAGAACCTTGGTTGTAACTTTTCCTGTCTATTATTTATTAATGAATGTTATAGTTCGAATCTCATTGTCTATTATAGTGATGTTTGATTTATTTCCTTTCTGACTGAAATATAGTTGTGCCTTGGTGGATTTTATGCTTGTCTTTGTTTCTTCCTTTGCATGTTGAGGTGTCCGTTTGCAAGGATCGCAAGGATTGTGGCCTGCCGGAGCGAGGGAGCGGGAATAAAAACTCTGCTTCGACTATAGCGTTGGATTCCAGGTTGGTCTTCTTAATTCACCTTTAATGTACAACTAGGAACTTGCGTGGCAGCGTGGATTGATTGTGGCTAGTTCTGTTTTAGGCTAGTGGGATCGCCTTTGTCCGCAGAGGGGATTTACCTATCCAACAATATTCCAAAAATTGATATGAGGAAGTTTTATGGCAAGGATCCCGCAACATGGATATTACAGATGGAGCAATTTTTCGATCTCAATAATGTGCAAAACACACAAAAGGTACGTATGACAACTTTATATTTGGAACCAAATCAGTTTGTATGGTATCAATGTCTTTGCTCTCGTAAACAGTTTATCACTTGGCAAATTTTTACGGAAGAATTGATAGCATATTATAAGGATACGAAAAGCAACACTTTTTTTAGCCAATTGATAAGTCTCAAACAAAAGGGTTCAATAATGGAGCACATTGAGGAGTTCCAAAAATTGAACATAAGGGTAAAAGATATTCCAGAGGAGCATAGGATTGATGTGTTCATAGAGTCTTTAAAGGATAATATCCAACATCATGTTCGCCTTTGGGAACCTGATTCATTAGAGAAGGCATTCAGGTTAGCAAGAAAAATGGAAAGCAAAATTATGGCAACTAGGAAGCATACCACTCACAACTATAAAGACAGAAGTGTTGTTGCCCATAGTCTTCCACAAAATATAAGGTTGACACCACAATAATTGGAAGAAAAAAGAGCAAAAGGGCTTTGTTACATTTGTGATAGCAAATACACTAAAGGTCATAAGTGTGCTGAGAAGAAATTATTCTACATAGATTGTGAAGAGGAAGAAGAAATGGAGCAAGAAAGGTCAAAAGAAGAGGATATACTCTAGGAACAAAGCCTAGATGAAGAACAAATAAATCCGACCATATCTTGTAATGCATTGGCGGAAATTACCACTCCTCAAACCATCAAGATAGAAGGACAAATCAAGAAGAAAACGGTAATAGTGTTGATTGATTCAGGAAGCACCCACAATTTTATTCATTGTAAGGTAGCAAAAGAATTGAATTGCTTCCTATATCCAGCACTAGAGTGTCAAGTGATGGTTGCAAAAGGAGGAACAATAAATTGCTCTGGAAAGTGCCATAATATCAAGCTATCTATGGGAGAATATGTATTGACTAGCCCAATGTTTTCCATTCCAATGGGAGGTGTTGATGTTGTACTAGGAGTCCAATGGCTACAATCCTTGGGTACAATAGCTTTTAATTTTCAAGAAATTTTCATCAAATTTTCTACGGAAGGAAAGGAAGTTGAATTAAGGGGTATTGCAGGGAAACCAGGAAAGATAATTAGCTCTAATAGTATGACAAAGCTCCTAAAAATGGAGCAAAGAGGTGTAATTGCACAACTATGTTCGCTAGATGTTTCCACATTGGAATCATCTATTTCTCCAGATCTCCAAAAAGTCCTGGACAATCATTCCAAGGTATTTGAGACTCCCAAAGGTCTCCCACCTATGCATGATCATGATCATGCTATTCATATGATTCCAAAAGTGTTCCTCCAAAAATCAGACCATACAGATATCCTTATGTCCAAAAGAGTGAAATTGAACATATGGTTGCAGAAATGCTAGAGGTTGGTATAATTCAACCAAGTCAAAGTTCTTTCTCTTCTCCAGTAGTATTGGTGCACACGAAGGATGGATCATGGCGCATGTGTCCGAATTATAGGGAGCTCAACAAGCTCACTATTAAAGATAAGTTCCCCATTCTTGTCATTGATGAATTACTGGATGAATTGCATGGATCAATTTACTTCACCAAGTTGGATCTTCATTCAGGATATCATCAAATCTGAATGAAGATTGAAGACATTCCGAAAACAACATTTAGAAGTCATGAGGGTCATTATGAATTTTTGGTCATGCCTTTTGGCCTTACCAATGCACCTTCAACATTTCAATGTTTGATGAATTCAATTTTCAAACCATTCCTTAGAAAATTTGTGTTAGTATTTTTTGATGATATACTAATCTATAGCAAGTATTGGAAGGATCATGTTGAACATGTTGATAGGGTGCTACAACTATTGGAGGAGAAACAATTATATTCAAAAAGATCCAAATTTTTCTTTGGAGTCCAGGAGGTGGAATATTTGGGTCATATTGTATCTCATGAAGGATTTAAGGTAGACCCTAGAAAAATTAAAGCCATTAAGGAATGGAAAATCCCCACATCCATAAAGCATCTGCGAGGATTTCTTGGGTTGACAGGGTATTATCGCAAGTTTGTTAAGAATTATGGGAGAATAGCAGCACCTCTAACAACATTATTGAAGAAAGATGCTTTTTCATGGACTCCGAAAGAAACAAAGGCCTTTGAACATCTTAAAGAGGCAATGTGCCAAGCACCGGTCTTAGCTACACCAGACTTCACAAAAACCTTTATTGTGGAATGTGATGCTTCAGGAAATGGAAATGGTGCTGTTCTAATACAAGATGAAAGACACATTGCTTTTGAAAGTCGTCCAATCAAGGGAAAGTTTTTAAGCAAAGCTATTTATGAGAAGGAAATGTTGGCAATACTCCATGCACTTAAGAAATGGCGACCCTACCTAATGGGAAGACACTTCAAGGTAAAAACAGATCATGATAGCCTTAAATACTTTTTAGAACAATGATTATTCTTTGAAGAGCAACAAAAGTGGGTCACAAAGATGTTGGGTGATGAATTTGAAATCATCTACAAAAAAGGGAAGAAAAATGTGGTGGCAGATGCACTCTCAAGAAAGGATGAGGATGTGGAATCATTTTTGTGCGACATTTCTATTATCCAACTAGATTGGATAAATGAAACAAGGGAGGAATGGAAGAATGACGAAGAAGTGTGGGCACTTATTCAAAAGCTACAGTAAGATTCCAGTACATCTAATACATTTAGCTGGCAAAATGATTCCTTATGGTACAAAGATCGCTTATACCTCTGTAAGAATTCCCAGCTAAAACAAAAGATTCTTATGGAATTGCACACTTCTCCCTTAGGAGGGCACTCAGGATTTCTAAAAACTTACCACAGGGTTAAGAAGCAATTTTTTTGGGATGGCCTTAAATCAGATATTCAAAAGTTTGTGGCGGAATGTTTGGTTTGCCAACAAAATAAAGTGGAAACAATTAAGACACCGGGTCTATTACAACCTTTATCCATTCCAAGCCAACGTTGGGAGGAGGTTTCAATGGATTTTATCATAGGTTTACCCAAGTATGAGGGAAAAAGTGTCATCATGGTGGTAGTTGACAGACTTACCAAGTATGCACACTTTTGTGCATTATCACATCCATTTAAAGCCAATACATTTTCTACTGCATTTATGGAAATAATTCAAAAGCTACATGGAAACCCAAAGATTATTGTAAGTGACAGAGATCTCATTTTCACTGGAAATTTTTGGACATAATTATTTTCTTGTCTTGGTACTCATTTAGCTCACAGCTCATCTTATCATCCTCAATCTGATGGACAAACTGCGATAGTAAACAAATGTTTGGAAGGATATCTTTGTTGCTTTGTATCTGATAAACAGACACAATGGGTCAAATGGTTGCCTCTGGCTGAATGGTGGTATAACACTTTCTTCCATACAGCAACAAAAATGACCCCATTTATGGCACTTTATGGGTATCAACCACCATCCATCACATCATATTTAAGAGAAAATTCTAAGGTTCAGGCAGTGGAACATCACATCGAACATCAACAACAAGTCCTCCAACTCTTAAAGGATAACCTCGTGTTGGCACAGAATAGAATGAAACAACAGGCAGATCAACATCACAGTGAAAGAAGTTTTGATGTAGGTGATTGGGTATTCCTACGGCTACAACCATATAAGCAAATGTCCGCAAGCTAATAAGGATAATAAATTATCACCAAAGTATTATGGTCTGTACAAGGTGTTGCTGGTGGGCCCCAGTATTGTAGCAATAATGCTACAACTCCTGGAACTCCCTTATTTAATTTTATCAACCCGGTAGTTCGTAACAAACTTGGAAGCGACGGTGCTGTATGCACAAGTACTAGCTCTTGCCGCAGCTGTCACTTGGTTAGCTGGCACAAGTCCGCTAGGAGCTTAAGCCAACTTCTATGAGCTCTTAGAAGAAGCTTTTTAACTGATGGACGAAAGCTAACTCAAAGGAAGCTAATCTACTTGCGGAAAGAAATTGAAAGCCAAAAAGAAACACAAACCCTAGCAAACCCTAATTCTACCAGCTAGTCTTACCGATGCAAAGGAGATCATGCAAACTACTGAAAGAGATGCCATTACTTCTAAGAAGGTAAAATGCATGTGTCTAAGTTATCACTATCTGAAGAAAACATCTTTTTGTATTTTTGTTTAAGTTGTTGGAATTATCATGCATGTGCTTTTAACTATTTTTTACTGTGCAGAGGTGGATCAAGGAGGAGAAATGCTTGGAAGAGGCCGGGAAGGTTCAGAGAGGGTCTAAGGAGTCCCTAACACCCTTCCAGAGAGTTTCACAGAGTTTGGTTATCGAGAAACCTCATTCGTGAGCTTCTACAGGAAGTTTGCAGGGGTTCTACATGATGTTTAGGATTTCTACAGGATGTTCTGTAATTTTTCTACAAGATGTTCAGAAATGGGGGTTTGAAGCATGGATGGAGGAAAAAAGGTGGAGGAATGAGTATGGAGGTGAAATAAGGGTGTAGGGGAGTTCAAGACTTGGAGGATGGAGTTGAGGAGTGGCGTAGATGCTGAGATCTGTTCAAGGAGGGATGAAACGATGTTGCACAAGAATATGAGAATCATGGCAAAGTAAGCGAATGAGGCAAATGTAAGGTAAGGGCTCTAAGTGAAGGGTGAAGCAGGTAGTTTGGATGGAGTATGGGCAGGTAAGGAAGGATAATAGGTACTCTGCAAGTGGTTTTTCAAACTAAGCAAACAAACACTTATAAAACCTATGACCTAGTTACTTCACTCTAATCTGACCTAACAGCAAAAGGAAATGAACAGAAGTTTATTTGCAAGGAAACCATGTGAAACAATTATGCAACTAAGCAATCATAAACCTAAACATGCATCCAAAACTGATATCACGTTCTGCAAATGAGATTCGAACACTAATAATTGCATGGTGAAGCAAAGAATGTGTTTTCTTGTGGGCAGCAAGGTTACATTGGTCCCAGCTCATGATTCCACTGAAGGGGAGGTGAGATCCAAAGTACTTGGTAGCCTTTTTCTGAATATATTCCCTGTGATTAACCTATCAAGTAAATCTGAACATGAAGAACCTTTTTAATCATCGAAAGAAACCTAAATAACAACACAATATTTAAATCTAAATAGCAGATTTTATTCTAAGAATGCAGCAAAAACACATAAAGATAAACAAAGGAGGTACTAGGCACTTGAGATGGGCCCAACCCCAAGAGCTACAGCCTCCTAAGAGAGATTTAGAGCTGGTGCAAAGCTGGATTCATCTTTATTGAGCAAGAAAAGAAGAGTTACATCAAAAATGTCCACAAGGAGAACTTGAAAATGAGCTGAAAGAAAAGCTAATCTATTGCCTCAAAATCGAAATACAAACTAGCTAACTTCTGCCTAGAAAATGACTAACCATTGGCTAACTACTAGCTACTATCTACTGGCTAACTAGCTAACATCCATTGGCTAACCAAAATGAGGCCCTAAGCCTTCTTATTTATACAAATTGAGGACCCAACAGTCCTCCTAAACTTTAGGGACTCGACTGCCCAAAACTTGGAGTTAACAACAGTCCTACTTAACTTGCTTGGCTGCCGTTGTGCTGATTGATTCGGTGGCCCTTGAACTCCGAGCTGATGGTGGAGAATTCGAGGTAAGGGCCCATAAATGAAGGGGACACCTTCCTACAAATCCTCTAGCTTGTTCTCCCACGAATTTGGCTGCCAAGTGCTCATTAAGACCTTCAATTTTGTCTCCAAGTTGACCAAAAAGGCTACACAAAGCACCCATTAGACTTGTTGGCATAATGACTAACCAAATTCACTCTATTAACATAAATATAATCAAAAACATGCAATAAACTAATGAGAATGGTGGATTAAGTCAAATTAGGAGGTTGAATGAGCCCAAATAATTGTCCATTTTTGGGGCTCATCAGTTGCAAAAGATTGGTACTATGGCATACAAATTGGAGCTTCCTACAGCCTCTCGATTGCACCCAGTTTTCCATGTTTCATGTTTAAAGAAGGTTATAGGTGACAAGCTCCCAGTTCAAACAATATTGCTAGAACTTGATGAGGAAGGAAAAATTATATTGGAACCGGAAGTAGTCATAGAAACAAGAACTCGACAGCTACTAAATCAATCAATTTCAGAGTATCTTATCAAGTGGAAGAACTTATCTGCTGAAGATTCCACATGGGAGGATGAGAATTTAATGCAGAATTATCCAGAACTACTCAGGCATTGAGGACAACACTTTTTTGAAGGCGAGGGGCATGTTGGGTCCCTATAATACTAATGATTACCCCATTACTATTGTAGTTATAACCCTTATTAATATTGTTGTGCCGCTATTGCCCCCATATTTTTATTACTGTGCCCCATAGAATCCCTCTATTTTTATTTTTGTGGCTTTATATTATTATTGTTAGGTCGGCTGGATTATTTTGTGACTCCTTAGACTCCTATATATAGAAAGGAGGTTTTGTCATTTGAATCATCCAAGAATTGTTCATTTACGTAATGTAAAGGAGGTTGCCCCCTCGAAGAGGCTGAATTATAAGGCGTTGATCTATCTTTTCTATCTTTTCTTGAGCTGGTTTCATAACACAGACGAATGAGTTGCAATAGGAACAGAAACAACCATGGGGGCAACATGCACTTATGGATGAAACTGTGCCCATACATCTTAAAGATCCATCCCAGTAGCTGGCACAGAGAAGACATGGTGAGCAGTGTTGTTTATCCCATGCAAGGGATTCAACAACATGCACGTCATTGTGCACACACATGCGATCCAACCCATTTAGCACACTCACCAAGGCGAAGACAAAAAGTAAGTCAAACTAGAGCTGAACATGTACTTCAGCAAGTTGATGCGCATGATGACCAACACACACTTGAAGATTAGCATGGACACTATGCATCAGTGTGTTCCCAGTTCAGCCGCACCCAAGGAGACCATGCACATATTAGCAGATGAATTAGATGAAGGAGCCATAACAATGCACTAGATGCAACAAAGGCAAGAGTTCGCTTCAGCAAGATGTCACCATGGGGTGCATGCACACCATCATGGACGACCAAGCTTGGCATCAACTCACCACCCTCACCACCACAAGCATGTCAAAGAGTTGGTCTCACCACCACGGACCAAGTGTTAGTGATGTTTTGCATGGCTTGCTCAAGCCATTCGTCTCTCATGAGCACATGTGCACTGTAATGTAACATCATGTAAAGTGTAAGTCAAGTGTCGATAGTTGGATGTAATAGCCATAGAGTAGATGAAGAGTCATGAGGGTAGATGCATTGTCACAAAGGGGAATGTCAAGGGTCACCCCACCCTTTGCTTGATCCAGGTGGATGTTGGTGGCCACCCACCTATCCCATTTGGACCCCCACAACTGTCTCTTTCAGTTTTTCACTTTCCTTAATTATAGTGCAATTTACTATTTTTAGCAGTTTTTCGGGTCCTAAACTTCGAGAGCCGTTTTGAGGCCCTAAACGACGTTTTTTGGGAAATCCACTGCCAGCGATTTTTTCGATAAAAATCACCTTTTCTGTCGTAGTCCTCGGAGAGGTCTTTCCAATGGGCTATCATGCGCATCAAACGGAGATGAGACGACCAATTCGCGACCCCGGGAAGTTGGCTGTCCAACTCACCCCAAAACGGGGCCCACAATTTGGCGTTTCATCTTCTAGGGTTAGGTTTTGGAATGTGAAGGGTTTTCCATTGTTTCTCAATAATAAATAGGCCTTCGAGCCTCATTGTAAAGACAGTTCAGAGGCATGTAGCCGACACATCTCTTCTCAGAGATAAGCTACCATCGCCCTAGCTGGGTTATTTCTATTTGTAAGCATATTTCAGTATTCTCCATTAATGAAATGAAGTATTATTTCCGCTGCATCTCTGTTTTTATGGTTATCGCATCTCTGTATTTATGGTTATCTCTGTAATCTATTGCATTCCTATCTAAATCCGGATCAGTGGTATCAGAGCGGTCTGCTTTTTCTTTGTTTTTCTTCGCATGTCCCCAACGAGGTCGGGATATAAGGAGTTAAGGCTTGAATTGGTCAAACCTTTGTAAGACCAACCTCGAAAATCTCGACGACATCCCATGGCGGATGAGAAGAAATCCGAGGGGGAAGGAGATCCTATCAGAATCTTGCTCGAAGAAGCCCTCGAGCGGCAAAGGAACGCAATGATGGATAGCTTTGCGTAGATCCTTCAGCGGCTACCTAGAGGCGATGCATCGGCTTCCAACAGCTTCTCTGGAAACGCCACACCGTTTAAGGTACAAGTTAATTTTGAAATCCCCATCTTTGAGGGTCAAATAGACGCAGATGCCGTAGATAAATGGTTAAATGTGCTAGATGGGTATTTTTCTGTTCATGAATTTTCAATCCGGGAAAAGATTATTTTCGCTCTTCTCAAAGCAGCCCCCCACGTCAAGGACTGGTGGGAAACATACTGCGAGCAGAAGGATGAAAGTACAGGCTCACTGTTTTCAGCCGCCCCCACTTGGAATGACTTCCAGGATGCCATCAAGGAGCAGTATTACCCTGTCAAAAGCTATGAGGACAAATACATCAAATGGACCACACTGCAGCAGGGACGAGACCAAGATGTGCCAGAGTTCACAAATATTTTTCATACCCTTCACACACAGTTGGGTATCAAAGATTCTGAGCTGCATCTGGTACTCAAATACCGCGGCTACCTACACAGATACATCCAGGAAGAGATGGAGTTCTTGAACATCTCCTCACTCGGCACAGCATACCGATACGCTGTGAAAATCAAGCAAAAGTTCAAACAGAAGAAGCGAGACTTTGGATCTACAAATCCGAAGCCTAAAGGACAAAGCCAAGGCGGGGTGACCCAAGACAACCCCTCGAAGCCGCAAGAAAAGAACACCACCACGAAACCGAAGAAGAACACAGGAAAGTGGTGTGAGTTCCACAAGAGTCCCACTCATAACACAAGTGAGTGTCGAACCAAGTAGTCGCTGGTGGCCGAGTTGAAGGCTTCTGAATCAGATGCATGTTCCGACTCTGAGCCAGAACCCGACAAGGGGAATGGCAAAGGGAAGCAGATCATTGATGCGGATCCTAGTGCCACTGTTGCCACTGCCAAGATCCAGAAGAATGAGCCCGAAGAGCCAGAGGAGGGGGAACGTCTTTTCCACTCACAAATGTGGGTGAAGGGTTCGCCACTGCAATTCATTGTCGACAATGGCAGCCAAAAGAACCTCATTTCAGCAGAGGTCGTGAAACGGTTGGGCCTACCGACTACACCACACCCGCAGCCGTACAGTATTGGGTGGCTTCACGAAGGACGAGAACTCAAAGTTCGCCAGCAGTGTCGCCTTCCCTACAGCATCAAGCCCTTCACAGACGAGGTATTATGTGATGTTACACCTCTGGATGTTTGTGATGTACTATTAGGCCAGCCATACTTGTGGAGGCGACATGCTGTGTATGAGTCAAGGTCTCGCGTTGTCATTATTTCTTTGGATAATTCATTATACAGGATACCGGAGGTAGCCCCACCTACTGCCACCTCTTTGATGACTGCTAAGAAAGGAAGCAAGCTCATCTCACAGACTAGGAAATTTATTTTCTGTCTAGTTCGCTCCCAAAGTAAGGGGAAGATCATTGCTACATCCATGACCCCCACGAAGGGTTCCTCCACGCAGCAGCAGCAACAGAGGGATACAGTCAGAACAGAACACAGGAACAACTTCTTCTCACCCACGGGGGTACCACACAAGTTTCAGGTGGGGAACAAAGTTTGGTTGCATCGACAGAAAGAACGCCTTACCAGAACCCATCAGAAGCTCAGGCCACTCCGACATGGTCCTTACACCAGTACTAAGGCTAGGCAACAATGATTTGAAGCAAAGCATTCCTCCATTCCTTCGCTTGCACCGAGTGTTCAATATGGACCATCGTCGACCATGCTTCCCACCATTTCTGGACACATTAGAGATTGCAGAACAGCTCACCAGAGACCCAGCTTAGCAGAAGCTTCCTCATCTCAGGGAGGAGCTCAACGCAATGGGGACCATTGCTTCCTAAGGGGGGAGGAATGATCCAGGTGGATGTTGGTGGCCACCCACCTATCCCATTTGGACCCCCACAACTGTCTCTTTCAGTTTTTCACTTTCCTTAATTATAGTGCAGTTTACTATTTTTAGCAGTTTTTCGGGTCCTAAACTTCCGGAGCCGTTTTGAGGCCCTAAACGACGTTTTTTTGGAAATCCACTGCCAGCGATTTTTTTGATAAAAATCGTCTTTTCCATCGTAGTCCTCGGAGAGATCTTTCCAACGGGCTATCATGCGCGTCAAACGGAGATGAGATGACCAATTCGCGACCCCGGGAAGTTGGCTGTCCAACTCACCCCAAAACGGGGCCCACAATTTGGCGTTTCATCTTCTAGGGTTAGGTTTTGGAATGTGAGGGGTTTTCCATTGTTTCTCAATAATAAATAGGCCTTCGAGCCTCATTGTAAAGACAGTTCGAAAAAGTTCAGAGGCATGTAGCCGACACATCTCTTCTCAGAGATAAGCTACCATCGCCCTAGCTGGGTTATTTCTATTTGTAAGCATATTTCAGTATTCTCCATTAATGAAATGAAGTATTATTTCCGCTGCATCTCTGTTTTTATGGTTATCGCATCTCTGTATTTATGGTTATCTCTGTAATCTATTGTGTTCCTATCTAAATCCGGATCATTGCTATAAATGGAACCTCATAACTCATTGTAAGGGCTTTTGGTCAGCCAAGATGTCGAGAAGGCTATCTTGGAGAGAGCTTCAACAATATTGTAAAGCGCCTTGGCTTCTCCACTACACATAGCTAGTACATCTCTTTGGAGGAGTAGGCAGATCTAGTTGTAACGTTCCACTATTGGGACTAGTGGTTGGACATGGATGTATTGTATGACCAAAACTTGCACTTATTTATATAATAAGAGCCAACACGTTTCATGCATATGTTGTATTGTATTCCACCTATCTTGTTTACTCTAAATGGCATATGTATTTTCTTTCTTATGCATGCATGTATGGACTATTCTGTATGAGTATGTATGAATCTTTCTCAAATGTGTTGTTGGTTTAACCATCACTTTGGATTGCCATCTAACTTGATTTCTAGCTTGTGATATCTTCACTCGTGTGTCCCTTTCCCATCCGAGTACTATTACAGGGTGCCAAGGGGCACACTCATCTCAACCCCCATGTGTTAGAACCTCTCATGCACCTTCCTTGACTCACTGCAGCTGTCACACCCTTACTACCAACAGAGTTATCTTACTTTCCTCTGTGCGAAATCGCGGTCAAGGCATTAGCATATGACCCACTACTAGGACTCCTACACCAAACGGTCTAAGGTCTGATTGGGACTTCTTACCGGGGAGATACCCTTACATGTTGGCGGGTCCAGCACCGTTAACATTTTGGCACTAGAAGGAGGGCCAGATGACAAGATGAGTCCTCACATCTATTTTGAATCTCTACATATCTATCATGAATAACTACCGAGTTGCTCTTCCGGAATGTATATCTTATGGAAACGATTTCATCATCTCAGAAAAGCTCTCAGATAACTTGTCTCATAAAACATTTGATGGTGGAGGCTACGTAGCCTTGGTTAGGCACACAATCGGCATTGTAGGCTCATGCAAAAGACATGGATTCTTTGAAGAATACATGAGTTACACGTTGTTCGTAAACATGCTTCGAGGGCACTTAATGCACTAGTGTGCCATGCTGCCCACAAAATCTATTCATTCTCTTGCTCATATGGTCGCAGAGATAGACCACGCTTTCAATCACTTTAAGTATCAAGCACTCAACAAAGAAATTCTAGAATTACGAAAAGCACCTGATGAATCCGTTGAACAGTTTTACACGCTCTTTTGTAATCTTACATGCTGATTCCCTGAAGATGATATTGATTGCGAATTTCTTCATGGGAGATTTGAGTATCTTCTTCACATATCTGAAAATTTGCAATTCTTGAAATCAATCAAATCCTACTCATACTCCGGTGATTGAACTGCGCAATCATAGGCAAGCACAGTTGCTGTCACAAGTGACTGTCCGCCTTCACCTCATCAAACAGCTCCACCACCGCAAAGTGATGTGGGAGATCATGCACATACCTATGTTGAACTGTCACATTCTCCCACCCCACCTGCTCTTGATATCTGCGTAGATTTGGCTTGCAAGCCTGTTGGTTGTCACGTGGACTCGTTCCCTCAACCTCCGTCCTCGCATTTTGTTGATCCTCCAGATTATATTGTCTTGTGTTCTCCCATTCCAGACTACTCACTTGCTGTGAACAAGGATCAAGTTGTCGACAGAGTTGGTGTTATGTAGCCAACCTGCACCATCATTCATGATGAGTGTGTGCGGGAATCTAAAGAAGAACCCACGGTGAAGGATGACTCCCTTCTAGCCGTGCCTCATCCTCTTTATCCTGACATCCCTTGTGATTCTACCACTGCTGATTTCCCCTATAAAAACTCATTTCTAGATGCTTCTACTTCCAATCAGTCACAGGACACGTCGGATGTCAGTCTGTCATTACAGTGCGGAGAGGACATATCTTCCTGGGAAAATTTGTCCAATCTGTCATCTATCTTTCTTGAAAACACAGAGGGTGAACATCTTTGCTTCTCATCTACCCCTCTTCCCGATTCATCAAATCATGAGGATGCCAACGAACATCTCGAATTTTCTGATCTTGGGTGTTGTGATCTATTTACTTCCTCATCTGATCATGATGTTGATTTAATCATTGTTAATCTGTCCAAGACACTAGTCTACGATGATCTATCTATTAACGAAGTCGAAACCCCCCAGACTGTGGAGGCACTTCAGCCTGCGCTGATGGTTATGTCAAGCCCTCGATGTCCTGAGGTTGGTTTCACTTCCGGTCAGAAAATTGTTGAAACACTCAAAGCTCCTCATCACTCTCTGCTTTGCGTAGAGGATCAACCAAACACCCAGATTTCACTTCCTCCACTCGAACTACATGATTCCATCGCTCATGCATTGGAGAAATCTTACATAGCAAGCGTACATGCACAACACAAGTGGTCTACCTTTCTCACATTTTCTCGCATGTCATAGTCAAGAGAATGCATACACTCAACATCTGTATGCAGTGTAGCACAACATCATGGCAGCTCCACAGAATTCATGTCATACACTTTCACTCATCTTTGCTCTGTGGTGGCTTGTAAACTTGTAGTGTATTTTTCTTCACTGTTATATATTTCTTGTTTGTTGGTTCACATAGCTGTCTTGTTCGCAAACCATGCCATCACCAACATGGGTCAACCAATGCACTGGTGGCTACATTGGAAGCATCACTTCACGTGAGATGACCCATGCACTGTTAGCTTAAGAGTAGGAGTAGTGTTTTCATTTGAGTTGTTTACTTGCATGCTTGTTTGCTTACTTGGTTGGCTTGTTTGTTGGTCTCCTTGCTTGTTTGCTTACTTTCTTTTCTTTTGCTTTTGCTTCTGCTCTTGCTTTGCTTTGTTGTTTGTTAGTTCGCGTGTTTCGTTCATAGGTTAGTTTAGCATGAAACCATGTATGACTCTAGAAACAAGTTGGGTAAAGTACAAGAGGGCTTGTGTAGCTATCACTAATTGGTTATCTTTTATCTTCCCTCTGTATGAAGAAATTGTTACTTTTAATCCATGATATGTTGAAGGAAAATACGTATTGTTCGAAGCGAACCTTGGTGAAAACACAACGCTTATGTGCTAACTAGTATCATCTACTCTAGTCGGTTGTTTTTGGCTTAATCCTTGTTAGATCATTCAAGTAGAGTAAGGTGAGGGGGAAAACCTTAACAGACACGTCAAAGGTATAATAAACTCCTTCTCTGTAGGAACAACCTCTTTTTCTCTCAATAATTTGAGATCCCTCTTCTGCCTCTGAAATAAATAAGTCATATGCACAGTTACGAAGATGAAAAATGAAAAAAATGAAAAGTGAATTTTTTTTGAAAAAAATGAAAATGAATAAGGCGAAAGAAGAGAAAGCTTCCCGTGCAGAGAGGCGATGCAAGTAATTCCGTCGAGGTATTGACCAAGCTCGCTAGCAACAGAGCCATGCTTGTGTTCCTATGTGATTCCGTCGGGGTACTGTCTAGGCCTGCTAACGGCGGAGCAACACCAGAGATGAAACTAAGACTCTGACCTGCTTGTGCACCACTATACCCCTCAACCTCAATCAAAACAACTATGTTTCTTTGGCTTGGAATGTGTGTCAATTAACTAAGAGCTTGGCAGATGCTACATTTTACAATCAAGCTAGTGTGGAAACCAAGAGGAGCTGAGAACTGAACAATACTTCTGGAGGTGTTAGACTTGTTTTTCACGAATAAGGTCCATTCAGAAAGCTGGAATTCTACTAGTGTGTCGCCAAGTGTTGTAGCGGCTACAAGCACCCACCAAAATTTTTCCTTAGCTTTGTTTTGGAGCCTCCCTTCCAACCTTCACAACATGTCTTGCTTCGTCAAGTACACAAGCTTCAATATTTTTTTTACACAAAGGAGGCATGTCGATCACAACTCGATGCATTCCCCTCACAAGCTGATCACTCGGACTTGGTCCACTTGCAGGCTGAGCAGCTCTCCCAAGAAATTGCACAATTCTGGAGGGAAACCAGTGTTCCTGCCAGAAATTGCACAATCTTGACTGGCAGCTTGCTGGGCTGGAAGTCAACACTCATAGTGAAAATTGCGCTTGCGCAAATCTGGGCAGCAGTCAGCTACGCTCACAAAGAAATTTAAATTATTATTATTAGTTATAAAAATAATTAATAGATAAATTAAACACAAATATATTAAAAAACATGCAACAAGAGTTGTAACATATATATATATATATATAACCTTTGTTACAATAACATAACTAATATCATGGCTCATGAATACATCAATATAATAGGGTTAAAAAAATAATAATTCATATAACACTTGTTTATATAAATATTTTGTCAGATAATCATATTAAAAAAATATAACTATTTGTGAAATAAATCTCAATTTTTGATTTTTTTTTAATATATTATTAAACATACCCTAAAATATTTAATGGAAATGAAATAGCTACCATTAAATTATTAATATTTAAATTTAAATTATAGAAACCTTTCCCAAACAATCATGACTAGTAACCTAATTATCATTGATTTCTATGATAAAATTATGAACAATAGCCGAATTAAATAAAAATATCTGACAAACCTTCATTGCTTTGGAATATGTAGACCCTGGTATGTTTATTGGAATCGATACGATTCCATCCACCAAATCGGAAAAATGAGTAGATAATTCATTTACTTCATGTTCATTGGATACGCCCAAAAGCTGGTTCGCCGTTAAACTGACAGCTAACTGCAATTCATATATGTATAATTCACGTTGCTGGCCTTGAATAATGTTCCCTCGTTTTGGAAGATGTATCTATTGAACTTTGGATCCACAGAAATGACCGTTGAATTTCCAAAGAGATTGCAGGTGAAAATATTTCCAAACCTATATTCTCAAACATATATTTGAACAAAAATACAATTCCTCATATGTAAGTGAGGATACCATATGTAAGTGAGGATACCATACCTCAATTAATTTTCCTATGTAAGTGAGGATACCATACCTTCTAGCAAAGTCCTCAACGAATGAGGTTGGGTGTGAGCTTGATGTACTGAAATACCATCTAAGAGTCTGCCCTATTATTGGTATTCCCTTGGGGCCAGGAGGTACATTCACGGGGCTGCTAGGACTGTTTCCCTTGCTCCAAAGATACACAACCCATGCAAGAACCACAGGGATAAGTACATATAAAAAACTATCACACATATTTAAGAATTCTCCCATGGCCGCATCTACTGCTATATAATGGTGAGCAGCATTAGAATCACCCTTCAATTATATAAATCCCAGAGTTTGAAGGATTGCATGTATAATCCCGGAGTTTGAAGAATTGCAGAATATTTCATATGGATTTAGAATTTAGGATGGCATGTATAATACTAGAGTATAATGTTTATATAAAATTAAATATATATAAAAAAACATATATAAATTAAAAAATTATTCATGATTTTAATTTTTTATTTCATGATTTTAATTTTTTATTATACCATAAAAGTTGGGTTATATAAATTTATATATTTATAATCCATTATAATGGTTAAATATATAAAAGAAATATTTGTAAATATAAAAATATTTTTATCATTATGTTTTTTTAATTTATTATTTTTGAACACATATATATGAAATGTAATACTTCAATTAAATATATAAAAGAAATATATGCACAACCCATGCAAGAACTAAAAATATATAAAATGAGTTGTCTTTAGTGCCATTTTTTGGAATCTTTTTTTTAGGTTTTTCGGTTCTAATTTCTTTATAATACTATAGGAATTTATTGAAATCACAAGTTTGATTTTTCAATTAAATATATAAAAGAAGTATATGTGCAACCCATGCAAGAACTAAATATATACAAAATGGGTTGTCTTTAGTGCCATTTTTTGGAATCTTTTTTGGTAGGTTTTTCAGTTCTAATTTCTCTATAATACTATAGGAATATATTGAGATCACAAGTTTGATGGGTAACCATGCACAATCCAAGTGCCTTAAGGGGATCCAAGTGCCTTAAGGGGTTTCCAGGGTGCTGAATCCATATATACAGTAAAAAAAAGTTTAATTAACACAAATCAAGATTTCACCTCAAATTTTTTAGTTGGATTTTGACACCGGAAAGTCCAAAAACTCGCACTAAAGACAACTCCCATATAAAAAACTAGTACAACTACATTAAAAATATTAATGTGGTTGATATAGAGAAGACATCATTAATTTTTTTTTAATTTATTATTTTTGAACATCTATATATATATATATGAAATGTAATACTTCAATGAAATATAAAAATTAAATATATAAAAGAAATATATGCATAATCATGCAAGAACTAAGTACATATAAAAAAATATTACAACCACATTAAAAATATTAATGTTGTTGATATAGGGAGGACTTCATTTATTTGATAAGATATATATGTGTGTGTGTGAGAGATATATTTTAATTATATAAAAGATCATATGTAAATTAAAATAATATTTTAGTCTTTAAATTTTATTGTGATGTGTAGATGTAATGTAAGTATGTAAACAATTACAAATATTGGCTCAATTAAAAAATAATAAAGTTAAAAACTTATTAGGGATGTGTATAAACATTTAAAAGTTGGCTTATTTAATAGTAAAAAGTTAAAAGTAATAAACAAAAAGTTAAAAGTAATAAATAAAATGTTAAAAGTAATATCAACCTAGAATGAGTTTAAACATTTAAAAGTTGGTTGAATTCCTAATAAAAAGTTAAAGTAATAAAAATAATAAAATTCAAATTGTTATATTTTGATTTTGTTATTGACTTGTGAATAGACATTGTTACAATACCATGAGCATATATCATGGTTTATAAATACCACATGCCCAAAAAATCATAACTTATTTTACAATACAATCATTTTATAACAATATAATAATATGACAAGATTCTTAACCATGAATGTCCACCCCCACTTTACCATAGATATTATTAACTTGTAAATAGGCTTATCAATACCACATGCTAAAAAAACTTAGCATATTTCACAATCAAAATATTTTATAACAAAATGACAATATTCTTAACCACGGATATTCACCCCCACTTTTCGATTGATATTATGAAATTATTATGTGGTATTAATAAGCCACATGCCCAAAAAACTTGATGTATTTCACAATCAATATGGCAAGATTATTAACTATGGATATTCACCCCCACTTTACCATGGACATTATTGACTTGTAAATATGCTTTGTTATAATATCATGGGCCAATACCGTGGCTTACCAATACCACACGCCCAAAAAACCATAACTTATTTCATAACCAATATTTTTTTTTGTTAAGCTTGGTAGGACTCTCTCATTTTCGATTTTACATGTCCATTATTCACCCCGCAATGGGGAAGGGTAGTACAAGATTCGAACCCAACATCTCTGATTCGGTGAGACTTCATTTCATGTTCATCACCACTTGAGCTACCCAAGGTGGACCATAATCAAAATATTTTATTTTAAATTTATTTTTTAATATTTTTTAATTAAATCTAAGAGGTAAAAGGTTATAATTTATTTTTTGATATATCTAAACCCTCTATCCTCACAACTACTAAAAATATTTCCATAGAAATTAAATCAAGGTTTTAATAAAATTAAAAATGAGTATACTTTTATATATAAAAAATGTGAAATTTGTATAATATAAATAATATTGTTAAGAACCAGCATAGATCCATCTTAACTATGGATCCAAATGATGAGAGGAAATAAAGTGACTGACAATAATAGAGGAAAGATGGTGCATGATTTTTTTAAGTTTTTCATTATTGTATTTTCTTTGATATGATTGATCCAAAATATAAGTTTAATACTTTGCAACTAATTGAGTTTTTTTAATTTAGATAATTTCTTTGACGCAATACAATGGGATCAAATTTAAGAGAGAGGGAGAGGAAGGTAGGGGAGGGGAAGGCAGGGGAGTCGAGAGAGGGGGTGAGGGGGGCGTGGAGAGTGATAGAGATGAAGGGTAGAGAAAGAGAGAGAGTGATGGGGGGGAAGAGAGAGAGGGAGGTGGGGGAGAGAGGGAGAGAGATGAGTAAAGAGAGAGGAGGGGAGAGAGAGATACAGAGTTGGAGGGGCGAGAGTGGGATTAAAGAAAAAAGGCATAGAGAGATAAAGGTGGAGAGAGAGAGGGAGTTGTTAGGATGGGGTCCCGTAGGTCTACATTTTGTCTAAATTTGGAATCAATTTTGATGTAATATTGTAAAGTCTTCACATTTTGAGGAGTGGAGCGCGAATAATGCAAAACATGAAGAATCAAAGGGGCTTTTAGGCAGGTCAAAGCCCCTTATTTCATAAAGGGATGGGTTGTTTTGATTAAGTAATGAGCTCCAACCATGGTTCATGGACCATGGTAATGTAATGTAAAAGCTATAAAAGGAAGTCATCTAGGAGTCATTAGGAAGTTCAGTTCAGTTCATGAATGGGATTTTGAGTCAATTTTGTCTGTAATTATGTATTCTAGAGAAGGGGAAGGCTCCTGCAGCTGAGTGCATGGAGACCTTGGTAAGTTCATAGCTAATTGTGTGGGCCCCTGCACCTGAGTGTGTGAAGATCTTGGTAAGTCCGCAGCTGAGTGCACGGGCCCCTGCAGTTGTGTGTGCGAGGTTAGAAGAAGTGTATTCATTAAATATCTGAAGTAATAAAGCCTATTTGAAGCAATTACGTGCATTCCATGTATATTTATATGTGTTTGTATTTATGCTCTGTTATGATTTGATTCTCTGTAATATTTTTTTAATTGCATCGTGAAGGTCCATATCTACTTTTGTATGATAACTTATGCATATTAGTACAGTTAGGTGAAGCTCATAAATCTATTTAAGTAGAAATCACTTTAAGTATGTGATTATGAAGATAAGGGTTTGTGAAGGTCAGATCAAGCCCTAGATTGATGAAACACCTTGCTGGTAAATCACATAGCCTTCTAGATTTAGAAACCTAGTTCTAACATCCCCCAATACTGCCTCGGGTGATACTGCAGTCTACGCTAAGAGGAATGTTGCCGAAAGGGCTGATAGTGTAGGGTTTTGTTGGTTAGCATAGCTAACTCTAAACCTAGGTCCAAGCCCCCTCAAACCAACAATTGGTTCCATTCCCGGGATTGAGATCTATCTGAGGGATCTGTGATGTGGCATCTATGGAGATCAACTGAGAAAGAACTCCAGAATTAGTTAGATCAGAAGTTTGTAGCTCTTGAAAATCGGAATTTGCGTTGGTCAAAAGATAAGTAGTTACAGAGATATATCTACATAGAAGAGCATGGATTTTTCTTTGCATAATTCACTTGCGAATTACGTGAGTGGCTATCTAAATTAGAAAAAAGCCAACCTACCTGGAAACACGACAAACATCTGGTGTGGATTCCTGAATTGATCAAGCGTTTTGAAGAGTCTGATCATAAGGTTGCAAGGGATGTCGACTATTGGATCGATAGTATTTTGGGCGATTTCATCACTAAATTTGTAATTGACACATCTGTATCTTATAGCAAAGTGAACACCGATTCTTTAAGGGTCTAAGAGGTAAGTACCTAAAATCGCTAAAAATTTGGATTAAAATGTTGTTGTGTGAAAAGGGTGTTATGCCTTTGAATTAATGCTCAAAAGAGGCTAGATGAGATCTACGCAAAGTGGTAAAAAGTGCCAAGTAGATCATGAAAGATATGCTGAAGGTGAATACAATCCGTTGTTAGGGGATTCAAAAACTAATGAAGGGAGAAGCCCTAACACACTTAGAGGTGCATCGTAGATAGAATATCAGGGCACTTATGGGATTCTGCATCCATCCAATCCACCTCCACCTTCCCTGCCACCTCATACAGCTATGCCTACACCTCCACCTCCACATCCATTATTCAGTATGGCGAATATAATGAAAATTCCTGTATTCAAGGGTCAAGGACCAAAGGATCCTAGTCATTTTTGGTTTGTAGCAGACGCTATGTGGAAGGTGCAATAGGTCAATGATGATGACATGAAGAAATCGCAATTGGTTACAATGCTACAAGATAAAGTGGTCACATGGTATATCAAATATAGTACAACCAATCCGAATGTACATTGGCTGAGACAAAGACTGCACTAAACGCAAAATTTAGAAAGCCAAAATCACAAGCTCAGTGTGTTAATGAAATAAAGGAGATCAAGTAGACAGCTAACGAGTTTGCGTGGGATATAGATAAGAGTTTGAAGTGCTTACTCAGACAAGCTAATCTTCAGATTTTAGACGAACAACATAAGGTATGGTACATAGCTACATTATTGCCACACTTAAGATTGCCTTTCTCTCAACAGAAGATTAGAGCTTAGGCCTAAGCATTAGAGATCATGATGAAGTTGGAGGCTTCACTGATCTAGGACACGAATATAGGAGTCCAACAGATCCAGTCACATTTTGCAAGCCTGCATATGGAGTTGCAAGATCTGAAGAACAGAAAGGAGGTTCAATCAGGAATACACTTTGAAGTTTCGTGCACAAAGTGCAAGGATGTAGGCCACTATAAGGATTAGTGCCCTGTGTACCGGGACTATATAACAGCGGGAGGTCCCAACCTGTTAAAACCAGAGTTTGTTGTTGGATCAACATCGGTTCAGGTGTCTGGTGTAATATTTGCCAAGTGTTAGGATTGCATCTGATAGATAATTGTTATCTGTTGCAAAAGTTTGTACAGTCACCAAACAAACTATTTTGTAAGTTTTGTAAATCGATTGGTCATGATGAAAGAGATTGCCGAAGCTATGAATTCATGATAGACATAACCCCAATGTATGGGATGCAGGCTAAAACCCGCGCATAGAATGATCAAGGCTCACTTGCGACTCGCGGAGGATTCCAAGGATAGGGAAGAGCACGAGGAGGAGGTGCTAGAAGAGGTTGGTACCAGATCATCTACTACAACTATGGAGAACCAAGACATTTTACACGTGACTGTCATAATCCAACCCATTCTTCTTTTCAATATTGTAAGCAATTTGATCATGTTATAGAAGATTTCCCTCTATTAATATCAAAGATGTAGGAAAAGAAGAACCAATATCCGACATAAAACATTTAGATGATGATATCTGAGCCATGTGAAGACAATCCTAGTGTCAATATAGTCACGTGAAGTGGTATAGCCACTGGTGAAGACAAGGTAGAAGACAAGCAACAAGTATCAAATACATGGGTTCAAGGGCTCGAAAGAAGAATGTCGGATTTGATTTAAAAAGAGAAAAGGAGATGCTTATGGAGGCAATAATTTTTTTTATGGATCCAGGTGTTTCTACATCTAAAAATCAAATACAAATAGTCCCACGAAAAGAGAAATTTGAAGAAATTACTGTGATAGAGGACTCTGATCTCACGGTGCTAAAGTTGTTTCAACAAACATGAATGAAGCTACTGTGGTATTAGAAGGTAGTTGAAGGACTACAAGAACTTATAGATAACTATGTTAGCAAGGACAAGTTGTTACCAGAACAACACGTAGTAAATAAGGTGAAGCGAAGCAAGAAGAGGACTGGTAGGGAGATGTGGTTGAGAACAAAAATTGGTGATTTTGACATGGACCAGGTAATTATAGACATGGAATCTGACACTAATGTACTGCCAAAGAAGACTTGGGAACGTATGGTGAAACCTAAGTTGCAGTAGTCACCAATCTAGCTGCGCATGGAAAACCAACAAAAGATAATTCTAATGGGTCACCTACATGGAGTTGTTGTAGATATTGAGGGAGCCAGTGTGCTCACAGATATTGAAGTTATTGAAATAGTAGATGACAGTAATCCATACCAACATTTCCTGGAATTGATTGGACTTTTGAAATGAATGATATTATTAATTTAAAGAAGCGAAGTATGGTGTTTGAAAAGAACATCCTTAGAGTGGTTGTTCCATTAGATCCAGATGAAGGTGTGCGATACACATAGTTAGTTTGTGATGACTATGATGACAGAGAAATTGATCATATATATAAGCTCATTGTGCGAGGGGATTAATCTCACTGAGGATGGACATACTGGTTGGGAGAATGATAGTTAATGCTAATCAGACTCAGATGAAGAATTAAAAGATTGGCAGAATTGGTTACATGAGGTCTCTACACTACGATGCAATAGGCTTACAAAGTCTTTATGTTGTATACCAATTGAGCTACATATATTGGCTTAATATGATGGGCTAGATGATGTCAATATTCTTCTCGACCATTTTGAAAGAGACATACCAGACGAGCACAGGTTCTAGGCTCTAGATTTGGCTTTAAGGGCTATGTCTGCAAGATGGTGGGGAACCCACAAGAATAATATTGTTGATTGGAGGGAATATCATAGATTGATGAGATTAAGATTTGGCTATGCAAAAATGCAACTCAGTGAAAAGTACACAGGTAAGGATGACCCTCGCGCACATCTGGCTTGATGGACTAAGGATTTGGGTGAGGTACCTCATTTGGAGTGGGTACATATATTTATTCATACCTTAGACGTTATACCAATGAATTGGTATTTGGAGGCGAAGCTGCGACACAAGACTGTTGATTGGGATGAAATGAAGGAGAGTTTCATGTTGACATTCAACTTTGAAGACGGATTTGAATGCATTAATGGGGCACTTTAGGAGATTAAAGTAGCGATCTTCTAAACACCAATAGAACCTATAGCTTGGATGGAGCCTGACTGGAGCGTGCAACTACAACAAGCTTTGGAATGCTACAATGTGACTACAAAAGAAGTCAACAAAGATCCATGAAATATCAATATTCCTGAGTCAGAGGGACTGCGCAAAGTTGCAGGACCTGATGTAGAGATCCTTGATCCGATAAAGATAAAAAAAGTAAATATTAGCTCAGAAGCAGAACCAAAGTTTGCGCATATTGGTGACTATTGGGATGAAGACACTGTAGGAAAGATTGCTGAATTATTGCACGAATATCAAGATTTATTTCCAACAAAATTCTCTAAAATGAAGGGTATAGTAGGTGATTTGGGTATTATGAATATCAACTTAAAGAAAGATGTGTAGCCAGTTAAGCAACGCGCATATCAAATAAACCCCAAATACAAGTAAAAGGCAAGAGAAGAGTTGGATAAGATGCTTGTGGCAGGTATAATTGAGCCAGTAGAAGAGTCAGAATGGGTCAGTCCAATGGTAGTCCAGGTGTTGTACCTATTTCTCTTAGGCAGTCCTTGGCTGCAAAAACTACGCCATGATACCAACTCAACCAGCCTTTAGGTTCAATCTGGCCCTTGAACCAGAGGGGGCTCCCTCAGTTGTTATGAGGCCTTTTTAACGTTGTTGACTGTCACTAAACATCAACCTATGAAGCACAATGGCCAGATTTATGATTTAGTTTGGGTGGTTGTTGATGATTGCACAATCCATGTTCATCAATAAATACCCCTCTTACAGAGACCTTCCTCAAAGTGTGAGCTTCCAGCCTGATAGAATAACATGATTTATAAATAATTTGATAGAAGAATATAAGGATATTTCTAGTAGTTAAGCAACCAAACTGAATACTTAATCAATGAGGCAGATTTGGATGCATGTAGAAAACTTCTACAACCCAAAAAAACACATTGTAGAGGATGACATAAGGCAATAATTAGTAAATATGTAAAGGAGCTATCTCAGACAAATAGTCCAATAAATTGATCTCTTTAAATGATTATAATTTTGTAGGGGATTTCAGAAAGATTAATACTCAATATATTCTTACCTAGAATTTTCTATGTAAACTTGAACATGTGCAGAAAGAGAGTATGAAAGTACTGGAAAAACAACAAGAAACACAAGTTCTTCTATAAACTGGAGCCGAAAGGCTTTGATTAGGAATTCTGTAATAAAAGTTTTACAAAGCTAACAGGTTCTTGCCATCAAAATCCAACCTTTTTGCATTACAAATGAAACAATATATAGAGTAAATATCTCTTAAACTGTTACAATAATCCTAGAATAAAATCCTGAATAGTATACTAAAAATAAAACAATCTCTGAATAGTCTGCAAGAAATTTGGAACTATTTACAAATTCTCTGCCATAGAATCTGGAAATTAGTTGAATGACTCTTGAGTCTTCTCCTTGGAATCTTGAACTGTTGATTTTGACCTTGGAAACCTTTGCCATATGTTAACTAATTATCACTTCATATTTATCTTTCTCCATAAAATCTGAAAATAGTCTTCAATTGTTGATCTTGTACCTGATTGGCTGGCATGAAAATTGAGTGAGAAAAATTTTGGAGAAATTGGAGGAATTTGTTTTAACTCTTAATGGTTCTTCATGCCACCTGTTCTTCAAATTTTGGCTTTCAAGTTAGTTGTTAGATAATGTCGATCTAATTGCTACAATGATGGCTTGATGTGCTGGATTTGGTTTAATTAAATAATGAAATTATTATCTCCTTGAAATCTAGAATTGACAGTAATGGTAATCCTTTGGTTCGATGAAGTCTTTTGATTGCCTGTGATTGATGATCTTTCATAATCTCCTAAATCTAGGATAAATATCCTTTGCCTTCAAGATATTTTGACAACTATATCCTGGAAAATTTCCTTTCAAATCTAGATTTTCTATGGAATGTAGTACATTATTGGCTTCAAATTTGGGTTTGAATTTCGATTTCATGAACAATTCCACCCAAAGTTTTCATGCAACCTCTTCTTATGAAATGTGTTTAAAGAATATGCCCAAAGTGATTGACACATTTGAAACCTCAAATGGAAATTATGCATTTGAGGAACCTTTCACCAAAAACTCACTGTGCCCTTTCTCAAAAAACTTGGTTATCATAAATAAAAAACGCCACTTGCATGGAATAGTCTAAATATTCAATATTTGGAACTTTGTAAAAAGAAATCCTATCCAAAAAAAGAGCATATGAAATGTTGTGAAAGAGACCCTCTCAAATACCACGACTTACAAATAGTCTGGTTTGAAACCATTAGGTTAAGACATAGAAAATTCTCCAATTTCTTTTCACCATCACCAAATGAAAATAGGCATGAATAACATTCCCTAATCAAATACTTTCAATTGATAAGGCTGAGAAAAAAAATGGTCACATTGTGGACTACAAAATTGATTTCTAGTTGCATCTGGGCATTTGCAACTCGACAAAGCTAGCATGTTTGACTCATGTTCATTTACATAAACTGGATGTAGATAATATGTTCCACAAGTTTCCAAAACTGGAAGTTATAATATTAACATTTCTAATTGGAAATAGAAGCCCATGATTGCATGCCTAGCTTCATTTTCAATGCCCCACAACCCCATGAAGACATTGCTCCATCACGAACTCTGGGTATATACCCTTGAGAGAACTAAGGAAATATCCCAAACAACTCAAAATTTTGCAGAAATTCCCCATGAGTTATTTTGGTCCACTATTTTCCTGAAACCACAAGTGGATTTCCGGGGGGGGCGGGGTCTTTGTTGGTAAATGGTTTTGGACCTGGGGGGTCCTAAATGCACAAGAATATGCCACGTGGAAAAGTGGTTTATTTTTAAAAACATGACTTTGGACCCCCCCAGCTATTAAAGCTCAGATGACCTTGGGGGGTTCGAAGTGATATGAAAGTCGTTGATCTTATAAGAGCTAATATTGACTATTAAAAATTGCTCCATATTTACACCATGTGCTATTGTATTTCAATATTTGTAAAGATGTGCCCCTCTCGTGCTTTGATTAGTGTTGTTGTGGGCTACTCCTTTGACATGAGATGATGCTTTGACTTGTATATGACTTATGATTAATAATAAGACTTTAATTTTAAAGAGATATTTATATAAAAATATATTCGTACTTTAAAATTAAAAATTTATAAATCATTCAAAAGTATTTAATCAAAATATATCGTTGTCGCTATCATCCTTATAGGAGGAATGATAGGGGATGTGAAGAAGCCAGAAGATGTAGAGGCTTGGATACTTGGGATGAACAAACTCTTGTAGTTGCATGAGTACACAGATAACATGAAGGCTAGAATAGCTATCTTTAGCTTGAAAGGTAAAGCATACATCTGGTGGGAAGATTCTAAGAGGGTTAGAGACATCAGGGAAAATGACTTGAGTTGGCAGGAATTCAAGAGGCTTTTCAGGAAGAAGTACTTGTAAGAAAGGTACTACGATAGTAAGGCTAAAGAATTCTATGAGTTAAAGATGGCATCAATGACAAACGAAGAGTACACAACTAAGTTTCTAGAGCTATTGAGGTATGTATCGTATCTTACTGATGAGAAGGCTAAAGTTTAGAGATTTGTTAGTGGTTTTCCATTAGAATTTAGAGATCGGATTAAGTATGAATAGCCTTGTTCACTTGAGGAACTCATTGGGAAACTGAAGCATTTCTATGAGCAATCAAAGTGTAAGAATGAATCTCAACATGGATGGAAGGGAAAAGAAAAAGGTATAGGTAAATGGAATCTTAAGAGGACAAGGCCTCAACATGCAGATGGGAATGAAAATGTGGCTCCGCAAAATAGATTTAATGTAGCTAGACAGGGACATGGGTCACAACAACAGTAACAACATCATAGAGGTGAGGCCACTGGTCAGTTGGAGTGTTGGACATGTGGTGAGGAACACCTTAGGAGAGATAGTCCGTAGCATCAGGGTGGAATGTGTAAGATATATAGTGCACAGGAAGCGCAGATTGTTAGGGATGTTTGTTGAAAATGCAACAAGATGATGGAGCTTAGTGAAAAGAAGTTGCCTTCACTAAGTGGGCCCGCAGGCTATTTTTGGCGCAAAGTCTATTTTTAGACTATGTCTATTTTTAGACATATGGATCATGGTCTATGAGTTGTAGGATGCTATTTGTGGATGATTGGTCATGTTGGTAAAAATAGATGGAATTCTATTTTTAGACATATGGGCGGAGTGTATTTTTAGACTACCAAGCTAAAAATAGAACAGTCGAATATTATTAGCTCTTAATAATATTTGGACTATAAACATTATCTTATCCTCTTGGAGCACTTCAGTTCGAGCTACAGATGTGGCACATGCAACTGCCAGAAGGAAATACGCTTTTCTTATGGGTCAGTTGAGCTATTGCATGATGGACTTTAGTTAGAACTCAAGTGATTGAGTTTGGTGGAGTTTATTGAGGAGTTGATGGAGTTGTGTTCAGTTTGACTTGGTTGAACTAGTTGTATTTAGTCTAACTGCAGAATACACTAGTGATGAGTGATGTGAATTAATTATTAATTAATTCACTAATTATTAACTCATAAAGCAACTAAAGAATACATCAGTTAACTCAGTGCATGGACAGTTCAGTGGAGACAGGTGTTAGAGGTGGAGACTACTATCAGTTGTGATTATAGCTGTGCATGAGATTTGCACAATCAGTGATTGAGATTGCCAATGGGGATTGCACAGTACAAGCCAAGGAAAAATGAGCTTGGATCATTCCTATTCTTACTTTGGATTGTGTAGTAGAGGCAAGCAAACAACGGAGGAGATTTGAACCTGTGACTTGATTCAGATCTAAGCTAGTTTGTGTGTAACAGGTGGAGATAGTACTGAGTACTTGTGAAGGGTATTGTACTATGTATTGTTACATGTTCTTTATCATTATAATATACAGATAGTTGGGGTTTTCAGTGGTATGCTTTCCTCGGTTACATACTGTGTTAATGTGCGCATGCGATTGATGTTTCATTATTTTTAATTCCACAAAATTGATGATCAACGTAGAGGAGGTTATGTATTATGCATGCATTCCACAAATAGTGTATAATCAGGATAATCTCTGTGAATAAGTGTTATATTATTCAAAATTTCTACAATGTTGTCTAGAGTATTCCACGTATCTATGCAGTAGTGGACAACGGGAAAGTAGAACACGAGGCATGTATCATTGAGATGGATAGTAAGCTTTGTGATCAATTTATTTCTATTTTGATTGACCCTAGATATAAGTAGAGCTATGTTAGTCCTGACTTGGTGGATAAGTGTGGTTTGAATAAGGAATTGCATACAGAGTCTTGGTTAGTGCAGTTGGCTACAGGTATAAAGAAGTGAGTTCATCATTAGGTAAGAGATGGTGCATTTGATTTAAATGGTATTCCTATAGAAACACATTTGAATGTGTTACTATTAGGATCATACAATATGTTTTTGGGCATGGATTGTTTGTATCTACATAGAACCAAGGTAGATTTCTATGACAAAACCATTGAATGTGTTGATGACAATGGAGAACCAATAGTCTTACAGGGTAAGAAGAAAGCCACATCCGTTAGGATGGTGACAACTATGCAAGAAAACAGTAGTAGCAGGAAATGGTGAAAGCTATTTGCCGTACACATTTCTAGTGATAAGGGTAAGGAGGTTGAGGATGTAGATGTGTTGAACAAATATCAAGTGTTGCAGTAGTTTCAGGATGTATTCCCTAAGGAATTTACAGAGTTGCCACCTCATAGGGAGGTAGACTTTTCGATTGAGTTGGTTTCAGGGGCAACTCCAGCTTTGGAAGCACCTTACGTAATGAGCACACCTTAGTTGCTTGAGTTAAAATTGAAGCTGAAGGAAATGTTGGACAAGGGATACATTAGGCCAAGTGTATCAACTTGGAGCTTACTGGTCTTGTTTGTGAGGAAGAAAGATGGTACCCTCAGATTATGCATTGATTACAAGCAGTTGAACAAAGTGACTATCAAGAATAGATATCCTTTGCTGAGGATTGATGACTTGTTCGATCAGCTGAAGGGAGAAGCAATGTTCTTGAAGATTGACTTGAGATCCAAATACCATCAGGTACGCATCAAAGAGGAGGACATTTACAAGACTGCATTCAGGGCTAGGTATGGGCATTATGAGTTTTTTGTTGTTCCATTTGGCTTAACTAATGCTCTAGCTACATTCACGTGTTTGATGAATAGTGTGTTGTGTCCATATTTGGATAAGTTTGTTATTGTGTTCAATCATGATATACTAGTATATTCTAAAAATGAGGAAGAGCATGACAGGCATTTAGCTGCAGTGTTGAGGTTATTAAGGGAGCATCAGTTGTATGATAATCTTATCAAGTGTAGTTTCTTTCAGACTGAGGTGCACTACTTCGGACATGTTGTCTGCAAGGAAGCTATTGCAGTAGATCTAGAGAAGATAAGGGCCATCATGGAGTGGATAACTCCTAAGAATGTGGATGAGGTGAGATATTTCATGGGCTTGGCAGGCTATTATAGGAGTTTCATCAGAAACTTCTCATAGATTGCTTATCCTATCACACCATTTCAAAGGATAGGTAAGAAGTTCAAATGGAAAAAGGAGTGTGAATCTAGCTTTAAGTAGCTTAAGTAGTTGTTGACGCATGCGCTAATACTACAGATTGTAGATCCAGACAAAGAGTTTATGGTATGGACAGATGCTCGCAAGAGAGGGCTTGGTGGAGTCCTTATGCAAGATGGACAGGTGGTATGTTATGAGTCCAGGAAAGTAAATGAGCACGAGCAAAACTAACCGACACATGATCTTGAGTTAGTAGTGATTATACATGCACTGAAGATGTGGAGGCACTATCTTCTTGGCAGGTGGTTTGTGCTTATGAGTGATCACATTGGGTTGAGGTATTTGTTTGACCAGTCGAATTTGAATGCGGGGCAGGCTAGATAGTTGCCCACAATCAACGAGTTTGATTTCGAGATCAGGTACATCAAAGGTAAAGAGAACAGGGTGGCACATGCTCTCAACAGACAAGTACATGTACATCACTTGGCAGCTATGAGATCCTATGGGACATAATTACAGGATAGGATCTTGTAGGCAGGAGAGCAGGATGTCAGGTATATAGAGATTGTGCACAGGTTATAGTAGGGTGGTAGTACAGGCACAAGCATAAGTACAAGTTCAGGTGCACAGGGCATAGACTATCATATTACAATAGATAGATTGGTGAGGTTCCGAGATAGGATATATGCACTGGATAGCAGTGAGGTCAAGAAGGTCATCTTGAGGGAATTTCATACGAAACCATATTCAAGTCACCCAGGTTATCAGAAGACACTGACATCAATGAAGAGATATTACTATTGGATGAATTTAAAGAGAGATGTAGCAGAGTTTGAGGCTATATGCTTTGATTGTCAGTGAGCGAAGGCAGAGTGTAAACATCTAGGTGGACTTATACAACCGATTGCGATTCCAGAATGGAAATGGGAGGTCATTTCCATGGACTTCATCAAAGGGTTTCCTAAGATGGTGAAGCATCATGATTCCATCATGGTCATTGTGGACAGGCTAAAAAAGGTTGTACACTTCATTCTGGTAAAGTCTACGTTCTCAGCTAGTGATGTGGCACAGGTGTTCATTAGAGATGTGGTTAGACTACATGGTGTTCTGAAGAAGATTGTGTCAAACAAGGATGCAAAGTTCACTTCCAAGTTTTGGAAGGAGATATTTATAGGTTTGGGCATAGAGTTGGCCTTGAGCACAACTTATCATCCACAAATAGATGAATAGATAGAGAGGGTCAACAAAAAATTGGAGGACAGGTTGAGGATATATGTGATGCTTCCACAGCAGAAGTGGGAACAATATCTCCCTTTGATAAAGTTCACATACAACAACAGTTATCGAGAGTCATTGAGGATGAGTCCTTTGAGGTATTGTATGGGCGGAGTTGTAACACTCCCATTAGCTGGAGTGATCCAATTAGCAGAGTATTGATTGGATCAGATATGTTGGCAGACATGGAACAAAAGATGCAGGTGATCAAGAAGAATCTCAAGGCAGCACAGGATAGGAAGAAGAGTTATGCAAACAGGAATAGGTTGTTCAAGGAGTTCCAAGTTGGGGAACATGTGTACTTGTGCATCAAACCGAAGAAGATCTCCTTGCAGATTGGATCATGTGCTACGCTGGAACCATGGTTTTCTGTACCCTTGAGTATCACTGAGAGGATTGAGCGAGTAGCCTATCGAATTGCACTTCCTCCAACAGTGAAAGTCAATGATGTTTTCCATGTGTCTTTACTTAAGAAGTATGTTAAGGATGTTGATCATGTAATTGAATCGTTTGTATTGCAGGTGGAACTAGATGGAGAATTGAAGCTAGAGCGTTAGTGTATATTATAGAAAAAGGTGATCATGCTCCAGAATTGAGTAATTGAGTAAGTTAAAGTGCAATGGAAGCACTTTCGGACCGATGAAGCTACATGGGAGATGGCGGATCAGATGTGGGCCATGTATCCTTCCTTGTTTACGGTTGAGGAAAAGTAGCCTGACATGGTGGTTTGGTATTTACTTATGGTGGTTTGGTATTTTCTTATGGTGGTTTGATATATGTTATATGATTTTTTTATATGTGCTTAGATATGATGACTAGTCTATGTTTGATATATGATTTGGTATATGATTTGATATATGTTTTGGTATATATTTGTAGTGATGTTGCTATAAGTACATATGTGTATGGATGTAGATACCGCCATGAGCTATGTTATAAAGCTCCACTATACGGTATATGTGTTATGTCATTATGATTATGTTGTCATGTTACTATGCTATCATGTGGTCATGTTATCATGATGTTATGATGTCATGTGGGTTGGTACTCATTAGGATGATCATTGCAAATACTGTAATGAGTTGTGATATAAAGCTCCACTATGCGGTATGTTGTCATGTTGTCATTATGTTCTTCTCTTGAGCAGATATTTCATTGTGAATATTGCATCAAGCTGTGTTATAAAGCTTCATAAGCACTATGTCTTCTTTCAATAGGTTGCTGACGTATATGAGTGATTGAACACCGAGGACGGTGTCCCCCAAGTGGAAGGGTTCTGTAACAACCCTGGAGAAAATTTCATGTAATAAAAGTTAAAAACAGTAACCACGAATGAATGGGACACTTATTCCAAGCTGAATGTTGGGAAGCACATCCCAGGGGGTGTTCATTTGGTTTTTTATGGCTAAGGAAATTTGTGAAGACAATGGCTAAGGCTTTGAAAAGGAAAAATGGAATTTTTGGCACAATTATTTGAGAAAATAATGGAAATTAGGAGAAAAGGGAGGTGGAAGGTCACGTGTTGCATGTGTGGAGGAAAATGAAGGAAAATAATGGAAAATGAAGAAAATAGAGGCCTCATCCATAAAAAGGCTTCTGAGGACCAGTTGGTAACCTTTTTTCAATTTAGCTTTGGAGCTCTTTCATTATTCTCTCTTTCTCTCATACTCTTGGACTCTTAGATTTTTCTTGGAGCACTTTGGCATTGGAGAAATAAAGGCAAAGAAGGCAAGAGGAAGTAATGATCAATCAGGGAAAGGTGGGATCAAGTAGCTACAACATGCTTCATTAAATGTATCAACTTGCATGTGCATTTTCCTTGCTAGATTTGGCATGCATGGGATTTCATGTGTTTCTTTTCTACCATGGCATGGGTTTTTCTAGGTGTGACAATATTTTTAGCCTAGAATTTCCATTTCCTGATAGCTTCAATGAGATGGGTTCTCTCATTTAGTTTCTGTAGGATGGCCGGATTTGGGGTGGATATTTGAATTTACAAACACATGGTGTAGTGGTCCCTAAACCAGACTGAGGATGCATGAAGCCACTAGCATAGTAACCCATAAACCAGATTGTTGGTTGCAGTAAAGCCAAATTGTGTGCCTCGGTGGGCCTAGGAATACTTGTTGGTGAATGACGGGATATACGGTAAAGCCAAGAGGTGGATTTTCTCTCTATTGGGCCTAGTGATTCCAGGATGGAATGCACGGTAAAGCCTAGAGAGTATGTCTCGCTATGGGGCCTAGTGATCCCTGGATCGGACTGCAGATGCATGGTAAAGCTTGAGAGACTAGGTGGCACTCAAATTCCTTATGGTGTAGGTGGAAAACTCTGGTTTCATCCACATTGATTGGTGTTTTTGATCTGTTCTATGAGTCCCACATTCATGCTTGGAATATGGCACAGGGGTGATTGGTTGAAAAGAGACTTGGCTCAACCAATCTATGGTCAGGTGGAATGTGGTAGTCCCATCTATGGTTGGTTCATTGTATTCATTAATGAGAAATTGATTTTCATGTGTAAATGTACTGATGTATATATGGATTTTGATGGCTGATATGTTTATTGTATTTATGCTCCTATTATGTTGGTTATATGCACATTTTATGACAACAACTATGTATGGCTCTCAACATGATTTTACTTGTATATGAATGGATAATGTGTTTATGCCCTAATAGATCAAGATGCAACAAATGACATGAGGGAACAATGTTTTATAGAGATTCTTAGGTAATTATAAGATCCCTACACTTAATGTTGTTGTTTACACATGTAGGTTACATGTTGACAATATATTTGATGAAATGTCTATTATGGCTAGTAGGGGTCTAGTTAAGGTATTGTTCAGTTTATTGTTTTTGCTTCATTTTCTTCGTGTACCTTTCTTGATTTCAAGCTTTCATTCCATTCTCGGCAGTGGCCTGGGCTCTGGGCCTGAAAAAGTGGCTTAAATCTCGGGGTCGTTGGCACAGAACTAGCAAGTTTGGTCCACAATCGCTGGCATGTATGCCTATGAGAGTGAATTTAGGTCTTTGGTCATTCCCTTCCCCATAACATGAGAGTGACTATGGCCTCAGAGGTCCAGAAATGCAGTGGGACCTAGGGATAGGCTGTCTCAGTGGCTGACTTGTCTCGTGAGGGGTCTGTTGATGATGTTGGTTGACTATGTGTGATGTTCCCTCGATTCCACTTCCTTAAGGTTGCATAGGAGGTCAAATCTGATCATAGTAGCCTCTTGTCTCATGTTTACCTCGGTTGGCATGGTTACTTGGGTGGATGTGGGAGGAGGGTGTTACAAATGCAGAGTGGAAGATCGTCAAAAGTAGTTTACAACGAATAACTTATTGTAGTAAATAATTCTGCCAAAAAAACATTGTGTTTGAAGAACAATGGGGTAAAGTGTTTAGAAACATGAAATCATGTTTAATGTAATGGCCTCTAGTTAATTATGCTTGAATTAAAGGCTATGATTTCTTTTTGTAAAATTTCAACAATAGACAATGGATGCAATCCATTGTTTCCATTGAGTGGGCCTAATGGTTAAGAGCATGTGTTTCCTCCTAAGAGGTCACAGATTCAAAACCAGAGGGAGGTAGACTATGTATGACTTTTTAGACTTAACAGTCAAATCACTGCGCGGAGATGGGTCTCATACACAAATGTGGCGTCTGGCTTGGCTGTGACCTTAAAATTGGATAATAATAATAATAATAATATAATAATAATAATAATAATAATAATAATAATAATATGTTTTTTTTTTACATTTAGTTAATATATCTCTCTTTAAAGTTAATATAAAATTATGTTACTTCACATGGATTTTGAAATATTTTATTCATTGCCATAATGAGGGTCACAAAGAAATAATGAAATTTTTTCCTTGAACAAATTGTTTTTTTCATGTATTTTCATTACTTATGGGTGTGGGTTTACTCAAAATTATGGATAGTGGTAGATTTTTCATCCAACAAATGGCCACACTTTTGAGTAAACAAGAAGATAAATAGAATTATTATTTTTTCCTCTTAAAAAATCATAATTCTTGTTTGATTATTTTTGTTATTATTTTATTATTTTTCTTAAAAAACTCATTTTAAAACTAGAAATCTTTTAATGCCACCTCCCTTTATAATGAATATATTTCTTTTTTAGTTTATTTTTAAAAAGTTTGTTTAACTATTTTATGTTTGGAAGGTCATGACATCTTAACCATATTATTTATATATCTACAATATTGAATTTCCCCAATTTTCACCTACTTCATGATTTCAACTATATTGAAAAGAAAGGAAAAGAAGAAAAATTCCAAAATATCAAATTATATTACAAGTATTGTATGTAGCTTATTCGTTATCATCCATGTTAGAAATTATGTTTAAGGAAAAATTACATAAAAATTATAACATATGCTAAATCAATAGTGGCCAACAATTTTCTTTAGGTAGAAACTAATAAATTGATATGTGAAGTGGATAAATTAATTGCTCACTCACACACAAGGACTTGCATAAATTTTGCACAATCACTTCACAAATATCTAAAACTCTAGAATGAAAATTGCAACTATATCCATAAATTATAGTATAAATATAAGAGTGAGTTTCCACATAGCATTATATTGTGCAAAGGCCGCAATAAGGTCATCAAATTATGATCCAAACAAATATTTTAAAAATACTTTTTGATAATATTGATAAATAATTTTTTTTTGAAAATTAAACATCATAAATGCATTGTTCAATGCTAAACTAATAATAATAATCAACAAAAAACTCAATAATAAAGTCATCCCTTAACACAAATTATTATAAATAAAGTATACTTTAAAAATTTTCAAAATTTCAATCACATATAATATATTCATTATCTCAAAATACATATCTTACCATCTCAGTTTATTTTTAATAACATTAACCAAAAATTACATTATATAATACTCAAATCATATAATATAACTTACATCTTTTTATTACATACATACATATATATATGTATATGCACAATTCAAATGAAAAAAAAAACAAATATATAAACGAAAATCTTAATTATCATTAAAAATTTAAATTTATATTGTTTATCATTATGGTATTTGAAATTTAACTTATTTTCTCATCTTCTAATGAGTTAGCTCTTTTTCCTTTTTCCATTTATTATTATAAAATATATTTATTTTAACTAAAATTTTATATATATATATATATATATATATATATATATATTTATTTATTTTTACCATGAGTATAATATTACAATCTTTGCAATAATTCACTAATATAAATTACCAATTTAAATATCCAATAGATATTAACTTAATAGTCTTTATTGGTAATACATATTATTGAATAATTATATTGGTTTTTTCATAATACATAGTTCCTTACCTCCAAGGAATCAAATTTAAACTTAAGAATGACCATGACTATCATCAAATTTAGTGTAGAGAATCTTAACCCCCACCATATACCTCATAGAAGTATTAGAAAAATAAAGAGAGATGAGCACATAAAAATTTTGCACAACACAAATCTTACACGTTAATATTCATTACAACAGTTACATATATAAGAAATTACACACTGACTTCGACAACTCCAGATAATGAGTCCAACTCATTACATAGGAATCAAGAGCTTCTAGACTCATGCCTAGGGACTCACAATGACAACTACACATGTCATGGAACCATTACTTCCAACACCATCCCTTAATACTTACATGAGAAACACATATTACAACAACAAAGATAATTTGTCTCACATCCACTCTGGAATCTCCTCAAACACTGATCTTTCACAACCACATCTTCGAGCTGTCACTTGACCTCCATTTAAAATGTAACCACCTCTTACCATCATTGAAGAACTTTGCAAGATCAACAATATTCACACAGTGGCTCGTCGAGACTTCCAGGATAAGAGATGTCAAGTAATGATCCATCCTATGGACCATCCACCATCTGCCTGATATCGCTTCCGGCTATTCGTTAGTTGCTAGGATGGAGGTCTCGATATTGAATGTGTTCAAAAGTTGGTCAAACAACTTAACCTTACGACATACAAGAATTCATGTTTCGTACTCCGGGGCTTCCACTTTAAGAACCACCAACCCTTTTTAGAACTAGAATTGCTAACACACGAGAATTGATGTTTAGGACACCAAAACTTCCAATTTAAGAACCACTAACCTTTTTATAATAAAAATTAAAAGAAAAAAAAAAACTACTTAACTCACACCACAGCACAAACTTGGAAACACAAATAAACACACAACATCCATGGCACTCATTTGAAAACTCATAAAATGGAAGATATAAAGAATATTCCTAGACATAATGTTAATGTTATGGATGGCCTCCATTGTTGTTTACCAATACTTTAGCATAAATCTTCCTAGGCTCCACATGTAGAACGGTATTTTTGGAAACACAAACAAACACACAACATCCATGGTGCTTGTTATCACTAAAAAAGTTTTTAAAATTTGGACAGCGGTATGGTTCCAAAGTTTTATGTTAGTCAAGTCATTTTTATTGTTTTGTTTAGGAAGTCTAAATCATAGAGTGGAGTCTTGTTACCATCATCAAATAAGGTCAACAATCTTGTCTTACCTATCATTGATCCCTCATTATTTCAAAAGTGTCACGTGTTAAGGCTGTTTTAAATTTGACATGCACTACGAAATCACCTAGGAGTTTTCAGAGCGCAAAACTCAGAAAATACATTGTGTGTGCTACGAAATCAGGGATTCGTAGTTAGGAGATTTCGTAGTGCAAAACCCAGAATTTGCATTGGCTGTGCTACGAAATCGGGGATTCGTGCCAGATCTTGTCTAGCTATCTAATCCAACAAAATCCGTTAATGTTTCATCACCATGTGTCAATCCATGCACCTTGCTTATCACATGTAACCATACATTCTCATCATTAGACTAGTTAGGGGTCTTGTTTGCACTCTTTTCAAATTTCAAAAAGGTGATGAGTTGGTCTTAGTCTTTTCCGTGTTCCTTCATGCATAAGAAGACAATCAGCAGGCTCAAGCGAGGCAGTTTCCAAATTAAGACAATGTGGGCTCTTTGAAATCTCCTTGCAGGTGTCTCACAGAAATGTCTGAAGAAAGGAAAAATCATAGATCAGGCCGATGTCTTAGAACTGAGCCTGAAGGCTTAGATGTTCTCACAAGGGATAGAGAGGTGGAACATGCATTCAAATAGGTGGGCTGCTGGAGATTCTGTGAAAAACTTAGGGTGGTCACATTCAGGTAACCAAAGACTTTGCTTTCAATTTCACCGGTTTGAATTCAAGGGTTGGAGTCCTAGAAATACCAGTTTCTCTTGAGGTTATATCTACAGTCACAGAGATTCCTAGAGGCCAGGAGAGATGGTTCAAGAACTTCAAATTTGAAATGGCACCTTGCCAAGAATTTCTAAAGCCAGAATTTATAGGCTCGGACCTAACCAAATTAGTACCCAGAAGCTATGTAAAAGATTCATATGCCAACTTGCTGTCATGCATCCAATGATATTTTACTTGTGAAGGAAGATACCATAAGGTGTACTCTTACCATTTCAAGCTTTTATTACATTTCACTGGAAAAATATCTTTAGACTTACCTTTTTATCTATTTCGTAGCATAGGCAAAATTTCTAATAAGGTTCAGTTGAAGAAAGAGGCTTGTGAAACCTCGTTGTTCCATCATGGTTTGATCAAGTTGATTATTTTACATGAGCTTCAGAAGATTGGAAGAGAAAGGTCTACTTTCTTGTTTATGACAAGCTTTAAAACTAAAACAGGACTTAGCCCTAAGGCTAAGGATATTTCTGCACCAGCAGTAAGTCATCAGGAGGAAACAAGATCAAGAAGATTTGTAAAATTGAAAGCCAGAAAGTAGGTGAAGGAACCTATGACACCACTAGCAGTTCAAGACACCCCTCAACAGTCACAGAGGAAGAAGGTTCAGATCAATGAGGTGGTACAAGAGTAGTTTGTTGATAAAACTGTCCAAAGAAGAGTAACAAGAAGTCAATTAGCCAAGGAAAAGGGGAAGACTATGATTGCTGATGAAAGCCCAACTTCAAAGGGAAGTTTGAACGATCTCCTCCAGGCCATCGACATAGAAGAGACTCCTTTGGTCCAAGCAGAGCTACTTGAAGCCAGCAAGAACAAAACCAAAAGAGTTAAATCTTCCAAAAAGCTTCAATTTGATGACCAGGTCTCAGAGTTTGTGTTCAAGCCGTGAAGACCCGTGACAAGGCATTCAAGAAGGATACAAGAGGCACAGCCAGAAGCAAGTGAGACAGGGGAGGTAGTAGAATTACATGAAGAACCTGTGGTTCCATCAAAAACATCATCACAACTACACAAAGATGATAGAGGTAAGGCAGTTATCACTCAGCAGGAGGAATGTGGTTTTGAAGAGGTAAAGAAGAAATTGAAGCTTGCCAATCTTGAGATTGCCAAACTTAGAAAAAAAACAAGGAAACATGTAGTTAAGGAAGCCAATTTCAACAGAATGGAGGCTCTGTGGGAAGATAAAACAATTTCAATACCTGAAGTAGTTAGCTGTCATGCTCAATAATTCACTTGGACGGTCCCTGCAATAAAAGAGGCGAGATATATCAGAAGGGTCAATGAAAAATTGAGAACTGGAATTCGAATGATGAAAAGACAGATCGAAGATTTGAAGATTCAACTGAATGAACCAGAAGAACAACCTCAACATAAATGAAGCAGACAGTAAGTGAAGCAATTTTGAGACAATTTTGATGTGAAGTCTACTTTTTGAAGATTGAAGGTTATTTTGGATAGATAATGTCAGATTATTTGGTTCATAGCATGTGGATAAGCCATGGAAAAATTCAAAAAAATGACAAAAACTGTGTTCCTGAATCACACAAGAGTTTTTTAGCGCGCTACGAAACTGCCAAAAATGACAAATAATGCACAGCAGTTTCATAGCGCGCTACGAAACTGCTGAAGCTGCCAGTTTTTTTTTTTTGAATCAATTTTGAAATGAAAGGGGGGAAGCATTATGAAAGAATTCTGCTGTAGAAGACAAAAAAGGGCCACCTCAGAAGTTTTGAATACTAAGCAAAGGAAAATTCAAAGAATGAAAGGCATTTAATATCTCCAAACTCTGAGCTATGAAAACAATAGTCATTTTTGTAGCTAAGAAAGTTGTCATGCTTCAATCAGATTCTAAGGTGTTTTGTCTTAGCACGAGTATATGAGCAGTACCTTTGGTCTAATTCAAGGCATTACATGTTATTAAAATGGATAAAATGGTTAGCAGAATTCGAGGAACCACTTTGGAGACCAAAGTAGAAAAACAGGGGCAGTTTTCCTAGTATCCAGGGACAGTTAAAGGACAAGAAATCAAAGGCCAGCATGGAGTTTAAAGTCATCACTCAAGCCAAAGATGAAGAGGGACAGATGTCAAAGAACGAGTTTGTTTCATAGCTAAGGTTGTTTCAAACATAGATAAGGAGTTACACTCCTAGTCAAATTAGGTCTCTAAGACTGTTAGTTTACAGTCAGTTGTAATTAATAGTCTGTTTAAAGTGAAATAGGTGTCAGGTCTAGAGAAATTCGAATTCCCCTCTTGCTGGAGGAAGGAATTCAAGCTTGTAAGGAAACTCTATATATGACAAGAGTTGTAATGCATCAAGGGTTGGAAAATTTCAGAGAAAACACTCATATTGTGTCATTGTAGAAGATTATGTTTTTATGAATACAGAGTTTGGCTTTACTTCTCAGGATTCAGAAAGAGTTCAATGGTGGCTTGTTTTATGTTTGTCCTCATTTCCTTACTTGCAGTAGTATGAATGTATGATACTTAGAACTCATTAGCAATGCTCTAGCTTCCTTCATGCATTTGTAGACTATGTTTCCTACATGTTTCTATGTGTTAACTGATATATTGAACTTTTGATGCCCTGACTTCCATGTTCAGCTGATACTGTTGTCATACTAAGCATTTTCTGACCCCATAAGCCCAATGGATGTTTATTGACTGTGTTTCAACCATTTACACTTCTTCATTTGTTTCATAGAGTTAGCCATCTAATCCATTATCAAAATCTTTAACCTAGTGAGAGAGCCCTCTCAGGTTGAGGAGGCTAAGCCTCAGCCAAAAGTTGGTTTGAAATAGTTATTCAGAGTCTTCCTGATTAGCAGCCTATCAGGGGTTTATTTTGTGATAACATTTTGGTGCGTCTGCCAGGAGTCTGAAGATTACTCATTCCCAAAATCAAGAAGCTGAACTTTTGAAGGTAGCAAGAGCTCAGGAATCTGTTCGAGGCTGCAAAACTACCTTAGCGACTCCACACATCAAATAACAAATTCGAAGGCAACTCCACTGCTAGAAGATCAGTAGCTTGATGAAGTTTCAAGATGAGTGCCATTACATGAATGAATGCCAGGTATGCCCCTATGAATCGGTCTCATATCCTGGTTTTCCAAATCCTATGCCAAAGGTCGAATGGTTATATGATCTTCCAATATTCAAAGATGAAAAGAAAGACAATGATGCGCTTCATTTGGTTAGGTTCCAAATGCATGTACATAGTCTTAAGGTTCAGTTCCTTGAAGATTGTCTCATGAAGATGTTTATGACCACTTTAGAAGGAAAAGCATGGTCTTGGTATAAAAGCTTGGAAAATGGTTCATTATATTCTCTTGCTGATTTCCATGATGTATTCTATGAGATGTATAAAGAATGTCATCCCTCCTTATTGTTGGTCAAAGATTGCTATAAACATTCTGCGTGTTTTATTCAATATTTGGAGGATTGTTATGATGATGATGAATTTATGGATGAAGAAATTTTAGAGGCTCTTCATAACAATACATTTCAACACCAAGAAGAAAGGATAACATCCCATGAAAAGCAGCATGAAAATCAGCAGGAGTTTACTTATGAAAACCATGTTACATCCTCTAAGATTAATGTGAAGATGCAACAAATTTTCCATTCTTTTGATCATAAAGAGTATGAAAATGATTACAAACACCAAGAAGAAATACTGGAAGAAATTTTTTATAACCCTTAGGCAAAGGGAAAAGGTTGATCATTTATGTAATTCCTTGCAGCAGCATACATCAAAGAATGATCATAATAATGAGGAAAACTACATTGTTTGTGGGAATCATTTAGAAAGGTAGTTGGATAGCATATCAAAGAAACCGTGTGTGGCTGAAAATCAGTTGTCTGAAGATATAGAATGTTATGATGATCATCAAAATAACCATGTCCTCTTTAACCCTATAAATGAATACATGGCAAAGCTTTGCACACTAGTGTTTCATTTTCATTTGCATTATGAATATCAGATACATTATAAGTTGATTTGGTCATCTCACTATCATGGTTATTTTGAGGTCGAATGCAGTCAAGAGCCTCAAATATCAGAAAAGATAATTGATTGGCTTTATTGGAAATATCATGTTGCTTGACCTAAAGTGGAAATTGTAGCTGATAGGGTAGGTAGGAATGTGCAAATAAGCTCAGGGTAGGTTGACTGAGCATTTTTTAGTAGGTGCAGGTTGAGTCCCTCTTGCAGAAATCATTAAAGCTTGGGGAGCATATTGGGCAGCATTTCAGAATTTTAATCTAAAGGATGGATAGCAGCACTAGAACTGCAGGTTCTTAGTGTACCACAAGGGCACACTATCCCAAGTGGAGCCACTATTATCACTGAAAAAGTTTTTAAAATTTGGACAGCTGGTATGGTTCCAAAGTTTTATGTTAGTCTTGGTCAAGTCATTTTTATTGTTTTGTTTAGGAAGTCTAAATCATAGAGTGGAGTCTTGTTACCATCATCATAAAAGGTCAACAATCTTGTCTTACCTATCATTGATCCCTCATTATTTCAAAAGTGTCATGTGTTAAGGTTGTTTTAAATTTGACATGCGCTACGAAATCACCTAGGAGTTTTTGTAGTGCAAAACTCAGAAAATACACTGTGTGCACTACGAAATCAGGGATTCATAGTTAGGAGATTTCGTAGCGCAAAACCTAGAATTTGCACTCGTTGTGCTACGAAATCGGGGATTCGTGCCAGATCTTGTCTAGCTGTCTAATCCATCAAAATCCGTTAATGTTTCATCACCATGTGTCAGTCCATGCACCTTGCTTATCACATGTTAACCATACATTCTCATCATTAGATTAGTTAGGGGTCTTGTTCGCACTCTTTTCAAATTTCAAAAAGGTGATGAGTTGGTCTTAGTCTTTTCCATGTTCCTTCATGCATAAGAAGACAATCAGCAGGCTCAAGCGAGGCAGTTTCCAATTTAAGACAATGCGGCCTCTTTGAAATCTCCTTGCAGGTATCTCATTGAAATGTCTAAAGAAAGGAAAAATCATAGAACAGGTCGATGTCTTAGAACTGACCCTGAAGGCTTAGATGTTCTCACAAGGAACAGAGAGGTGGAACATGCATTCAAATAGGTAGGCTGCTGGAGATTCTGTGAAAAACTTCAAGGTGGTCACATTCAGGTAACCAAGGACTTTGCTTTCAATTTCACCAGTTTGAATTCAAGGTTTGGAGTGCTAGAAATACCAGTTTCTCCTGAGGTTATATCTATAGTCATAGATATTCCTAGAGGCCAGGAGAGATGGTTCAAGAACTTCAAATTTGAAATGGCACCTTGCCAAGAATTTCTGAAGCCAGAATTTATAGGCTCGGACCTAACCAAATCAGTGCCCAGAAGCTATGTACAAGATTCATATGCCAACTTGCTGTCATGCATCCAATGATATTTTACTTGTGAAGGAAGATACCATAAGGTATACTCTTACCATTTCAAGCTTTTATTACATTTCACTAGAAAAATATATTTAGACTTACCTTTTTATCTATTTTGTAGCATATGCAAAATGTCTGATAAGGTTCAGTTGAAGAAAGAGGCTTGTGAAACCTCGTTGTTCCATCATGGTTTGATCAAGTTGATTGTTTTACATGAGCTTCAGAAGATTGGAAGAGAATGGTCTGCTTTCTTGTTTATGACAGGCTTTAAAACTGAAATAGGACTTAGCCCTAAGGCTAAGGAGATTTCTGCACCAGCAGTAAGTCATCAGGAGGAAACAAGATTAAGAAGATTTGTAAAATTGAAAGCTAGAAAGCAGGTGAAGGAGCCTATGACACCACTAGCAGTTCAAGACACCCCTCAACAGTCACAGAGGAAGAAGGTTCAGATCAATGAGTGGTACAAGAGCAGTCTGTTGATAACACTGTCCAAAGAAGAGTAACAAGAAGTCAACTAGCCAAGGAAAAGGGGAAGATTGTGATTGTTGATGAAAGCCCAGCTTCAAAGGGAAGTTTGAACGATCTCCTCCAGGCCATCGACATAGAAGAGACTCCTCTGGTCCAAGCGGAGCTACTTGAAGCCAACTAGAACAAAACCAAAAGAGTTAAATCTTCCAAAAATCTTCAATTTGATGACCAGGTCTCAGAGTTTGTGTTCAAGCCGAGAAGACTTGTGACAAGGCATTTAAGAAGGATACAAGAGGCACAGCCAAAAGCAAGTGAGACAGGGGAGGTAGCAGAATTACATGAAGAACCTGTGGTTCCATCATAAACATCATCACAACTGCACAAAGATGACAGAGGTAAGGCAGTTATCACTTAGCAGGAGGAATGTGGTTTTGAAGAGGTAGAGAAGAAATTGAAGCTTGCCAATCTTGAGATTGCCAAACTTAGAAAAAAAGAAAGGAAACATGCAGTTAAGGAAGCCAATTTCAACAGAATGGAGGCTCTGTGGGAAGATAAAATAATTTCAATACCTGAAGTAGTTAGCTCTCATGCTCAATATTTCACTTGGACGGTCCCTGCAATAAAAGAGGCGAGATATATCAGAAGGGTCAATGAAAAATTGAGAACTGGAATTCGAATGATGAAAAGACAGATCGAAGATTTGAAGATTCAATTGAATGAACCAGAAGAACAACCTCAACATAAATGAAGCAGATAGTAAGTGAAGCAATTTTGAGACAATTTTGATGTGAAGTCTACCTTTTGAATATTGAATGTTATTTTGGATCGATAATGTCAGATTATTTGGTTCATAGCATGTGGATAAGCCATCGAAAAATTCCAAAAAATGACAAAAACTGTGTTCTTGAATCACACAGCAGTTTCATAGCACGCTATGAAACTACCAAAAATGACATATAATGCACAGCAGTTTAACTGCTGAAGCTACCAGTTTTGTTTTTTTCAATCAATTTTGAAATGAAAGGGGGGAACCATTATGAAAGAATGCTGCTGTAGAAGACACAAATGGGCCACCTCAGAAGTTTTGAATACTAAACAAAGGAAAATTCAAAGAATGAAAGGCATTTAATATCTCCAAACTCTGAGCTACGAAAACAACAGTCATTTTTGTAGCTCAGACAGTGGTCATGCTTCAATCAGCTTCTAAGGGGTTTTGTCTTAGCATGAGTATATGAGCAGGACCTTTGGTCTAATTCAAGGCATTACATGTTATTAAAAGGGATAAAATGGTTAGCAGAATTCGAGGAACCACTTTGGAGACCAAAGCAGAAAAACAGGGGCAGTTTTCCTAGTATCTAGGGACAGTTAAAGGACAGCGTGGAGTTTAAAGTCATCACTCAAGCCAAAGATGAAGAGGGACAGATGTCAAAGAACGAGTTTGTTTCATAGCTAAGGTTGTTGCCAGCATAGATAAGGAGTTACACTCATAATCAAATTAGTTCTCTAAGACTGTTAGTTTACAGTCAGTTGTAATTAATAGTCTGTTTAAAGTGCAATAGGTGTCAGGTCTAGAGAAATTCGAATTCCCCTCTTGCTGGAGGAAGGAATTCAAGCTTGTAAGGAAACTCTATATATGACAAGAGTTGTAATGCATCAAGGGTTGGAAAATTTCAGAGAAAACACTCATATTGTGACATTGTAGAAGATTATGTTTTCATGAATACAGACTTTGGCTTTACTTCTCAAGATTAAGAAAGAGTTCAATGGTGGCTTGTTTTATGTTTGTCTTCATTTCCTTACTTGTAGTGGTATGAATGTATGATACTTAGAACTCATTGGAAATGCTCTAACTTCTTTCATGCATTTGTAGACTGTGTTTCCCACATGTTTCTATGTGTTAACTGATATATTGAACTTTTGATGCCCTGACTTCCATGTTCAGCGGATACTGTTGTCATACTAAGCATTTTCTAACCCTATAAGCCCAATGGATGTTTATTGACTGTGTTTCAACCATTACACTTCTTCATTTGTTTCATAGAGTTAGCCATCTAATCCATTATCAAAATCTTTAACCTAGTGAGAGAGCCCTCTCAGGTTGATAAGGCTAGGCCTCAGCCAAAAGTTGATTTGAAATAGTTACTCAGAGTCTTCCTGATTGGCAGCTTATCAGGGGTTGATTTTGTGATAACAGCGCTCATTTGAAAACTCATAAAATAGAGGATATAAAGAATATTCTTAGGCACAATGTTAATGTTATGGATGGCCTCCATTGTTGTCTACCAATAGTTTAGCATAAATCTTCCTAGGCTCCACAGGTAGAACGATATTTTTTCATTGGCTCGTACAGATCTACCCTCCCCTGATTGCAGCAACTGCCAAAACCAAGCACCGTGCTCCTAAAGTAATTATGAGCCATACTAGGTTTCCACATGTGATATCGATTAGCCCATTATCAAAATCATGAACGCTGCAACGATCTATATGTGCTTTGACTTTGGCTTTATTTTTACTCCCAATGAGACGTTGCATTTTGTAGTTGTATTAACTTGAGATATTTATGCCAAAGGCGCGGATTCAAATCGACAAAATTAATGGTGGTTATTGCGTACATTTTGTGACCTGCATCCTTTCAAATTTCTCATTTAAGCCAGTAAGGAGTGTCTTAGTTACATCAATATGTCCAACTAAGTTTTCTCCTATTTCTTCAATCTTATTCAATGATTCCTTGGTGTAAGAACAAGTCATGCTGGAATCAAATTGTAAATTATTCAAACAAGAATTTACACAATTGAGAGAAGACTGTACAATATCTACTTGCTTCTTTACATCTTCTGCTTTAGCCATATTCATTTCTAGACCCTTTAGAGCAGTATTGGTCCAATTTAACTGTTCACTAGCCTTTTGAATTCTACCATCAATTCCTAAGGCATTATCATCTTTTTGAACCAGGGGGATGGCTTTGGCTGCATTTGTTTTTTCTCCCAAGATGATTCCTTTATATGGGGGAAAAGTAGTAGGGGTTTCAACTGTGGATCCATCAATTGCAGTCCATCCATGCTTATCAGTCATACTGCTAGAAATAGCACCAGTTAAAACATTTATAGGAGCAATTTTATCTTTCCATGAGTAGAAGGATATCCAAACACTATTTACTTCCATATAGTGTTTCCAGTCTGTTGCTAACTTTCTTTTCTGATCTGGGGTATATCCTTGGTCAAATTCATCTGCTTGAGGATTTGTATACAAATCCCAATTCAACATTTCTTTCATCCATTTAGAACTGATTTGTGATTTTAAGCATCCATCCATAAGTGCAAAAAACTTATGCATTTCCATGACTACAGGCTTTTTACAGTCAGAAGGAATCTGTTTGAATCTGCATTCTGGAATCAGTTCTGATTGTTCAAGTTTCCCCAACCCATACCTTGGCTGTGCTGGTCTCATTAAGCAAATCATCTGAGTAAGCCTAGGGTCTTCTTCTTCTATTGAATGGATCATGAGAACATGATCTGAATCGGGCTCAGGCTCATGTGGGAAAGGAATATCAGAACATTTAGGATTCGGGCATGAGCTGATAGAAGTGGATGGAGGAGCAACACCAGTGCGAGGATTATGGTGCAGATGAACATTCTGTTCGGCTAGGGTCAACAGATTTATGACATTTGTACAATCTGGACATTTTACTTGTAAAGAAGAAAAATTAACAAGCTGAGCTAATTCGAAAAGCTGTGGATGTTTACAAGAAGAAAAGGATGATGATGAACAGGCGGTATCGACAGTGGAAGGATCTCTGTAGTATTTGGATGTTTTACAAGCAGCGTCTATTCTTCTCCGATCAATAGTTGACCTGCGAGGAAAGGATATGACTGCATTGGAAGCATTTTCAGTTATGTTGGCAGAAGTGATATTTCGGGGAATTTGTGGCCTGGAGTAATTTACAACCCAATGTTCAGGGAATTGCAGATCTTCCCATTTTATCAATAGATGTTCAATCTTTTGGTTCTTTGGGTCAGTTTTGACTACCACACTTGATTTGGAATCTCGACTGGGAGTATGACGGATTGCTGGCCATAAAGTGTTGGTATGTCTGAAACAGGCTTTGGTCTGGATGGCTATATTGTTCCTCTTTCTCTTCATATCAAAACCCGTAGTATGGATTTGCAGCTGTAAGATATCTTTAATGGTTTCATCAAACACATATATGGAAAAGTTTGGGAAACAATCAAAGTATACAGGGCCATCAGACAAAGGGGCTACAATTCCACCGATTATTGAATCTGTATATCTGTTGTGCGTTAGGTCTCTAACAGTAGCAAGCACAAATGTTTTTAATCCTTTATGGACCAAAGGATTGATGCCAACCTGAATGCAACCAAGATGTAGATAATTTGTCTTTAACCTTTTTGCTTCTGCTTGTAAGGCCAGCGGATTTAGCAGTGGTATTGTCTGAATACTCTCAGAGTTCTCCTGGACTTGACTAACAGACTCTTTAATGCTAATTCTAGATGCAGCAATTAGATGGAAAGGAGCTAAATCACTATAGACTTCAGAGGGTGTTATATCTGGTAAAGCCCATCTTGCAGAAGGCTGAAATTCCTCATAAGTAAGTTCTGCAGAGTTTAAGGTTCTACTTGAACTATTTTCAAACATTTCTTTAAGAGGATTTTCTTCTGAATGGGAATCATCTTCTTCAAGATCTCGATAAGAAACAGACTTTCTGAATGGCTCCATTCTTACTTAAAACAATATGGATCTGAGTACCAACCTTTAGAACCAGACGTTACTGGCTCTGATACCAATTTCTAGCAGGGGCTCCTGTCACGAGCTTGCTCTTTCTCTGTGTCTCTTCGTATTTCTCTGGTAGCCAACTCCTGATGAACCAGTGGTGAACCTACTTGGATCTTTCACACTCTCACGACCTCAACAACGCGTCCACGCCTTCAAATGGCCTTGGTGTCCCTTCGATCTTTTCGCGAACTTCCTGCGAACTTGGGATGAAAGCACAGAGAAAACTTCTACCACAGTGGACTTTTAAATGCACAGAGGTACTCAATAACAGAATGGCATACTCATTTTATTTTAGAATGGAGAAAATTCTTACAGGATGCTCACAGAGCTTTTATAGAAATGGATTCTATACAGAGATAGACTAATCTCGCATTTACCGGACTTTTCACAGCTCAAAATTAAGCAAGTTACTACCGGAAGCTTCTGGCGAGGTATAGGCTCTGTCTCAGAATCAGACTTAACACCCAAACACTTGACTCTTCTAATGGTTCGGCCACTTTAGGTTCTTATCAGTGCCGAGCACACTGATACGCAGGCTTCTCAAACCAACTAAGGACTTTGAGTGATTTCTCGTGTTGCAAGCAGATCAGACTGGATGTCCGCAGATGCAGAGCAGGAGAACACTCGACTCAAACACACACACAAGACTCTTCAAATGCCGATGCCCAACAAATGAACCTTACCCTTCTTATATAGGATGAGAAGGGGGGACAAACATTACTGTTGGTCGGACAGAAATGACTTAAAGCTTAAAGAATCATTTCTTTTCAGTCTTTATCAGAGCGACGTCCGCACAAATATTCGGGTCCTTAAAACAGACCGAATAATTGCTTTCGGGTAACGCATGAGATATAGTCTGTAAAGTAGATTCGGACATTATGGCTATCTACACAGTGGATACTTTTGTACAAAAAGCCCACGGGAAAAGACTAGATAAGAATATTTACACTGTGGAAGCTTTTAAACAGTAAAGCCCACGGGAACTCTGGTCACAATTAAGCCCTTGTGACTGGTACGTAATCAAAATACAGTCAGATCAGGGAATCTGTTTCTTTTATAAAGTAGATCATCACATGCCTTTGTATAAATCCTTCGGACTATCATGGGTTTACCCAGTATGATTTGATGCTGGACTTTGGTTAGGACATACCATTCTAAGTGCTCTCTCATGTATTCCTGGAGGGAATAATTTGTCATGTGAAAAGGATCCCACTCTTGGGCTGTCATTTCTTTGACTGTGTTGTATATGCGATGAAAACATTCCCCGATGTTGTACTCAAAACATCTGTAACAGTATTTTCTTTCATATCCTTCATGATATACTGGGTCCATGGCTGTTCTGTTCACTCCGTAATCTGTCCACCAATTCTGAAACCATTCACATTGTAGATTTTTCTGGGATGCTGCCATTGTACTGAATTTCAACTTTGTGTAATGGGTTTCTTCTCTGTCATCAATATTCATGAAGTCCCACCACAGCTTTTTATAATCTGAAAAATCATAAACTGTGTCAGGGAACATTACTTTGGGATCATTTCTGGGCCATCGAGCACATGGTTGGACTTGGGGTTGGTTGATCCACAAGTCTCTGGTTCGGTAGATGCAATAATAGCTTTCATAGATTCCTGTGTCACGACCTCCATGGTGCCAGATACCTCCAATGTCATGAAAATTTGTTTCCAGGGCCCTTCTTACTGTTCTAGCATCTGCTTTTGCTTTGTCATACATCATATCATGGATCCATTTTCTGCCCTTTGGGTACACCTTTCTTTCAGGTACATAGTGTTGTAGATCAGTGTGAGGCTGCAAGTTGGCATCAAGGACTTTTGTGTTCCTTAATTGCCATGTGGGTCTCCAGTTGTCCCTGTATGTATCCCAGTCTTGATTATCTGGAATGGTTCTCAAGACTTCTTGTTTTTGGTGCTGGTCCCACTCAGTAATAATCATCATGATATGTGCTGTGTTTTGTTCAAGGTATTCCCTGCTGAGAAAGTCAGGAAGACAATTTTCCTCTCCTTTGATGTGCTCAATGGAAAAATCAAAATTTGCAAAGAGCGCCTGCCATCTGGCAAACTTTGCTTCTTCTGGTTTCTTGATGTCCTTGGATAGGACTTTCTTCATTGCTGACGCATCTGTTCTGAGAAGAAAATGTTTGTTTATTAGATATACTGCAAACTTGCTGATGCAATTCCATGCAGCTTTCACTTCTCTTTCAATAACAGAGTAATTCTGTTCTGCTGGATTCCATACTCCTGAGGCAAACTGTACCACTTGTTCTTCCTTGTCAACCTTTTGTTTTAGAATCCCACCCCAGCCTATGTCACTGGCGTCAGATTCAACTATCTTGAATGCCTCATCATCTGCTATATACAGTATAGGCAAAGACTTTACCTTTGCTTTGATTTCTTGCACTGCTCTGGTATGGGCGTCTGACCATTGAGGGGGATTTTTGCCAAGCCGCTTATTGAGAACTTTTCTGTCACTGGCACAGTCTTGATAAAAGCTGCTTACATAATTTAGGCAGCCAAGGAACCTTTGCAGTTGTGTCTTGTCTTTTAAGACATCTGGAAATTTGTCTGCAAAGTCAATGGCATGTTGTTGCAGAGAGATTTGTCCATTGGAAATCTGGTGGCCTAAGAACTTTATAGAAGTCTGAAATACTTCTATTTTCTTTTTGCTAAGCACAAGCCCATTTTTCTTGACCAACTTCATGAAAATATTTACATGTTTGAAGTGATCATCAATATTTTTGGAAAAAATTAAAACATCATCAATATATACAAGTAGCCAATCAAAATATGGCTTGAAAATATCATCCATGACCTTTTGAAACTTTGAAGGAGCATTTTTAAGACCAAAAGGCTGACATTCCATTCAAAGTTCCCTGCAGGAATACCAAAAAGAGTTTTGAACTTATCTCCCTCATCAATGGCAACTTGCCAAAAATCCTGCTTTTAAATCAAATTTTGAAATATATTTGGCTCCTGCAAGTCTCCTGATCAAATCTCCTTTATGTGGAATGGGATATTATCATCGGCCAAAACTCAATTTAGAGGCTTGTAATTTATCACAAGTCTAGGGATACCTCTAATTTGTTCAGCTCTTTTGTTTACATAGAATCCATAGCAATTCCAGGGGCTAGTGGATTCTCTGATCAATCCTCTGTTGAGCAATTGCTGGATTTCTTTTTGGCATAGTTTTCTGTATTCTTGGCTCATAGGGATTGCTCTGCTTTTACAGGGCTTTCCTGTATATCCTTCTTTATAGGGCAACTTAATGGTATGTTGCTTTTTGTGCCAAAAAGCATTTGGTTCTTCTGAACAACATTTTTCTTCTATCTTTTCTTTCAGTTCTTGGATTTTTCTTTTAATTTGAGGTAGTTTCAGCTGTTCTTCTACTCTCAATGTGCTTTTTAGATCTTTAAGATCTAATAGCAAAGATTCTGCTTTGTCTAATTTCTGCATGGCTTGAACCATTGTAGAAACTCTTGGGGTTGAAACATAAGGAAGCTCAATTCTTTTTCTTCTACCTTTAGATGTGGGTACAGAAATAAAATAACCAGCTTTACTTCCTTTCAACCTGGCTGACCCATGAGGTTCTACTGCAGCTAAAAAGACATTCCCTAATATACAATCAACAGGGATGTCTGCTATGGCAAATTTCATGTATACACAGTGGGTATCAAAACATAGTGAAGCTCTAGGAATTTCATATTTGAGTTTCTTATTTCCTAGGCCTACAACTTCTCTTTCAGTAGAGACCCAATATTTTGCTGGAACATTTCTGACATTAAGAATATTAATATCTGCACCAGAATCTAATAATGCAGTCATGAAAAATATCTGGCCTTGGATACAGATTTTTACCTTGACATGATGTTGCTGATATGTGATGGTAAACAATCTCATATCTTGAAAGCCAAAATTTGGGTCTGACCTTCCTTCAGCAACTTGAATTTCTTGGCTATGGGCTGTTGTGTTCCAGGATTCTTCTTCTTTTTCTTCTTGAATGTCCTTGCCTTTCTTAATTTCTGCAATTTGAGCTTTGATTGCAGAAATCTCTGCTTTGAGTTGGTGAATTTCACCACTCACTTCTCCCAAAGTCAGGGATCTTACTTTCCTTGGTTTCTGGTGATGCATTTGGAAAGACTTAGTGTTCCTTTCATAGGATGCATCGACAAACAAAGGTATCTTACCTGATTCTTTTGAGGCTTTTGTTTTAAGCTGATCTGTGCTTCTATCAGACGGTTCTTCATGGGTCCTTCTTCCATTGTCCTAATATGTGATAAAATCTTCATTTCTGCCTCTTCTTCAGCAGATGCCATTAGGACTTTTTCTTTAGGAAGCTTTGTTCTTTCTTCTTCTTCTTCGCTGGAACTGTACAAAAATTCAGAGTCATCTTCATAAAATATATGACATGCACATTCTTCTGAATTATAGCAAGAACATTCAGATGATTCAGAATCAGTATACTGGCCCATATTAACTTGAAATTCTTCTTCTGAAGTGCTAAAAGAATCAAGAGACGATTCCTCTAATTGGTGCTGTTGAGCTGAGTCTTTGATAATAAGATTTGGGCACCTTTCTGTAGCATGGGTCTTTGATTTACATCTCAGACAAAAGCTTGGGCCTGAATGCTCTTTCTTAACCTGTTTAGCCTTTTGAGCATAAACAGCTGTCTTTTTTCCCTTATTAAGCTTTGATTCTTCGCCTTGGGGACATCTTGAAGCTGTATGTCCAGTCTGGCCACACAACCAGCAAGTAATTTTGTTCCATTTTTCTTGCTTGGATGTATGCAGGTGGATGTCAGAAGGAGTATAATAATGGGTTTTTGGGATATATTTGTAGTGGCCCTTCTTTTTATGGCTTTTATCCCTTGTAGAATACTTCCTTTTATTTTTGGATAATCCCTTCGATTTTTGTAGAAAGTCTCTTTGAATTCTCTTTTGGCCCTCTTCCTAGACTTTTCTCTTTTGACCAATGGGTCATCTATTGTCAGTCCATATTTGCTGCAAATGGACTTTCTATCTGGCAGTCTGGACAGGTTTTCCAAAGACTTGTTTCCTTCGAGCTGGTTTACAAAGACTTACAGTGTCTTTGTAATAAGGGAATAAATTTCTCCCCATGTATAAGACTCAAAAGGTAACTGAAAATTTCTTGCAATCTAAT